>SMDT01001076.1:0-115244 GCA_005392925.1 Aquilaria sinensis
TTCAAAACCCAGAAAATTCCAAGTGTCAAAACACAAAGGCACAAGAAAAAAAATAAAGAACGTAAAACGCAACTATTTTAGCAAAACGTTATTAAATTTATTCTTAACCCTAAAAACCACTTTAATTGACTTAATACTCCAGGGGCAATGAAAATTTATTTAGCATCAACTCTCTTTTAGAAGCGAGGATAAAAATAGGTGACCGATATAGAAGCAACAGAATTATTTTTTTTTTCAATAAAAAAGAACGTCAGGAAATTGATAAATATGTACCTGGATGTAGCGGAGGTTTAAGGAGTTGACAGGGTGGGGGTTGTTGGGGCGAGAGGCGGAGACGATGGCGATGAGGAGGAGGAGGAGGAGGAGAGGGAGCGAGGACACCAGATTCCGAAGAGAGCCCATAATCACTGTTCTGCTTCTGTTTGATGAGTAAGGTCACCCCAAACGAGTGAGTGAATTAAACAGAAGGAAAAGAGGATTTTATAAGGACTGAAAAAGGAGAGGCGGTTCCTTGTTTGTTGGTGTTACCTACTCCTGTGTTAAAAAAGCTCGTGACTCACGAGGGGTAAAAGGTAAAAACCAGTGAGCGGGAGAATGGGTAATTCTTTTGACTGACTAGAACTCAGAAATCTGCCCTTTCATAAAAATAAAATGTTAATTAGAGAGCATTTTTTTTAAATGGTATTTGCCAAGTGGCGTATAGAAGATGATACGGTTTCTTACCCTCTACTCTGTGCTTTGAATGGGGTAGTCAATTAATGAACGGTGATATCTTTATTGGGTTCCTATTTTTAGTCTTGTGTCATTGTTATATTTTGCCTTTTTTTAATATTATTGTTCAGTCTGTCGTCTAATTAGGACTGTCATCAGTTGTTAGCCATTTTTATTGGCTTTATCTGTATTTTTTTTGTCCAGACTCAATACTTTAAAGGTTATTTATTTTAATTTAAGTTAATGATTTTCATTTTTATGTTTATATCGTTTTTTTTTACTTTTAAAACAGTGATTCATTTGGAAAATCTAATACTATATGAAAGTGTAATCGAAGAGCTTTTGAAAGTAAATTTTATCACGATAGTTGTTAATTTTTTATGAATTTTTTTTAATATCTCTTTGAATACTATCAAAATTTAGTAAAAATCTAGAACTAATAAAAAATTATAATTTTAAATGGATTATTACCGTTTTACATAACCATTGAATTTTAATTAAAATTAGTTCAGAATCAAAAAAAAGATTTCATAAGAATAAAAATATGGTATTTTTTAGGGAAGTTAATTAACTTAAAGTTAAAATAAATGTGGGTGTTAATGTTAATATTAATGTTATCATAAATTTCATTATTTCAAAAAAACAATGTTATTAGAACAAACAAATAAAAAAAAGATATTGCTAATGAAATTAAAAAAGACCTGTGAACATAACTCTCATAGTCTCATTGATTGAAAATTTTTTGAGACAAGGAAATAGATTAATCAAATATGCAAGTACCAAGCGTGGAGTGTTTTTTTTTTTTTTTTTAAGAAACCATTCTAATTGAGAAAATTGCAAAACTGTTAGAGAGTGAATGTAACAATTTTGCGTAAATTTCATTTATGATCCTTAATCTTTTAAAAAATCTTAAATGAGTTCCTAATCTTCATTTCATCCTTTTAAAGTTCTTAACCTCCCTATTTTTATCCTGATCATGATCGTTCTGTTAATTCCATAATTAAATGTGTTGGAATTGTGGGGAAAAATGATAACATTCATCATACATTTTCTTCTTCTCATTTAAATCACCATGAACCTAATAAATCTAACTCTTCAATCACTATCCCCCTCTCTTTCCCTCCCTCACCATACCCAGTAGCCACCATCTGCCTCCACCGTTGCACGTCACCCCTCCGTGAATCGCCTCATCACCCCTTGCACATCATCGTTCAAAGTGTCCAGCCACAAACCTCCACCACCCCATCACCCCTCTCTCTGCCACAACCTCTATCGATGGCTTAGGAACGTGCTATCTGTCTTGCCACCATTAGAGCCCAAATTGAGTGCCTATGGGTTGGTTGCTGAGATTTGGAACCATCGGAGCCCAAATTAAGTGCCATATAAGTTAAGACCATGTTCATTGGCATCATCGAATACTGCTTGTTCATAAATTGAAAAAGATCGTCCATTCTTGCAACAAATTGTTCAGCATCATTGTTGTTTCAACTGTCACACAGAATGGGGTTTTTCCCCGTAATTTTGTGATATTTAAATGTGAAATTAATAGAATGATCAAAATTAAGACATATGAATGTTAGGGACTTTAAGATGACAAAATGAAGGTTATAGACCCATCTAGGACATTTCCAAAAAGTTAGGGACGACAAATAAAATTAACCATTCTTCAACTAATCAATCACTTTTGCCTTTTTTATTAAGAGGTCATGTTATTTTCTATCAAACAAAAAAAAAAGTCATGTTATTTGAAAGTTAATTTTTTTATTTATATAACAATTACTTGAATTACAAATTTTTATAAAGTAATTAAATTTTAATTTTTTACCAAACATAAAAAAAAATTAATTGCAATACTTGCTCTTTTACTTTTTTAAATTTTTTTTAACATCACATGATTTTCCTTTACATGCAAATCAAGCAAATAATCACAATACAAAATAGGGAAAATTACTAAAACTCCCTTGAGCTTTGTTTGAACCTACAGTTTTGTCCCCTATTTTCAAATACCTACATTTATCCTTCTAAAAAACTAACTCCGTTAATGGCAGTTACCACAAAAAAGGAAAAAACCCGACTTAGTCCCCCTGACCTTTTTGCACAAAAATACCTACAGAGGGCAATCGAACCAATCTTCTTCAACTACCTACATCTAACGATTACCTATAAAATAATAACATTTCAATATGATAACAGTCATATTAAAAATAATCCATTAACGAAGTTAATTTTTTAGGGATAAGTGTAGGTATATGAAAATAGGAGGACAAAACTGTAGGTTTAAGTAAGCCTTATGGGGGTTTTAGTAATTTTTCCTATAAAATAATCACATTTTAATATTTTCTCTTAGATGCACCCAGCACTCTTCCATATATTTCAAACTGTTAAACCTCTTAACTAACAAAAGCATTTATTTAAGCTAAATTCATTTTAACTTAAGTCAATTGACTATAAAATGGTTTATTTTTATTCTTATGTCATCAGCGGAATATCTGATCATGTATTGACTTACGCCAACGTAAATCAAATTTTAAATACTTTCAAAAAGATAAATTCCGGATTTAGTACTTCTAGTAGCTGCAGACACGCATACACCAAAAACCTAGTAATTTTTCTAATCTTACTAAATTTTTATGAATCTTTTTTAGTTTTAAACCTTAAAAAAGAAAAACTCATAAAAATTTAACAATATCATGAATTTGCTGGAACAACATCATAAAAATGTTACCTATTCGAATAAATTATTACCTCTACCCGTAATATTAACCGATTTCAAATTGCACAGAGTTTAATTTTAAAAAAATGTAATAATAAAAATAAGTCCGTTGACTTAATTAAAACAAATTGACTCTTACAATCACGTGTCTCCGTTCATACTATAAAATGTTTCAAGAGTGACTGATATATTTGGCAACATAAGTAAGATATTTGTTATATGACGTATATGGATTGAAATAAGAATTTTACTGAATGTGCCAACAATTTTATCAAAATTTTTATAAAATTTTAAGTGTCAGAAATTGATCAAAAGTGTGTGTATTAAGTTTCACTTATTTTTGTCAACTGTTAATCAAATTATATACTACATAAGACATCATCCATTATTAATAGAAAAATGTTAGAATTTTAAACATCAATCAAGAATCAGAAAGCCTTTCGCTATCAGGCTTCTCTCAGCTTCTCGACCATTCTTCCTTAATTTGTTGTGTATTCTGTTGAACTTGGCTTTCAGTACTAACTTGGTCAGTTGATCTATTTTCTTATATTGCTTGATCGCCCTCGTCACTAACATTTTCTTTGTAATTGCTTTTCCTTCTTTTGGCAAACCATTTTTTTTTTTTCTAAATATAAGCTTGCTGGAGGACATAGAGCATTTGTGGTTGACTTGGTAGTGAACTATGACTCACTTTTTTGTCAATAGAGGTTTTGCTAAACTTGAAGAAGATGACATAGAGTTTGGCTAAGTCCAAAAAAGATGACATAGAGTTTGTAGGTGTGGTGAGTAATGTTCAAATAATTAATCAAGAATTTTGTGTCTCATTTTTATTTTATTTTTGTGTTTTTATTTTCTTTAACATTTGTTCCAGTGTTATGCGTGCATTATGGTGTGTTACTCCAATCATATACTTTTTCTAGTTAATGTGTTGGTCTATAAATTGGTTTGTTGTTTTGTTTGTCTTTTAGTTCTTTTAGGCTCTCTCTTCAAATATGTAGATATGAATATTATCATTATAAAAATTATTCATGAAAATTTATTCCCTGCACGTTATTTATGAGATGCATCACAATACTTACAATTGATGCATAACCCAATATTTTATTTTTATTGTAAATACCACATGACCAACAATTAGAGTCAATTTTAATTTTTTAAATGAATTATTACATCTAAATAATATTAACTTCAAATGAAATTGATTTAGGCAAATAAGATATAAAAATAAATTTAAATTAACTTAAATTAAAATAAATTACCTTTGAGTGAAATGAATCACATTTTATAATAAAAAAAACACTATCTCTAAAATGGGAGTAAATGAAAATGAGGGTCAAATACTTCCAACACTCGTTGCCGTTTACGCGTTCATGTATTTGGGGGCTTGCTCATAATAACTGTCGTACACCTGCCACCTGCGTTCGATATGAGGAGGGCCAAAGGAAACTTCGCAACAGATGGCAAAGCATCGCCCAAGCTTTTGACACTTGACAGGGATGTGTCAAATCCATAAGCTCTCGCTAGGTACTTGGATTGGATGGATGCGTGAAATTTAAACAACTCCATTCGCTTTTTCAAACACCCAATTTTGATGGTAAAAGAATTGATAATTTAAATATTAGATAATTATGAAATTATTATTAACTCAATATAATTTATTTTTATTTTTATAATTTTTTATCTGTAATCAATAACAATTGGAAGCTAATACTATATGTATAGAATAACCCATTGGATATATTTTTTTCATAATTTAATTAATCTTTTTGAATTCTTTACTTACTCAACCTGAAAATAATTAATAAAAACTGAATCATATTATAAAATATTATTTAATAAATTATAATATTTTTATAATATTAACATTCAAATAAAATTAGTTACAGATAAAGAAAGCTGAAAAGATATTTTAGATTAGTCTAACTTAATAATTATTTTTGAAATGAAATGTCCAACTTTTTGTGACCATTCAGAGTGGTACTCTTTAAACCTCTGAAATGGAGATAATAACGGACAACGGTCGAGCACTACTAGAAACGCCGACTTCATGACCATTAGTTTTGAAACCAAGAGTATGGGCAAATGTAACCATGCCTGCCGTCCAAAGTAGAAACATTTTACAATTTTTTTTATTTTCAATATCTATATATATAATTATAAAAGTTTTGTTGACAAATGATAAATGAAAATATGTAGCTTTTAAATATAATTTTTTTTAAAAAAATTCTAACCAATAGTACGTAAATAAATTTAAATCAAATTTAAGTAAAAAAAATGTAAAATGCCAAGAGGATCTTTGGCATGGATGAATTACAAACTAACTTTTGATGGTTAGTTGACCCATATAATGAGGTTCTTCTGATCATAGTTAATACTCCCCGTCTAACATTCTTTGAAACACTTTTTATTCTAAGTTGTCCCATATTCTTTGAAATAATTCTTTTTTTAGTAATTTTTACCATGTATCTTTATTATTATACTCTCTCACATCTCTTAATTCTTCTCTTCTACCTTAAAACCTACAGTCCAATGTCTCTGTTTTGTTTTATTCCTTGACCTCAGCATGGATGAGGCAACAAACGGAGATGAGGTGATGGACAGAGACGATGGCGATGAGGCAACAGACAAAGATAGGCGATAGCAGATAGGCGATTGAAGATGGAGACGATAGATGACAGATGGAAAAGACAGAAGACAGGGACAACCAAGGATCTCTAATCGACGTGATGAATTGAGGCGACAAATCGACCAAAGGATTTCCAATCAAGACGAATTGGATGAAGGCTTTCCTCGATGACCTCAGATCCTTTTTGCTGGCTAGATTGTGATCGATTGACCAAGGCCGAATGCAGAGAAGGACATAGGCCAGGCAGCAATTGACGCATGGATGTGTTGAAGACGAAGGGCATAAAAAGAAAATAAGTGAATACACATACCTCGCTTAGAATTTTATGCAAAATCATTTATTTCAAACAACACATGACGGAGGGAGTAATACATTTTAAAATCTTAGCACCTTAAATGTAAGGGAAAATTACAAAGAATTTCTCTGTAATTTGGTCTAACCTACACTTTATCACATCTATTTTTAAAAACCTACACTTTGCCCTCTACTTCCTTTATAGCATCCAATAACAACTTCTAAAACCCCAATTTAAACTATATGATAATTATGTTCCAATAATTTTAAGATTTTTTATACTTTTTTCATACCTAATCAATCTTTAAAAAATATTGATATACATTTACAGAGAGAAAAATATATTTATAGAAAGAAAAAAACTAATAATTTAATATGTCTATAAATTATAAAAATATTAAAGAGGTCAAAATTACTAGAAGATGACTATCGTATGGTTTTAATATAATTTCAGAATTTGTTATTAGATAATGTAAAAGAAATAGGGGTAAAGTGTAGGTTTTTAAAAATAAATGGGACAAATTGTATGTTAGGGCAAACCTCATCGGCTAATTGTAAGTTTTCCATTAAATGTTATTATAACTTAACTTGAAGGAATAAATTGACTCTCAGTTTGTATTAACTTAAGTCAATTGACTCCAAAATAACTTATTTGTATTCATATTTTTTTTTTAACTCAAAACTAATTTTAATTAAAAGCCAATATCATGTAGTTGCAATAATATATTGAAAATACAATTTTTTGTAATCTTACTAAATTTTTATGAATTTTTCTAGTTTAAAGCATTAAAAAGAAAAAATTCATAAAAAATTAAAAACATGATGAAAATTTACTTTCAAATGAAATTAGTTTCCGGCAAAAAATACGTAAAAATAAAAATAAGTTAGTTAAGTTAAGTTAAAACAAATTAGCTCTATAATTGATATAAACACTAGGGATGTCAACAAACAGGGTTTGCAGAGAGTAAATTAATTCCCAAATCTCATCCGCAATACAAAAGCTTTACCCAAACTGTCCCTATCATTTGGGGTAGGTAGAGTCGGATATTATACCCGTAATACTAGCACAAGTGAACGCATAACAGAAAATTGAAACTAAAGAAGACATGCAATGTTGCCTATGATCATCAAAGCAACATTTTCTTTAATTCCAAATTACAGGTCAAGTAATCAACAAGTGAAAATGACATGAAGTTCAAGCATTCAAAAACATAAAAAACAAAATAACAATCTCGATCAACAATTGAACATAATAATACAAATTTCCTCCATGAAGTGTAATAGAGAAATAGTGAAAGAACATAACTAAAAGCAAAGTAGCCTAATGAGTATATATATATTTGGGTTATATAAGATTATGATTGGATATGTATATAATATATTTAATATTTTAGATACTTAATTACTAGATATAACATGAGGGTAGGGTACGAGCTGAAGTTGAGGATGGTAAACCCCTTAAACCTGTACCCACTTCATACCTAATGTTTATAAAAACAAAAATTACCCAAACCCGGCACAAACCTGTATAATTCAAAAAACAAAAAAAAAATAACCTATCTATCAGATAGGGTAAGGTGCCCACAAGTAAGGCTGTAAATTGATATCCTTAGGAAGACTGATGGATGTCTCACCTTATAGGTATTGTTCATAATTATATATATATAATACATATTTTATGAGGTATTTTAAAATATTAGATAGGAATATATGTATGTATGTATGTATGTATGTATGTATGTATGTATAACATAAATAGTAACAAAAAGATAAAATTTTTAACCATTTCCATATGAAAATTTGTGCTTTCATGTATATTAAAAGTACCTAAAATTATAATTAAAAAGGTTAACTCTTAAAATCATTATTTCTCTCTCTTGGTTCTATCTTTCTCATGTCAAAATCTCCACTATTATGCCCTACACCTTAATAAGTAACAACCATTGCCTGACCGCTAGGGGTGAGCACGGGTCAGGTAGAACCATAGGTTTACCTAACCCAATAGGGGTGGGTAGGGTTGGGTTGGGTAAAAATTGTTCATGGTTCGTGGGTTGGTTCCATCTGTTAAAAAACCATCGATTTTTGGGTTGGTTTCGGTTCCATGTGGAACCAAACCGAAGGAGAACCAAACCGAGCTTAATTATACGTTAGTTTACATGTATATTATATATTATGTAGAATGTAAGGGTAAATATAAAAGTTTAGAAAGTATAGGGGTTTGAATATCCTTTTAAACAAAAATGAATGGTCCACATTGGGTATTACCATTTTTTAATTCAATATCGTCTGATCTGTCACTCCATTTCCATTTCTCAGCTACCGATTTCGCGATTCGTCTCTCTTCAACTGTTCTTTAAAGTTTGAAACAGAGAAAGGGCTAGGGTTAGGTTTTCAAGTAGAGTGCCAAATTCTTCAAGAGATAGATGAAAAAGATGAGGCAATGAGAAAGATTATAAAGTTCTTGCTGTATATGTTGATTTGTTGTATCAGAGTCTTACTCATTCTTGCTGTATATGTTGATCTGTTGAGTTGGAAGAGATCTGGTGTGGAACCGTCAGACCCGAGGACCTAGAACCGAAAACCCAGAACCATGGTTCTGGTTCTAGTCGGTTCTCAGTTCTTAGGTTGGTTCGCATTTTTGCAGAACCGAAGGATTTTCGGTTTGGTGCCGTTCCGCTACTAACCCGCACCAAACCGAACCATGCTCAGCCCTATTGACCGCTAGTTTGGTATAACAACTATTTACATGTTAGAAGTTGCAAATGTTCATAACTTCTTTAACCTCCCAGATGTCCACTCCCTAATTTTTTATATTATTTCTTTGTCTTATTTTTTTTTTTATTATGAATTTTGGATAATTTCATGGTAAAATTATAATTTCTCTTATTTTTTTATTTTTATTTTGTTGTTAACGTTCTTGCTTATAAACCAATGAATAAATTGATTATGATAAATATTTAATATTTTTTATTTTCTATGTCTAGCCCTGCCATCCAAAAATTCTAGGTCCGCCTCTACTTATAGATAGAGGTGTTCAGTGGGCCAAGATAGGTGGCCTGGCTCGGGGTCAAAACCGGCCCAGCCTAGTCAAAGCTCGGCTCGGCCCAACTCTGGAAAAGGCACGAGAGAGGTGGGCAGTTGTGGGCCTAAAGGATAAGGAGGTCTTAAGTGAGCCCGGCTTGGCCCAGCTTGGATTAAGGGTTGGGCTTGGTGAGTTAGTCTGAACATTTATTCTTTAATTCTTTTAAAAATTGGGCAAATGACACTTTAATGCCCTCCAACAACTTTAAATTACTTTTTAACCTCAAATTGCCATTTTGTCCACTCCAATACCTAGTAACAACTAGTTTTTAAGGCCATTTTTGTCACAAAAATGACATCTCCTATAAATAGAGAGGCCACTCTAGTTTTTTTAAGCGTTGTCTGATTTTTTTAATTAATAAAATTTAGTCTAGTTATAGTGTTCCCCTCTTTAAAAGAAATGATAATGCAAAATAAATTAAATAAATATTATTTTTATTTTTTTAAAAGCACAGCCCAGCCCCAAGCCTAAGTTAAGTCCAGCACAGTAGGTGGGCCGTGCCCAGGCCTCACTAACCTAGGCCTAGGGCTGGTCGGGCTAGACCGGTCTTGGGTAGGGGTCGGCCCGCTGAACATCTCTACTTATATACAATGTTTCTTTTTCAACTTGGTGGCAATCATAAGTTTTGAAAATTTGAAGATGATAAATGCAACTATAATTTGACTTTTCATGCAATGAAGTGTAATCCCATGATGAAATATTATTGCATCATCCTTTTTTATTTTACTATTTCAATTTACATAAAGTTATTTGTTTTGTAGTGTTTACTATATTAAAAAACCCTTAACAAATATTTAAACTAATTGTGAAAGCGCTATTGCCATCTAGTTAGATCACTGATTTGATTTGGAAGTTTGATAGAACATTAGAAGGGTTTGCAAGAAAAGACAATGTTAAAAACCCCCAGGAAAAGTGTATCAATGTTAAAAACCCCTAGGAAAAGTGTATCTATGAAGGGTCCTTTGACGCCCAAATCAATATTGAATAGTGTCAGTGATGGGAGAATGAATGAGTTACAGAGAGCATAAACGTACCTAACTTGGCCGAAAAATGGCCTTCTGATAGTTAGAAAGTTTCAACGATTATGAAAAGTAGACAGAATCATAGAAAATATCATTGGTGAGATTTGAATTGATCCATGATTGTCTTTGACCTGGAGATTTTGGAGAATCTATAGGATAAGAAAGTTTGGAGGAGATCACATGATATCATTCATAACTAAAAGGTGTGATTCATTCACAATTGGTAGAGGTTGTGATTTTGGATTTTGGGATGATTTTTCAATGATGCCTTGCACATTGTTATAGGCCACAAAGGGCTCATGCTGGCTCAATAAGGGGGGTTCATGTTCTCAAGGCACTGTAGTTATGCAGGCAAGACCTTATTTGCATTTGATGTCTTGAGTGATGTCGTTAGCACATTGAGCTAGTATAGCCTACTAGGCTTGAGTTCAGCCAATATAATATCATATACAAAGTTTAATAACTAGAAAAGTAGTGTTAGAAGTGAAAAAATATAATCCTCCATTTTGTTAGATTAAATTTAATAATCCTCCATTTTGTTAGATTAAATTTAATCTAAGACTAGACATACTAAACTTTCTATATAGCAATCTATAAAATTTTATTCTTCACAAAGTAAATTAATACTTTTCCCCTTAGTGGGCAAAATGTATCTCCAAATATGAAGAAAAAATTGTAATTTCAAATAACTCACTGGAAAAATTTAATCAAACCCTTATCCAAAAGTTTTTGAAACTAATATAAAAAGATTTAAAATTTTATATTTCCTCTATTAAAAATATATGAATGTACAGAAGAATAATTTAAATACATACAAACTTTAGGATTTATTCTTTCCAATTCCCAAAAAAAATTATTTCTAAGTTTTTAATGTCTTAATCATGTAGAATCGATGCCAGCGAAAAACTAATATTATATTTACCTAATAATAAAATGAATAAAATATTTTTTAACAAGGTAATTAGTTTTTTAAACTTTTATAAATTTGTTGTTTACCCAGGCCAAAACAATTGAAAAATTAGTTTGTTTTTGGAAAAAAGCGTCTTAAAAGTTATTTTATGGCTTCTTACCTATAAAGATTTTTAAAAAATCTAAGCCCCTTATTCAGTTAAAGCTTATTAGTATTTTTTTTACAAAAAGCAGTATACCAAAATTACAAAATCAGAATTGACCACAAAGACCGTCAACATGAGAACCGCCCAAGTGACCCTACCTTATCCCTTATACTACCATAAGCTTTTATCGATTCTGGAGATTGCCTCGGAGCCTCGGACAGCAACTTGAACGGTTGGCTATTCGGTTTCGAGATTTGCAAACTTGAACGGACACGATTCTCCAAATCACAACCAACCTAACTACACGTGTGAACGAGAAAGCCAGAGTCATTCTGATTATCCAAAAATTAAAAAAAGAAAAAAAAGCCAGAGTCCCGAAACTTGAAATTCAACCCAACAACACATCACCTGAAGGCCGAAGCCTCAACCCGACACCGATTTTGATGTGTACTTGATTGACCAAAATTTGAGATAACTTGCGAGTAAATTGCCTGAATGTGCCTAATATTTAATTATTATTTTTTTAGTTTCTAACCTATTTAATATTTTATTTTAATTTTAAACATATTAAAAATATTTTATTTTAATCTTAAATATATTAAAATATTTTTATTTTGGTCTTTATTAGAGAAAAATTTGTTAATTTAAAGTATTTTTGTCTTTTTTTTTTCTCTCTCTCTCTCTCTATGTAAATTGAATTTTTTTCATTTAAGAAGAAAAAAATATTAATTTAAATTATATATTTATTTTTTAAAAAAATATTAAACTGTTTAAATTTACTGAAATATAATTATAAAATATTTAAATTAGAATTTCAAAAATTTATATCAGATAGGTCTAAGTTAATAAATTTGATTTGGTGAAGAACCAACACAAAATAAGTTTAATATGTTTAGGACCAAAACAGAATATTTAAAAAATTAGAGATTAAAATAAAATGATAATTAAAGGTTAAAAGACCATTTATGTAATTTACTCAATAATTCAATAATAACCACAAAATTCAGTCAAAACGGATATATAAAGATCCATTATCCATTAGGCATTAACATCAACGTATAGTATTAGAGTTTTAAAAGTGCCATTTAAGGATAAGTTTTAATTTTAACAGTTTTATCCGTACTGTTAATAAATTATTTAAAACTACAACGTTAATTAGTCACAAAAAAACTGTCCTAAATTGGACCAAATCCATAATACCTGGGCACTAACTACTAAGCTGTAAAAATCGGTTTGAATTTGAGTTGTGGGTGATGTGCCCGCCACCCCGTGCATTTGTTCAATTGGGATCGGTTCAATTTTTAACTCGCAAAAAAGCTGCTTTGATTTATCGGTCCAGTTAGCGCGGTAGCTACCTTTAAACACTGTTCAGTAGTTTTTTTTTTTCCCTCTTATTTTATGAACTATATGATTCATATAGAGTTAATTACAATTTATCCTCAAAGTTTAAGTAAAATTATACTTTATCCCTTTTATTTAAAAAAAGTTTAAGTAAAATTATACTTTATCCCTTTTATTTAAAAAATATACATTTTACCCCTATTTTTTTTAATATAATTCAACAGTAATTTATGAAATATTAATTTAGATTATACGGTTTTCATCTTCAAGCAATTTCAATCTATATAGTAATTTTTTAATCATTAATTAACATTTAAAAAATATTGTTTTAAAAACTTAAAAACATACAGAAAGAAAAAAATTGCTAATTTAAAATGTCCATTAATTATAAAAAAAATATCGTACAGATTGAAATTACTAGAAGATCGCTATCGTAATGCCTAAATTAAAATTTTAAAAGTTAGTGTCGGACTGTATTAAAATGGCAGGGGCAAAGCGTATATTTCTGAAACAAGAAGAAGGTAATGTGTAATTTCACCTAAACCTTAGGGAGCAAATTGTAATTATCCCATTCATATAAGTGTTTTTTAATTTTAACTTTAAGAAAGAGGGCCATAAACTTTTTCTATCTTTATTTCCATTTTTTATCAATGACATAATCATTTTGAATATATTCAAAGTATGAAACTTAGGCCAGTTTATTTGGATATAATTCAATCAAGTTAATGTGTTTTTTGTCAACATAATTTTTAGGCCCAAATAACTTTTGTGTCCTTAAACTATAGTGACTCGGACACTTAACCCCCTGAATTACAAAACGTATCAACTTGAACCCTGAACTTTGAGAAAACGGTCACTTTGGTCCTTTAACTTGACACCTCGGCCATGTGTTGTCACGTGATATCTATTCCGTCAGTTTATAACGTTACTAGTATCTAATTACACAAACATAAAACATTAGAGACAAAATTACTGAAAGACATGACAATAGGGACTTAAAATGTAATTAAGCAAAACTTTACAGCTTACAGCTAACGGGTCGGGTTACGGATCTGATCTCCAGTTCTATACGTTTGGCAAAAATTGATGGCATAAACAATGCTAGATGAGTTGGAAGCAACACGATGAGGACATTGGATGTGGTTTCATGCGATGGTAATGTCCTGAGGGAGTGAATTGGCTAGGCTGTTGCGGTGATGAACGGAGGTTAAAAGTGGCAGAGCATTCGTTGGTTGGGCTCATTGGAGGTGATGAACAGCGGAAGTATGGGTGAGCAAAATAAATTAGTTGCTTTGTGTTCATGGATATGTTGGGTTTTTGCTTCATGTTTTTTATGCCAAAGACAAAAAGGCAATTGCTTGAGGGGATCCCTGTGATGATGGGTTTTTGCTTCATGCTTTTTCTTTGACTTGGTATTGTCAATTGTGTTAAGGTACCAAACAATTAGTTGTTGCCAGGTAGGCTTTGGGCATCAAGGAAGACGATGTTCTATTGCATTGTTGGAGAACATGGCTAGAAGTGTTGGAGATGGTGGCTTGGGTGTTACAGACAAAAGATTAAGGTAAAAATAAGAATGAATATAAATTTGAGTGACTATTACATAGTTTCCTCTTTTGCTAATGGACAGACGTTAATCATAAACGTTAGATTGCTGAGTCAAGGGACCAAAATGACCATTTTCTCAAACTTCAGGATTTGAATTGATACAGTTTATATTTCAGGGGGTTAACAGCCTGTTCAGCTCTGGTTAATGGCAATGAGTTAACGTGTTTTTGGCATATCCCAGGCCACATGTTAAAGGCCCTTGCCTTTTCTTCCCTTGATACCCCTAGACTTGGATAAAATTACATTTTACCATCCATTTCTAAGATTCTCTTGCCACCGTGCCTAAGTGCTTCCTCCACTGTCACCAGCCATCCTTGTTCCCTCGACGTTGCGCCACTGTGCCGAGGTGTCACCCCCATCACCGTTCCTGTCGCTAGTTCAACGAAGCTCGAGCGCCATTGCCATAGTCACCCTTCTGTCCTGTCGTTCTCGATGCCACCGGCCACCGTTCATACCTCCTGCAGGTCGCGTGTCTCTACTTGACCAAATCTCATCCCGCCAATCGCCCAAGCAACTTCAGAAAACATCGAATCAAAGGAGACCCGTTTCACGACCAGCTTGGGTTCGGTGATTCAGCGATGTAGTCCTATGATTCAGCACTTGGGTTCGGCTTTTTGGGAAGGGTTTGGCGATTTGGTCTGACGATTCGGCGATTGGTGACAATTTGGTCCATTGATTCTAAAAAATTCAGCATTGTGTGAGGGATAGAAGAGTAAAAGAAGCTAATGGCTGGCGTTGTGCAAAGAATGGAAGAGTAGAAAAGCTAATGGCGGGCTTGTAATTATGTGAAACTTTAAGGGGAATACATACGCTGGGACTCTACATCCCTTTGCCATGCTGTCAAAACACATTAATAGAGGCTTATTAATACTCCCTGAACTGGGCATAAGTGTCCGAGTCACTATAATCCAAAGAAACAATAGGTATTTAGGCCTACCGTTCTCCGCCATCTCCGCCAACATCTTGCCCCCAGTAACACGAAAAAGGAGAACCCATATAATTTAATGGGACCAATCAAATTTGGTTTTGTATATATATCTTTCATTTGTACCTTTTGTGTCAGAGTAGTAGTCGAATCTTTGCTTTTAATTTTTTCTTGTACACCTTGCAAATGCAGCAGATCAGAATCATGATAAGCAACCCTGCACCGATTGCCACTCCGGCGATTACTTTTCCATCCGGACCACCGTCTCCGCCTTCCTCACTATCGTCCTTTGATGACCAGACAAACTGGAAGGAGGGTTGTTAATTTTTACGGTGGGTATATATTGTGGTCTGTGGAATAGGCGTATTGGCTTGTTTTTTTTTTACGGTGGATAAGGTAGGCTGAGTAGATCGGTTTGGAGGGGGATAGAGAAGGGTTTCTGAGGCGGAACTAGGTTAACGGCTTCTGGGAGAAAGCGACGGTTTTGGTGGGTTGGTGAGGGAGAAAGCCGTCATGGCCTGTTAGGGCTCTAGAAGCGGTGGAGAGGCTCACGAGGCATGAAGGGAAGAGAGGGCCAGAGACTTGGGAGACAAGCAGGAGCAGGAGGATACCCATGGAGATGTTTTGATGAAATTTTTAATCATCCCAGCTCATAAATTTTCACTTTTAGGTTGGGTGATAGATTTACAAGGTTTAGGATGTTGGAAGCAGGGGAGAAAATCCTGAAACTAGAGTTGTTTGCTATAAATATTCTATTAGACTTAAGAGAAAAAGCGACAAAATGATTGTATTAGAAAACACTTTAAGATATGTAAGAAACCTTATGAAAGTAAAATAAAAGTGAGAGACCTGAGTAGGACAATTAAATAAATTAAATGACTAGAAATGGATTTTACTTGCTTAATAAGTAATCGAGAATTGAGCTTGCATTATTTTTTTTAATATAGGATTATACTAAAATTTTATTTATCTATTACATTTTATTTTAACTGTTATCATTAGTAAGGAAAATCAAGTCTTAGGCTAATGATTAAAATTTAGGAAAATTAAAGTTCACTTACCCATTCCCTGCCTCCATGTAATGTGCCAAAACAAAAAAAAAAAAAAAATTTATCATTAACATGGATTTTTTTTAATAATCAGAATCACAAATAAGAAAAAAAAAGTTATGGGAGAAAAGAAGTTGCTAATTACTGAGCTATCATTACTTTGTGTCTAGAGACCACCACTATCAAACATTGTTGAAAGGAATCCAGAAGTTGAAAGGTTTGTTGACCAGCCGGATGGAGCACTAAAGCTGTATCAAGTTTATCTGATAGAACTTGTAAAACATGCGAGCAATTTGTTGGCAATGTAATAAAACGCAGGTGACGATCAGCTGTTAGAGATAAAGCTTCATAAATAACTCGACTTTAGCTTTGATGGCTGAATCATAGTAGAGAAGTAAAGTTCTCTAGGAAATTCAAGGAGGTCCATCAAATCTCATCTATACCCAAGCAGCAGCGCCTAGGTCTAACGTTTGACGCCATGCCTCATCAATAATAAATAAATTCGGCATAATCTGTGCGAGAGATTGTGGAGGTTAATATTCCATTTCTTGTGGAATTCACTAGATAGAGAAAGTTGAGCAATTAGATACTCATCCAAGCAAGTAATGACGGAACATGAAAAATGGCATAGCAGAATACACATTCATTTATTGTCTTAAACACTCTAGATTAGCATGGATGTCAATACATTATTCTGTCACGTTTAATTTTATTAGATATAATAAAATGCTTATTTTTTTGTCGTAGAAAGAGAACTTTTTATCTTTTTAATGTTTTAACTTATTATCACCTTCATTGCTTCATCCATTTCATTCCTTTTTTACTCAAAATTCACTTGAATTAAATTTTATTATTTTTTACTTAAAATTTCTAAAAAATACTATATTTTGAAATTACAAGTTTTTATTTATTATTTGTATTTATATTCCTATATGTTAAAGATAAAAAATTATATATTAATTGTTAGGAATAATGCATGATACAAATAACTTAGAGAGAGTAATACACTACAAGAGAAATACAAAATTTTGACCAGGTAGAAAGTTAACTAGAGAAAAACAGTTGCCGAGATGCTTTTAGTGATAATTGTCAAGATGCTGGAAACTGACGAAAAGTAAAATACCGACCAATTGATGACCAATTTGTTGGTCGGTTTTTCACATCCATCTTGTATTACCGCGAGTAAGGTGATTAAGTATGGCACAATTTTTCAAAGTTTTGCTTGATTTATTCACTGGTATCGAAGACAAGGACAAACTAAATTTTTGTCTGTACAGGCATAGATGGGCTCACCAAGATCCCCCTTCTTTTGGTTGATAATTGGACGAGTCTACGTTGAGGAGTTGGGGACTTTCTTTGTGTGTTGATTTTTTTGTGCCCCTCTTATATTCATGGTTTTTATTATGTGCCTAAGTTTTTTTTATTTATACTTCTTTATTGAGGGTAAGTCAAATATGCTCCATGCCACTTTTGTTTTTATATATTTATATTCCAATACTATTCCTCATAGCATAATTACAAGAGAAATTATGAAAAATAATTGAAATGTGCGACTAAAAGTCAGTTGCAAGCATTTATAGTCCCCTTTTAGTTGTTCTCTAGTAGGGATCACTTTTGGAGTGACTGAACCATTCGGTCACCATATAGGAAGTCATTTCTCAGTTGCTCATTTAGTCAAAATTTTAAGATTCGGTTGCTATCAACACCACTTTTGGACTTCAAACTTTCTTTTCCATAGAAACACATCTTCTTCACCTATTATCTTGCCACTTTCTCTGCTTTGTCTCTTGTCACTTTCTCCCATATAAAAACACAATGCCTTTAGTATTGTACTTCAACTTTCTTTCTTACACTGCCAGCCAAGCACTTGCTCTTCTTGCTAACACTGTCACCTTAGTTGTCAAAACATGTAGCGGTACCCTCCTTATGCTCCTCTACTTCATCCATTACGACAACTTTTCTTCATGAAACCTCGGTTATTCCTTAGCCCACTGTAGTTGGAATCTTCACCAACGTTAATGACAACCTTGATAAAAAGCCATGTTCCCTTTCATCGTGGGCCTCTTTGTCCTCACCTTCAACACCGTTCCGCATGATAACAAAAGAAAGGCAGCAGAGAGATTGACAGTTAGAAATGATGGTTAATGAGGCAAGTTGCAACGCATATCAGAGAATGGGAATGGAAACTAACTAGGAATTAAAGATAGGGCGACTGGGAATTTTCAAATAATTCTTGTTCCTTTTCACTTATTATTCAGTAGGTTATTAGCAAAAATTTATGAGATTTGACGAGTCTTTTTGTCATTTTCTCATTTACTAATTCGCAATATTCAGGTGATTGTTATTAACTTTGACACTTGTTATCAGTAATTTCTTGGCAATTATTGAGTTGATTTAAGGTCATTTTCCATGGCACATCCAATTTTTAGAGTTAGTTCATTTTAACTTAAGTCAATTGACTTTAAAATAACTTATTTTTATTTTTATGTATTTTTTTTTACCTATAACTAATTTTAATTAAAAGTCAATATTATTTAGTTGTAATTATCTATTGAAAATACAATTTTTTGTAATCTTACTAAATTTTTATGAATTTTTTAATTTTATGACATTCAAAAAGAAAAATTCATAACAATTTAACAATATCATGAAAATTTAGTTTTAAATTGATTATTTTATCTATATAATATTGACTTTCAAATGAAATTGGTTTTAAGAAAAAAAGATATAAAAGTAAAAATAAGGCGGTTGACTTATGTTAAAACAAATTGACCGTTAATGCACAACACATTGTTATATTTTCTAGCTGCTACAGACTCTTCAACGTTGAACAAAATAGCCAAAACTTAAGAAGACTTGAAATTTAAAAGAAATTAAAAAAAAAAGATTTAATCAACCAACCAGCCCACTGAAAAAGTGAATGAATAATTCAGTCACTCCAAATTGCTGCTTGTCTGTCGCTTTTAACTAGTGATTGTGACTGGAAAGACAACCACTTTTCTGCTTTTTATCTTGTAACATATAAACTAAGTGTGGATACATTAAATCTTGTGTCCTCCAAAAATTGTAGATATGTACAAATTAGGGTGAAATCCAAATATAATCCCCTTATTTAAGGGCCGCTCTAAAGTGGTCAATTACCTCCAAAAGTGTCTCTTAAAGTACCCTTACCTTTGTTAGAGTGTCCTATTTCAATCCATTTTGCTAGTTAAGTCATTATCTTGGATGGAAATGTGACATCTATTCTACCACATGACATCTTATATGATAACAATAAATGACTAGATTGGAAGAACAATAAATGTGAGGCTAAAATTAGCATAAATAGATAATCCTAAGGACTTAAAATGTATATTAACCCAAAATCCTTTTCTTCCCCAAATCTTCTCCGATTAAAATTGTCCATGCTGCCCACTCCACCATCCACGTAGCTACCAACCAGTGGGATTTTCTGTGTCAAGTTTCTCTCATGGCTAGATGTTGTTGCTCTGTTATTTCCACTTATGCTGGAAGATATAGGTGGGATTGTTGAAGCTTAATCAGAGTATTGTCTTAAAGCATCTGGTCATTAGATGAATTATTTTACAAGTTCTTCCGTTCATTTAACTTCTTGAGATGCCATTAATCAGTTGGTTATGGGGAACTCTGGGTGCTATTATACCCTCTTCTCTTGATTATTCCAATATCACCTTAGTACTTGGCAGGTTTTAAAGAGTAGCAAACTATAACAGTACCAATCGAAGAAGCTAAAACTCTAATCGAACTTGGTTCTGAGAATCTGATCCTTTGGTGCAAAAGCTGTTGTGTTTGATTTAGGATGGTAAATTCTGTTATCGCCCTTCTAATTCAATGATTGTTTTGCTAGGAAGGAAAGAAGGTTACCAATTTGCATTCGATGAGAGAAGAAGAAAACCATGCAAATGGGTGAGAGAGAAGAAGAAGAAGAGAAGAAGAGGATCAAATAAGAAGTAAAAAAAAAATTAAAAACTTTTACAAAGAAGATTTTTTTCCCTTCCCTATATTTGTCTACTTTCTCACAAGAAGATTATTTTTTGGTAATTAGAAATATAGTAATTTGAGTTTAGCAAGGGAAGAAAGGGGGTTGGGAGACTTGAACTTAATTATAATTAAAAGTCAATACTATGTATGTATAAAAATCAATTGAAAATATAATTTTTATAATTCTATTAAATTTTTATGAATTTTTTTAGTTTCAAGCATTAAAAAAATTCAAAAAAAAAACTTAATAACATCATGAAAATTTACTTTTAAATGAATTATTGCATATACATTATATTGGTTTTTAAAAGAAATTGATTCCAGGTAAAAAAGATGTAAAAAAAAAATTAAGTCATTTTGGATTAAGTTGACTTAATTTAAAATGAATTGGCTCACTTTGAAAGTAGATTAGAGTTGTGAGATTGAAACAAATTGAACTTATTTTCATAAATTGATATAATTTTTTTAGAAAGAAAAGAATAATTTATTTAAAAAGTAAAGATCGATTTTATTCTATGCAATTGCTTTCATATATGTTGATAAGCGTGGGGACATCTTTGTAGAGATGAAATTCTGGATGGAAGTCCAGATCTAGTTGGAAACGACAAAAAAAGGTGGAGAAGATGACAGAAGGAAATGAGTTTGATATCTGGTTGGTTCTTGTATTACTTATAGTTGGTTTAGTTTGGACTTTGTTTCATTTATTTGTAAGTTTTATACTTTAGATTTATTCTAACTTACTTGGAAGGTTCGATTTAATCTAATTATCTTCCTTTCATTCAATGTAGCAATAATGTGTAGTTTTTTTATGGCTAATTTTATGTTTTTATTGTCTCTTAGAATTTTATGCTATCGTTGGTTTGTAATATGATGTTTGACTTACTTTTAATTGGTATGAAATATATTTTGTTAAAAAAAATAATTTAGTTTTATTGTTTTCGATGGTAGATTTTGATTTTATCGATATTCCGGTGTTAATAGATTGCATGTACTTCAAGTAATTATTTTTAGAATGTTAATGTTCCCCTACGAAAAAGAAAGTCAAAGAAACCAAGCCTAGCCCGCCCTTCATATGGGCCCAAAAAAGAAGGCCTATTGGCACTGGCCAGCCCAGCTGGAGGCGCACTTTTTCTTCTAATAAAAAACTCATTTTCTTGAAAAATTCGAAATAAATACATATATTGACATAAATAACAAAACATATCTAGTCCAACGGAAGCTTGTTTAATTTTGTTAAGACAAGTTAAAAAACAGTTGTATATTGCTTTAGGTTTATTTATTTATAATATTTTAAATTTTATTTACACAGAGTAATTAGTTAAATTTAAAGTTTAAAAGAAAATTTCATAAGTTTATTATTATCATTAATTTTATTATTACTATTATCATATATAAAAGATAAGCAAGAGGGTGAGTGAGAAATTTAATTTTTAACCCCTTGATAACAAACATAAATCTTAACAACTCATAATTTTTTTAGGTTAAACTTTACTAGTTAACTATATGAATTTGCTTCAATATTCTCCAATGTTACAATTATAAGGGCAAAAAGATCATACTCTCAAGCATTATATATATATATAAGCTTTCTTTTTTTTTTATTCAACGTTATTTTGAAGCTAAGAGATTTACATATTGATTTTTAGCAGTTTTAGCTGTGGTTTAATTATCAGTTTTACATAAATATTGAGATTCATACCTTATTTCTCCTTATTTTCATCATTAAATACCTGTATATATGTTATATATCCATGTCATTCTAATTATATATTTTTGTTTGAACAAAACAAAGAAGCCCCTTCATCAAACAATCTAATTTTAAATCAAAGCAACTAATCATGCATTATTAAGTCAAGATCATTTTAAATTCGTGAAATTTGGTCTCAGAGATGGATCTTTCAGTCTCGTAAGAATGCCCTACTTATTAAGCAAGTTATTCATATGTACAAGTGCTATAAGTCTATCATGAGTTTATGTTTAACTTATCAAGATAACAAGAGGTTAACTAGTATAACAAGTGTGATAAGGCTGAATCGTAGATGAGGCGGGTGAGCCATGTTGTGGCGGTTAACACCTCCCTCAAGTTGGAGCATGCAGCTTGCAAATGCCCAACTTTTTGATGAGCAGCGTGATAGTAAGAATGTTGGCAATTTGCTTGCCACTGGCAATATGCCAAGCTTCAATTTCTCATATCTGAAGTTTTTCTCGGGCAAAATGACAATCAAAGCTTGATATGTTTTGTTCTCTTATGGAAAACTGGATTTGATGCAATGTGAATGGCAACCTGATTGTCGCAGTAGAGTAACATGGAAGAGGATTGTTGTACAGCAAGATCGCATAACAACATATATAGCTAAATTAGTTCGGAGGTTACTACGGCCATTGCTCGGTATTCAGTTTCAGCTGAATAGCATGCGGTAGTGTGTTGTTTTTTTGACTTCCAAGAAATAGGGGCATCCCTAAGCATGGTAATGAAGCCTGTAGTAGGTCTTCGAGTGGTTGGGCAACTAGCACAGTTCGCATCGTAGAAAGCTTTGAGTTACAACTCATTATTTAAAGGAAAGGGTATCCCTTTTCCTAGTGATGCTTTCAAATACCAAAGCAAGTACATGCTGGCATTCAAGTGTTCTTGTCGAGGCTCTTTTATGTATTGACTAAGTTGATTAATTGCATAGGTTACATTTGGCCTTGTAATAATAACATAAATAAGTTTTCTAACAAGCTTTTTATATTGGCCAAGATCCTTTAAAACTTCTATTTGGGCCAAACCAAGTTTGTGATGTTACTGCATGGGTAGGGCTGTAAATGAACTGAATGAACAGGAACAAGCCATGTTTATGTTCGTTCGTTAAGCCATGTTCATGTTCGTTTGTTTAACTTTAAACAAACATGAACATGAACAATAAACGAACGCAACTTCTCTATTTGTGTTCGTTCGTTTATTAATAAATGAACACGAACACGAACACGAACAATTAAAGCTGATGACTACCACTAATCTAAATTGGAGCAAGTCTAACAATCGCCAACATGGTAATAGGCGATGGTGAGAGAGATTATAGGTTATGGCAATAGGGCTTAGCTTGATGCTGCAGCAGGTTCACGCTATGAGAAAAATTACAGATTATGTTTGAGAAACAAAAACAATATAATTTAGGAAAGATTGAAACATAATCACATGAGTGGAGTATGTAGACACTAACAAAAATGCATGATCTATAAAACATATATAATAATAAATGTACAGCTAATATATAAATAAATAAGTAAATCAATATAAAAGAACAAATAAATAAATGAATATAAATGAACAATAACCGAACGGTTCATGAACGTAAATGAATGAATAAGACATTGTTCGTGTTCGTTCATTTAACTAATCAAACAGAAAAATATGGTCGTGTTTGTTCGTTTAACTAAATGAATTAACATAAACAAACTCTTATCGAACAATTCACGAATGGTTCATCGAACGTTCTGTTTGTTTACACCCCTATGCATGGGGAAACTAGCTGGTTTCGAAGCTAGCATTCTTTTTTTTTTTTTCAAGATATCAAGGATATATTTCCTTTGAGAAAGAAAAATACCACTAGGTGAGTGGGCTACTTCAAGGCCAAGGAAGTAGTGTAGCTTCCCAAGATTTTTGATATAAAACTTGTTATTTAAATGTTGCTTCAAGAGTTGGATTTGTCCTCTATTACTTCTTGAAATGATAATGTCATCCAAATATACAAGAGCAATGGTAAAGTCATCACCAAAAGCTTCTGTAAATAAGGAATAGTCAGCCTTCGATTGTGTAAAACCATAGTCCTTTAATGCAAAACCATAGTCCTTTAATGCAGAAAAGTTTGCTAACCATTATCTTGGGGCTTGTTTCAAGCTATGGAGAGATTTTCTTAGTTTGCAAAAATGTTGGTCACTGGGTTCCGACAAGCTAGGTGATGGTCTCATAAAAATTTCTTTATCAATATTTCCTTGTAAAAAACTTCGTTTGCATTTAACTGATGTAATTCTCATCCTTTAACTATAGCGAATATTAAGTAAACATCAAACTACCATTAGTTACATAATAGGGGCAAAAGTTTCTATGTAATCAACACCTTTTACTTGACTGTAGCCCTTAGCAACCAAGTGGGCTTTATATTGTTCTACTTTTCCATCAACTCTATGTTTTGTTTTGTAGACCCATTTTGCTCTAATAGGTTTCTTCCCTCAAGGCAATGTTTCAAGTATCCATGTGTTATTTTTCTCAAGTGCGTCGAGCTCTTATTTCATTGCTTCCTGCCACTTCTATCACCATACGCTTAAGCATATGTTTGGGGATATGACTGTAAAAAAGGCTTTTTATCCTGGATTAAACTTATAATATGATAGGAAAGTAAAGATGGGATAATGTGTACCTAAACCTAAAGAGATAATATTTGCATGAGTGTGGGTCAAACTACTTACCTGAGGAAGATCACATATGAAGTCTTGCAACCAAAATGGTGCGCGTCGATCACGTTATGGTCGTTCAATTAGGTTTTCAGCTAGTGGAGTATTGTGGATTAATGTAGGAGGGCTTGTGTTCTAATTTTCAATGTTTGTTTCTTTTGGTTCAAGGAAAGTATCTTCTTGAACAACATCAAGAAAAGGAGTATGAGTGATTGGGATGTGTTCTTGGACCTTTTCATTATTGATTTGGAATGGAAAGTTTTCTTCATGGAAGACAACATCTTAAGACACAAAGGTTTTATGTGACTCAAGATCATACACTTTATAAGCCTTTTGTCCCGCTAGATATCCAATAAAGATACAAGGATTTGATTGACTCTTGAACTTCTCCTTTGTTTTGTTGTGAACGTAACATAGGCAACAAAAAACATGAAGATGGTCAAGAGAATTTTTTTTTTAATAAAGTAACTTGTATGGGGTTTTACCTCCCAAATTCAATAAGGGCATGTGATTGATTAAATATGCTGTTGTGAGCACACATTTTCCCCAAAATTTTATAGAGAGATTAGCTTGAAATCTCAAAGCCTGAGCTACCTCTAACAAGTGTCGGTGCTTCCTTTTAACCATATCATTTTGTTGAGGTGTGTCGACACAGGATGTTTGGAGAAGAATGCCTTTTTGGTGAAAGAATGACAAGGTTTAGCCAGCTGTGAGTTCAAGAGCATTGTCACTTCGAACTTGTACGGATAGTTTTGTCAAACTGATTCTTTATCATAGAATAAAATATCGTGAAACAAGAATAGGCATTTGAATTATGTTTCAAGAAATATACCTAAGTAGCTCTATTGAAATTATCAACGATAGTAAGAAAACAATAACCTCTAGAAAGGAAATGTGTCCGATAGGGACCCCAAATATCAATGTGTACCAAATCAAAGCATTCATGAATTTTGAAAAAACTCAAGGAAAAGGGCATTCTAGTTTGCTTGACTCAATGACACAAGTCACAACACTTATTCATACGTTCAAAAGACAAGTTCTATAATTGAGGAATAAGAGATAAATTTTTAAGAATATGACCAAAGCGTCTATGCCACAATGTGATATGATGATCCACCTTGACTGCACCAGCAATAGATGTGAAATTTTCCTTAAAGTGATACAGGTTGTCTATAAGTTCACCCCTGCCAATCTACCTTATCATGGCTAGGTCCTACAAGGCACAGTAAGATGGATAGAAGCTTACACAACAGTTTAGATCTCAAGTTAATCTACTTATAGACAACAAGTTGCATGAAAAAATTGAAACATAGAGGACATTGGTTAGTTTAACATCGGGAGATAATGTAACTTGACCAATCATCTTGGTGTTGGAACTTGTTCCATTAGGTAGCTTTATAGGTAAAGACTTGTGAGTAGACCAAATTTTGGTTAAGCCCCTCCTACACAAAGAACTATGCTCAGAAGCACTTGTGTCAATAATCCAGTCATAAAAATGGTTGTGTTCTTACTAGAGAAATTGGTCGAGGTGGTTTGATTTGAGATAAAGGTGATAAGTTTTTCATATTGCTTTTAGGTGAAGGTGGGACAACTAGAGACAATACTGCCCCTTGTATTTTGATCTAAGGTGATGTTATTTACTTGTGGTTTTCATTGTTTGGATGACTTCTAATTTCCATCAGTCTTACCCTTTTGCTTCTATAAATCTGGATGCCCTACAATTTCAAAACACATGGAACGTATGTGACTTGTTTTCACACAATGGTCGCATAATATCTTGCTTTTTTCCTTTCCTGAGTTCTTTCCTCGCTAGGTTTTTACGGTAAGTACAGTGGCTTCAATAGCTGGATTGTTGGCAGTAACAAGGTTTTGTTGCCTTTTTTCCTTAATAGCGAGCTCATAAGCTTTCTTCAATGTAGAAAGTGGCTCAATGTTCAACATTTGGGACCTTAACACACTAAAATTATCATTTAGTCCCATAAGAAATATATGCAATTTTTCACATTCTTTCTTTACAAGCAATTCCTTCACTACACCACATGTACATGCTCGGATGTTTGAATATGTTGCCAACCTGTCCCACAGACCCTTTAACTTCATGAATTAAGCAGCCACAGTTTGGTCCCTTTGCTGCAAAAGAATTATTTTCCTTTTCAACTCATGAATTCTTGGAGCAATTTGCTTGATAGAATCTTTTTTGCAAGTCTATCTAGATCTTTCTTGCTATTTCTGTATAAGCCATGCTTTCATATAGTTCAAGTGAAAGAGCATTGAATATTCATGAAATTACCATAGAGTGACACTTTTCCCACTGTAGCAACGTGTTTTTGGGAGTCGCCACCAATCGGTTTACACCTAAGTCGATTGGAAACCTAAAAATGGTCTACGAGAGTTCGAGGGGTTCGGGAGTACGGTTACACTAAAACAACCTTATTCTAGTGCCCAAAAATTGGTACCTTAGTTTGGTTAAAAAGTTTTGCTTGCTTTAAATTTATTTGATTAATTTTCCAAACCATGAGTTCTAATCGAACCACCCAGATATGGACTTCTAAACTTTACTACTTGACTTTTTATTTGATTTTGCAAAATTTTGATATTTCCAAACCATGGATCCTATCGGACCACCCGGATGTGGATATCTAAAAAAAATTTTACCTATCCTCATTTTATCCTTATTTATCTTTTAAATATTTTTTAGTTAATTATTAATCCAAACCATGAATCCTATCGGACCACCCGGATGTGGATAAAGATTTATTACCCCAAACTCATCCTAAAGTTCTTGTCAAACCTACTCAAAAATAAAACTTTTTACTAAGTGTGATGTTTTGTTTTTTTTTTTCTTTTATGGATTATGTCATGTCAAATTAATTTATGTTATTTACTAAAATTATCTATCTAATCTAATCATGCAATTATGCTTAATATGAATTCCTAAAACTAATTTATTACCAAAATAAACAAGACAAACGAAAATATAAAAGAAACCACAAGGAAAAACAATGCTGTCAGTGGCCGATTATAAGCAAAAATAATGTCAGGGACTCAGATGCACAAAACAAAGAAATCCAGGAGCCAAATGAGGGTTATACCAAAATTATGGATTTTCTGGGTTTAGAAGCGGGTCACGCGGGTCGCGATTCGGATCGTTCTCAATTCTCTGTCCTCTGGCTATGTTGCGGCAAACGACGATCGAGGCTTGGATGAGGGGGCGGCGGCGACCCTGGGTGAGGCGAAGACAATGACCGGAGACGACGAAGCGGAGGTGGACGAAACTTGGAGCGAACGCGGGCAGCTACGGGAAGCCTCCGGGGACGGCGGCTTGCTGTCGGACGGAGCGGGGGGGGGGGGGGGGGCAAAGCTTGGCCGACGGCAGAGGCAGGTAACTTCTAGGCAGAGGGCTGGAAGCTTCGAGGCAGAGAATCAAAGCTTCGAGAGTGGCGGCGGCTTTAGGGAAAAGGTTAGGGCTTCTGGGAAGAAGGGAAGAGAGGCAGAGGCTAGGGCTGCAGTTTCCTCTTTTTCGAGAATAGTGCTTAGGGTTGCGATTTTTTCTCTCTTTTTCTCGAAATTTGAACCTATATTTATAATGGAGGGTCCCCTGAAACGTGATTAACAATATCTCTAAAGTTTAAACCTGATTTAAATCAAAATTTGAGGAAGTTTAGTCTAATTAGGAGAGAATTACATGAAATTACAGTTTAAGTCCAGTAGAACTCTAAATCTGTCCATTTGACCCTAAACTTTTAGGAATTGTCAGATTGGCCCTAAAACTTTGAACTTTGCCCAAACTTTCTAAAAATCTCCCATTTTCTCCCAAAATTTTTCTTTTTCCCAAATTGACCCTACAACACTCTTAGGACTCCAAATTAGTACCTAAACTAAATTAACTCCTATTTCTACCTTTAAATGATCCAAAAAAATCAAAAATTACCTAAAAAGACTAAAATGCCCCTAAAAAAAATCAAAATGCTCCTAAACTAATTTTCCTAATCTAAAACTTAATAAAAGTTAGTACCCGGACAAAATTGGGTGTCAACACCCACGTTTGTAGAAGTGTGGAAAATTCATCTGGTTTATCAAGCACACTATTTATAAAACCTAGCTTGTTCTTTGCCTACAACGCATTTTGTATTGTTCGTTTTGAGGTGGGATAGTTGTCTTCCTTTAACAAGCATCCAACAGGGTTGGCCCTTAGATTATCGAACGCATTCAAGAAATATGGAGAGGAGGGGTCGTTGGGATCAACTGGAGGCAAGTTTGACCCGCCAACTTTCTTGTTTGGATCTTCCCCCATTTTGATTTTATTTCTAGGTTTCAATTTGAAACCTACTCTGATACCATATTAAATTCGGTCGCAGAGATGGATCTTTCATTCACATAAGAATGCCTTACTTATGCATCAAGCTACTCATCTAACAAGTGTTGTGAGTCTATCATGAGTGTATGTCCAACTTATCAAGATAACAAGAAGTTAGCTAGTAGGCTGATGTAGCAGATGGGTGGATAAGCCATGTTGTGGAAGCTAACAAAACTTGATGGCACCATCTATCTGTCTTTTAATGCTTTCCACATAAATACGTTAATCTTTGATGGCACTAGATTATTCCACACAAGGTTGTCTTCCTTCGTATATCCGTCGCTGTGGCATGCTGCAAGTGTGAAGTTATCACACCTCGTCTAGCCACGTCCACACCTCCGACTAGATCGTTTTCATTTTAGGGAAAATGTAATAATCTTATATCAAGTGTGAAATAGTACAATGATCATTTAACATACCAGGATAAAGAACAAAAGAATTAGAAGCTAAACACAAAATTCTGTTCAATAGAGTTTGCTAGATCAAAATGGTTCACAGGATCAAAATGGTTCACAAGAACACAAACATTAAAATAAATTTTATCAACCACCTATTATGTATACATAGTGCTGCAAGTCCCCTTAAAACATTAGTTCTTCTGCTCCCTCCATATGTGATATAATTGTTACAAAAACAATTTTACAGATTTTCTCTGAGGCGCACCTCTTCTTAAACTTTGTTCATAATCAATAAATAACTTCCCTCCATCTGTGCATTCCTCGGTAAATTCTCAACCATTTCATACTTTTAGCAAACACCTCATAGGCAGAGGTACAGGTAAAGAAGAAGTGATTCTGGTTCTCTTACATCACCTTACACAGATAGCACCTATTCGGTCTGGCAATTCCCATCTGACATTGTTCTGGCAGGGGATGGTTCTGGAGGAAACATTAACATATTACATGAAACAAGCAACCGATGAAAGCTCAACATTTGGTGGTGTAGAAGGAGAAGAATTAGCTGATGATCCATTGTTCTAATTCGAACGTCAGTAAGTAAAGTTTTTGCAGGAAACTATTGCATACGTTGTAGTTGGCCTGTTCTGTCGCTTCTATAATAAATAATTGGTTGTCACGATAAACATTCAGCTACAAACCATTTACCTAAGATCGTGGAAAAGAAGAAACTGAATTCCTGTTTTAGAGCCAAGAGTTCAAAAATAATCTCATCTTTCATAAAAGTGGATATATACCCGGAATAAGAACTGATCTAGAGTCCATTCAAGTGGAATAAAACAGAACCAAACTGGGCTGCTAATTAACAAACGGGATGAGAATGGGGCACAAGACAAAAACGTAAACACCAGCAAAATGAGAGGATCAGTTGGGGAGGTAAGCAACCGGCCGAGTTTTCCTTGACCTGCCAGGCCAGCCAACCCCATCCAAACTGGTTGCTAATTAACATCCTTAAGCTCATATGTTCAGAATTACATTCACAAATCCCTCAAATTTCGTGAACATCAGAGACAGAAGCGACAGAACTTGGCCTCTTTGTCTGGGATTTGGACCTCAACCTTAAGCTTATGATCGTCTTCCCACTTGTCGGATATAGTTAGAAGCAAGGGCCCTGTTTTGTTGCTTAGCTCAAGCTCTTCAAATGTAACTTCACATGTTCTTTGTGTACCATCATACAGCTTTTCCCCGAACGTTTTTTTATCTTCTAAAAGAAAAAAATAATAGAATTAAGGTCGTGCTATTAGAGGGAAAAAGATTTGTTCGCTGGTTTCTTATATTCAGAACTGTATTATCATTTAAAGCCTAATCTTTACACTAATTATCCAAATTAATTAAAATTTCTAAATTTTGTCTTCACTCAGCCTAAAGAATTAATAAAATAATTACTTTTAAAAAAAATATTTTAAAAATACGTTTTAGAATGTGGGATTTCAATTAATTTATAGTTCAAACAAATAATAAACCTATATAAGAATATATACTGATCCAACAATTTTTTAAAAATCCCAAGGACAGATACCCTGATTAGGTTTAACATAATAAAGGGATAATCAATATGTAATGAAGTGAGCCCGCCTCGAGTCTCGCCGATGAGTTTGTTAAATTATAATTACTGTTCCAAGAGTTGAATGCTCTGCGCCCTATCAAATGCTAATCACATGGCTTTGACATTCGGTTCTTTCCCAACTCTTTGTTGCCTTGCATTCTACGCAAAAAATCCAACATATATAATTAAACAACTTACCATGTTTATAATTAAAATATTATGTACATAGCAAACATTTTAGTCCTTTTGTGTTGCAAAACTGACAGCAAGTTTGCCTCTAAACCCCTTTAAAGAGGGCACATTAAACCTGGGCTGGGCCTGGGTCCGGTTTCTCACGAGTCATTGAGAACTCGGTTTGATAATTCTGCAAACGCCCCTTGCTTTGGCCGAAATTACATCCTTGTGCCACCGCGGCTAGTCTCTTTCACTGACCCGCAAACTCTATAGGCACCAGACCAGATCGCTCGTCATGTTCCTTTCGGGCGCCCTAAACCCGTGCCAGTTGACTATTCGTGGACTCGCCATGAAGACCACCACGCCTCGGATCTTCAGGTTTATTGCGGAGGCCACTGCGTGGGCTGATCCGACGGCGGGTTGGTAGCCGGACTTGGAAATGGTTCGGTTGGGCGGTTGGTGGGGGGCATGGGAGGTGTGGGTCGGGGATGTGAAGGGTTTGTGTGTGAGTTTAGAGAAGAGCCACAACCGAGGATGGGTCACAAGGCCGTAAACGGCCAAAACAGATGTCTTGTTTCATTGTTATACAACACCTCTTGACCTGCGAACAAACCAGGCCAGATATCGACGTTTATACGCCCTCTTCCAAATCAGTTTAACAGACTGGCCTTGAGTTGGGTTGAAAATTTCGGAACTTTGATCATTCTCTTGTTTATTCCTTCCTCAAAATTGCTTTTTTATTTTCAATGTGCTCGATTTCATTCAAACTACAAAAATAACATAAAACTAAGTAACAACGTATATAAACATCTATAAAATTATATAAGAGGTGATAAAAAATATATAAACTTTATCGATGTATCACCTAGCAAAAACAAGTCATATACTTGTTACAAACATATTTTTATAGCCATGTCTTGAAAAATATTATCCTATTTGAGACAACTATACTGTCGCCAAAGATGGTTTTTGTATGTTAAGGAATGATGGATCTTTAGAGCAAAGAAATGCAGACCTAATTCCACATATCTGTATCTCACGTAGATATTGTAATGGTTGTGACTCTTGCTTTAGTTGTTAACTTACTACATGTAACCATGACCCATTACATTATATTCAAAGTAGGGTAGATACCTAAGTCCTCTGGGTTTGGCTCATGGAGTTAAATATCACGGTATAGCCTGTAACGGGTGAGCGGTATGCGGTATAAATATTTTTATATTTTATCATTTTATTGAGTGGTATATGGTATAAATATTTTTATATTTTGTTATTTTATCGTACGGTATACTGTGGTATTTCGCATACTGCTAAATTTTTATATACATTTTGTCTGAAAACTATGGTATACCACAAATACAGCGAGTTATGTGCCACAAAATTTTATTTTTTGTGAATGTGTGTGAAATATTTTTTTTTCATTTTACTTCAAAATATCAAAAATATATAAAAAATTAAAATATAATCAATACACATATCATAAAATAAATATTTATTTATTTTTGGTTACTTTTCTTGGTTAACATAAAAATTTAATGGTTACTTTGAGCCACCTAGGAACTCAATATGGTATTAGAAAATATATTGTTATTATTAAAGTATTATTTTTTTTCTCTTATATCAATAAATTAGTTTCTTTCTGAGTATTATTTATTTTACTCTATATATAAAATATTTTTTTTATGTTTTTTGTATTAAAAAAATATCTTCTATCATATATATTTTATTTATATTTAAAAAATTAGAATACATATAAAATTTGTAAAAAAAATTATTGAATTTATGTCATCTAAAAATAATATTTTAAGATTTATTTTTTTGTGAAAACGGTAATGGTATGCTACGTGGTATACTATACGGTATACGTTAAAAATTTAGGATACGGTATACCTAACGGTAACATTATTTAACAACTTAGTTTGACTTGATAGTAAAGTATTGAGATACTGTAAAGAGGTCAAGAGTTCGACATTAATCTCTCCACTCATTTTTTTAAAATACTACACAAAATTGGTTTGGTTATCTTTCAGAACTTGAAAAAGCTGACATTACTTTTCCTCTTTATATTCGTAAACATATATCTGAATGCAAAAAAAAAAAAAAAAAGCAGGTACCAAAAAATTTATATTAAAATCGTATAAAATCCCGCGCAAGTCATACAAGATTTTACTAGATATCACCCCAAAATTTAGCATTCATCAAACGTCTTAATAATTTTATTCTTTTGCTATCCAAGGACCTTGCTTGAGGTTGGGGCTTGAACTCTAGATGTTCTCGTCATGCATCAGTTATCCAATTGAGCACCTTTGTTAGCCATTAAACAAAGTTCGGCGTCATTGAACACTTGTGTTTTTGATTCACAACCCCACTTGAAATGTTGCTAGCAAGCCCTCCAAGTTTTGAAAAATATCTTACTCTTTCATCGACTAGCATAAATACTCTTTCCTGATATTTTTAATATAATCCAAAGCACAATAAAAAAAAAAAAGTTGTTTGATGGTTCCAAATTCTGCTTCCCTTTATTAATTCACCTATCATCTACACGAAAAATGACACATTGAAAAATTGACGAATTACGAAAGCCTTGCTAAGGTTTAGGTAAAGTTTACGATTTGTTCTTCTATTTTAAAAACCTACAATTTGCCCCTTGAAGTAAGACAAAATGACTGTTTTACGTTTAAATAGAGAGGAAATTATCTAAATTGATATCTAACTTTCAAACTACTATTATACAGTTTTATATATTTAGAATCATTACATACTATTATAGAGCGTAAACTTATTGAAGATAGTTAGTATACACTTTAGTTACAATTCAAAAAGTTGATGTCAGACAAAGTAAATAAAAATGTTCGATGGTGGATTTATAAATTTTATAAAGGGGATCCGTAAATATGTACAAATATTAAACTCAAGATTAAGTAATAAAACTTATAGATTTGCATATGTAACATAAAATTTAAACTCATATATAAAATAATTTTTTTTGGAATAAAATCTAAAAAATGCTCAAATTTTGCATCTATTTTTTTTGTCATTGGTCGAGCAACTATAATAGCAATTATAAAATTATATATGAATTATAGAGAAGATAAGCCTGATGTACATGTTATATAGAATGTAAAAAAATGTTTCTTTCAGTCCTTAGTTTTATTCTGTGTCCAACTAGTTTTTAATTTTTTTATATGTTTAAACATAAAAGAGAATAAAAAAATGTTTAAGGTCTGGATGGGAAAATTTTTGAAAGTTTAGGGGTTAGTGTAGACTTTTTTCATTAAAAAATTATAATACATGAAAAAGACTGACCCATTTTTTTTTTGTCTTATAGATACTCATTATTTTATTTTAATAAATATTATAAAAATTTTGGGAGTTTACTAAAAAATTTAAAATGGTTCAATTATTAAATTATGTATCTCTTATTAACACTTTATCTAAAAAAGGGATCCGTGAACCCGATATGTATAACATAGATTTGTCCCTGAAAATGTTACTATCCATGGGCATAGCTTTCATGTTTTGAAATGAAAGGAAACTATCTCTAATTTTATTAAATCTCGTGTCGTCAAACCTGGACCGATCAGTCGGTTCAACCATAAACTGTCAGTTTCTATGGTCCGAGTTTCGGCTCAATTACACCAAGGTTAAACCGGCCAAACCAGTAAAATCCAATGAAAACTATGAACTAAAAAACCGTTTCAGAACCGACTGTCGAGAAAATATTTTTTGGGGTAGTCGTGGAACAAAAGAGAAAAAGACGATTACAAAGGAGAACTTCCCCTGTTCCGCAATCAGCTATTTAAGGTTTTATGCAAAATATATTATGTACAGATTTTTACTTGTCTCATTATTTCTATTTTGTCATGTCATCAAGTATTCATGAAATACAAATACAAAAGAGAAATGAACCGACAGTTCAATGAATTGAACCACGACTTGAAAACTCTTAACGATTAGAAATAAAGTTCAGTTTTAAAAACACTTATGGCCAAAATAAACAAAAGCCAAATGCCCTAATTAGTCAATAAAGATTAAAGATTCCTCACTCTTAACGTTTTTCCAGCCCACCACAAAGTTTTGTCGTTGTCCACATTCGGATCCCTCACTCCTTTATCCTCCGAACTCTTTTGTTTCGCAGCTCCCAAGTCTCTCAACAACCATCTTCGGACCTCATTTCTTAAATGCTTTTGCTAAACCAGTCGGTCCCAGAACTCGTCAGCTGCGCAATAAACAACTTATAAAGCTCTCAATTGTATAATTTGTTGCCTGTTCTTTTTTGTTTTTACCTCTTTACTTTAATCCCAGCTGATAATCTTCCAACAGCGGCAAATTTGTATCCAAGACCATGATGAGGTTGGTTATCGACAACTCGAATTTTTTACAGGCACATCAATCCAAGCCACCGTTTCTCATTTGGGACCTTGACCAAACCAAAACATGATTACCACTGAATCTTACCGTTAATCAGGTCCGATTAATGACTTGTACAAAAAGGGAATCTTTTTAAACGGGCAGAGGATGATTTTTGGTAGAGAAAGGTGTAAGACACGAGAAACTTGAGTCAAGATTATGCAACAATCATCCATCTTCAGCTCCAATATATTTAATGCAAAGACACGAGAAACTCAAAACTAAGTGAGGTTTGATTCATCAAATGGAGTAATATGAATAAAATCACAACAAAATGAATAAAATCACAACGGCAGAAGCACAAGGATGGTTTCTGGTAAAGTATGTGAGGTTTTATTTATTTATTTATTCTTTCTTTCATGCCCATCATCCTCTCCTCCCCAATCCAAGCTTACTCTATCTTATGTTCCAAGAACAAGGAACAACCTCACAAACTGGTTGTCCATTTCTCTATCATCTCAGCAGTCTGGTCCAAACTGCCGAACAAGGTAGTCTTGAAGTCCTCAATATATAAAAAAATACAACTTTAACACTAATTATTACCTTTATGGAAAAAATATATATTGTGTACAACAATGGCTGGCAGCTCAAAGTTGAGAAGAAAGAATCCATCAGCTTTGTTCAGAAAAAAAGTTGCTCTGCTCTGCTTCTGCACAAGTGATCTTACATAAGATTCCACACATTCCCTTTTCGTTTTCATCACCATCTGAATCCTGGCTCTTGGTGCTGCTTAAATCTCCTCAAAACCCCATCAATGGCAACATCAAATGCATCTTTTATACTCTCCAGACCCCTGTCTGGTTTTGCATAAACTAATCTAGGAATATAATCTATCACTGTGTCTCTCATTTTTCTCACCTCTTCTTTGCTCAGAGTCTCCAGCACGGCTTTAATGGAGGTCCCGTTTTTCACTTCATCGCGGTGGATGAAAACCGAATAGCTCTTGGGGTCACCTGGAAGAAACCACTCGTACTGGTAATAAGCTGTCCGGTGCCAGAAGAACACTGGGATTGCACCGGCGATCATGCAGTCGAAAATTGACCGCCGTGTGAAGCTGTCCCCTCTCGGCTGCAAGCAGAAGTAGGAGTCGAGGAATGTCTCCAGGATCGCTGACGTCCCGTTGGAGCACCGGGAACCAGCGCAGTTCACGACCCGACACGACCCCGGTTCGTCCCTGCATTGGCTTAGCAGCAATCCCCTGAAATCCTTCTTGAACGACTGGCGAGTGGCGCCGGCGAAGCAGAAAAGCTTTGAGCGCTTCTTGTTGCGGACGTAGTCCTGCCACTCGAGAACGTCGGAGTCGGATCTCGGGTGGAACCCGGTCGGGTACGGTATACCGACATCGAAATAGTCCCAGGGGTTGCGCTCGATGAGGAAGCGCGTGATGTTAAGCATTCCTGGCATGTAGATGCAGCTGGAGCCCCAGTCGCGTTCCTTCGAACGGCGGAAGTCCCAGCTGATCCGGCCCATCGTGATGAAATGGTCCCAGCCCCCGGATCGGGTCCAATAAGGCTGATCCTCTAGCCACCGCAACATGCTCTCGCAGTGCCTATCTCTGTCCCTAGCAGTGTAATTCTTCCACAGGTACTTCCCGACGGCGAGACCGGCGTAGAACGGGATGTAAAACGCCGCCGCTTCGTTCGCCGTGGTGGTGCGGCACCGATGGTTGAGAAGCCGGTTGTGGAAGATAATCTCCGAGACGAATTGGTCCGTCCAGAACCACGCCGGGATCAAACTATCCGGCACTAACCCGGCCAAACCAGTCGCTTGATAGCCGAATCCATCGTTCAACAGAGCGTCGCACCTCGAACTCCAAGGATTCAGTTTGTCGCAATCCCTGATCAATTCGTAGTTAAAAGCGGCGGGCAATTCGTAGACAAATATCCGACCCGAGGGACATTGTTCGGTGGGTCGAATGTCCGACGAAATCGGCGAGATGTTACGGAAGAGGAGGTGGTCGGCAATGTCAGGGGAGGGGAAATCGGTACGTCGGCGGGCAGGGGAGAGGGTTCTGGCCATGAAAAGGAGTAGTATTTGGAGCAAGAGGATGGAGCAGAGAATCCATGAACGGGGGTTAGTAAGAGAGAAGTAAGGTTGTAGAACAGAGTGAAGAGAGCTGAATGAAAATTTGCGCTCCAACGGCTTCGAATCGGGGGTTTTGGATTTTCTGGGGCTAACTGGTAACTGGGGATCGGAGATCGGAAGCATTTAATCAGGTCCGCAGTTAAGCGGCGGCGGCTGACCGGCAAGAATGGTTGATGACGGTCGGGGCGTGTTGTCTGTGGTGAGGTACGAGCAGGGTGTGAAGAGAGGTTTTTATTTGAGGGATAGCTTTCGATTTGTTATAAATTCTGGAGAAGCACGTGGCCAAGGTTTACCGGCTGCGTGGACAGCCGACAAGTTTTATTTATGCCTTCGACGACAGACACGTGGAGGTTTCGACTTAGGGCTTTGGTCCTCCGAAAGAAAGGAATCGGTTCGGTAGTGCCATTCAGTTTTTCGGGCTATGAAGAGGCAATTATACTGTTTTCTCTGCTTTTTTTTTTGTTCCCCAATTAAATTTACCACCTACTTTTGCAAATAGAACTTTTGTTTTTTTGGTAAATTAGAAACTTATTTTTACCCCTTACTTTTTTTTCAAATTCATTAAAAAAACTATCTTACACATGCAGAGATAAAAAAAATTACCTACTTTAGATAGTCCAAATTTACCTATAGACGTTTGACACGTAGTTTGGATTATATTTTTAGAACTTGATGTTAGACAAAAACAAAAAAGAGCAAAGGTCTGTGTGCTGTGTAGGGATCTAAGAGAGGGGGGTGCAACTGTAATTAACATTAAACCACAGGTGAGAAAAACTGTTCAACTACAACATAACTTTAGAACTGATCTAGAGATCTCGAAGTTATCGTTCTCAGACTGACATTGGGTTAGTGTTTTTTACTGTTAAAAATTTTGGATTAGTGTTTTTTACTGTTAAAGATTTAAAAAAAAATCAGCAAAGATGATTATAATTAACCTTGGTAATTTTGAAACTTTAGTACCGATGAACCGTTACTGTACAAAGTTTTATAATTAGTTGTGATCGATTAATCGATAGCCTGTGATGGCCATCAATTATCACGGATCGTTAATCATTGTTGGGTTCACGTGATTTAGAGGGTTTTACTACTTGATCCATGATACTAATTATTATCATGAACTGTCAGTTTATTAATATTTTTTTCGTTTCTATTAGCTAATTTTGTTTCTTATAATGATCTTTCTTTATTTGTCTCATTGACAACAAATTTAGAGAGCATTAAGCCACAATTTGACAGATAATAACATATAATACATCTGTGAAAACTTGTACCCTGGTCATGATGGGAGATGTCCAAACACGCAGCCATTGGGTTACTGTTCCTGATGAGATCCATGTTTCCTATAGAGACACTATTAGGTTACACAATTGTTAACATATTGGTCAGTAAATTATAGAGCAAGTCATCGTACGAACAATTATATTTGTGTCAAATGAAAATCATTTGCACCGTTATAAAGAAATGTTTGTGTTACTATGAACAAATATAATTATGAGTATGAACAATTATTTTTAATCTTATGACCATCTATCTACAATAATGTAAATTTTTAGGGCCAATTCATTTTAATTTAAGCCAACTTAATTTAAAATAATTTATTTTTATATTTACATCCTTTTTACTTGAAATCAATTTTATTTGAAAGTTAATATTATTTAGGTGAAATAATCCATTGATTATAAAATTTTTATAATACTATTAATTTTTTATGAATTTTTTTTAATATTAAAAATAAAAATTTCATAGAAATTTAATAATATGATTAAAATTTTATTTCAAATGGACTATTACACCTATATAATATTGGCTTTCAAATAAAATTGATTTTAGGTGAAAAAGATTTAAAATTATTTTAAATTAAGTTGACTTAAATTAAAATAAATTGGGTGTTATTTGTGATGAGAATAATAGAAGTCAGTTGCGTGAATTTTTCTATGAACAATCTCCAGAATGATCGATATTTAGGCTTTCCAACTTTTAATTTTTAGGTGGAAGACGGGGCTGCTCTATTTGATTTTTTCCTTTCTCAAAAAAGTTAAAGAAAAAGTTAAGAGACCGGAAGTTAAAAGATATTACTCCAAGCTCCTCAAAAGGTTCTTCTCGGGACGGTCATCCAAACTCCGACTTTATACTATGAGCAAGGTTTTCAATATCGTAAATGTTAGGCATATTGTATTTTGTAAATTTTAAATATATCACATGATATATTGTATTATATATCATTATCGTTTTTGTAAAAATAAAATGTTAAAATATTACTTTAAGATGAAAAATATCAAATAAAGAATGAAATAAAATAAAAGTAAAACATGATATGGGAAAAACAATCAAACAGAAGAAAAAGAAGAAAACAAAAATAAAATGCAAGAGACATACCTTTCACTTTCAAGTGCAATTTTTTCTTTTTTATTTTATAATGTATATTGAAATGGTGAAAATTAAAAAAAAAAACAATTATAACAATTTTTAAATTTTAATCATGTTAACATTATTTATCAATTAAATTTTATCTTTACATTAAAAATGAAATAATATCAATATTTATATCAAAATATGTGTATTAATTATTTTTTTTATTTTATATATGCTTGTAAATGGTACATTGATATAAAATAAAAAAAAATTTTGACTCATGATAAGCAGTATACCACGGTAAATTACGAAAAACATATAAAAAGTATTGATATGCGAAATATTACAGTATATATCGGAATTTCTTGCGGTAATCGGATAGATTGCAAAAACTTATGTGCCGTATTTGATACTATATGATTATGACTTGTCTTCTTTTTTCCAAAGGAATTTTTTTCATAAGATCGATAAATTATTTACCCGAATTTTTTGGGGGTCTCAACTGAATAAATACATTTGTGTAGTTGCCAAAGGATGTCCGTATTGAAGAGACATGGTGGCAGGTGGCTTCACAATTTGGGTGTTTTAATCTGGTTAGGCGATTGCTTCAACATCCGAATTGGTTACTTGGGTTTTGAAGAGAAGGTGTTATCCTCAATCTAATTTTCTACATGCAGAGATAGGTGTGATTTCTTTTTATTCCTTGGCGCAACTCGATTATGAGTTAAGACTATTTTGTTTGCTGATGATGTTTGGAGAGTGGGGAGATGGTCGGGGAATTTTTATTCGGTTTTATAATTCACGTATTTCCAACTCCACCACTCAAATTCACTATAGAACATGTACCTCCACTAAAGCAACTATATGTTAATGATTTCATAGATAAAGATAGAAGGGTTTGGCATTATATGTATTTATGAGAGTTGTTTTTTACCAGCATAATGTTTTTCTACATTCCTTATACACTTTTTCAAGTTTGATTTGAAGGCCGGATAAATTTCTCTAGACAATGATGGAGAATGATGAGTTTTTAATTATATATGAATATCATTTAGCCCTTGTTTTAATAGTAAACATATTGAGGCTTCTAGTGATGATAACAAATTTTGATCTTGGTTATGAAGTCTAGCTCTACATCCTAAACTTTTAAATTTTGCTTAGAACGTACCCTCTAATATGTTACCTTTTGGAGATATTCTCAGATGTTATGGTATGAATGTGATTGTCGAACGTATGGTTTGTGATGTTGGGAGGAATCACTATTACATTTATTCTTTGATTGTCCCATAGCTCAACAGGTATGAAACATTTTGGGTTTACAGTTTCTTCTTTCTCTTTGCCTAGGCAGGTTATGCCTTTAACTTTTGGCTAAAATGAACAAATAGTTACTATTGCAGCTTGTTTAGTGGAATTCAACTAGCACCAACTGCAGCTTGCTCAGATGATTGAAGTGGACGACTCACGAGTAGGAAATTACGTATCACTGGTTTCATCAAAATAAATGTTTATGCAACTATCTTTCCTTTTCATAAATCTACATGAATTGGCATTGTCATGTGATTTTTTGGGGACTGACTTTGCTACTTATATATCAAGAACTCTAATATTTTGAGCATGTTGTAAGCCGAAACATTGGCCATTTATTGTGTTTCATTTGGAAGCTAAGGAGTAAGGAGCATGGTTGGACATCTATAATCATATAGTTAGATTTTCAAATTTTAGTTCATACACTTTTATTTTGGTCTTAGGAAATTTATTTTTGTTTTTGGAGTTATTTTGGCAAACATTCTTTTGTTAGCATTTGCTTTTTTTGTTGTTACTTTTTCTTATAGGTTTAGAGGTTATAAAAGGATAGCCCATCATCTAGTTCGAGCTTCTTATTGCTTCGTAGATGAATTTGTTTTGCTGACCCTTTTTTGAGTTAGTTAAACAATGTATTTATTACTTCCAATTTATCTAATGCATAACAAGCTTTTACTTCAAAAAAAAAAAAAACATATAAATAACAATTAAAATAGGCCTAATTATTTACCTAGAACTCACCTGGATTGATTGAACTTAGCCACTTTGCCTCTTCACCTTAGTAACTCAGTTACTTGTAATTAAAGATATGTGACTTAACTTCTGTTCATTAAAAAAATCAAACAACAATAAAAGCCACTTAGATTCTTGGTTTTTATCTTTTGCACCTTAATATTTTTTTTTTACTACTGAGGCTACTTTCTTCACCTCATCTTCCTCAATCCACTTCAAGCTGTTATCCTGTCCCCCAGATGCAACAACTTTGATGGCCAAGCAAGCATTTGAACCTAGACCTATGATCATCAGCTGAAGATCCCAATAGGGTTAATGAAGGAAGAGTTTGTCGACCCATGACTTACGCCTAATGGCATATACGTCAGATTTTTTAGATTTCCTTGGAACCTATGTTTTGAGCAAGCACCGCACTTGCATCTTCAATGATTCTCATTCTTGTTTACCTCACAAGCAGTATTTTCAAAGTTGAGTTTGTATCAAAATCGATCAAGCTCATACTGTTCGGCTTGTCCTTGGCCAATCAAATGAGCCGACAAGTTCACAATGAGTCACGATCCAAAAAGCACTTTTAGTGCATCCTTTGTTGATTAAGGTAGTAAGAACAAACTGACCTAGGCTACATTGCCCTTGTCTTGACCTAGGTCTGATCTAATCGGTGAAGAAAATCACAAAGAAAGCTCACTTAAGATTTGGCAGAGAAGAAAATTGGCTTCCAGTTTTATGTTGAGGATATATAAGCGCTCCAGTGGTGAGAACTAAAGTATTGGGTACAAATGATTGAAATAAGAAACTTAGATGGCTATATGTAATTGTGATTTAAGTCCCAAGATTATGGTGTCTTCAACTGGAGGTTTAAAATTATAAACTATGCAATTAAATGAAAATTCCATTATATAATTGATAGAAAATATCTCAAGTAACCAAGTTACTAGGTCAAAAAACCAAAATTTTCTTGATGTTGATAGTTCAAATGTTGAAAGTGTTGTTTTATGATTCAGAGGGCAAAGTGTCCTAGTCAAACAAGTCCAAAGGAGTTATAAGTAATTAGGCCAATAATTAAGAATGTTCATGGAGTAAGTCTAATGTGCTCCCTACCGTTTAAGTCTAATGTGCTCCCTACCGTTTATGTCTAATATATTTACACTCTAATACTACCTTTGAAAGCATGAAATAAGTGAGAACATATCAAATCTCGTGTCTTTCCAAAATTGGAGATATGTATAAATCAGACACTAGATATTTATAAATTTAATGTATAAAAAAAGTGAAAGATAGCTACAAATAGTATATAACATAGGTACAAATAAGATCACACATATGTTACAGATTCAACCTTTCATAAAAAAAAAAACCAAGTTTAAACACATCAAATTTCACTTCTTGCAAAAATTAGATATATGCACAAATGAAATGACAGATATTTATGAAACTCGATGCATGAAGTAGGTGATAGATATATACAAAACATGTGTCATATATATATAAATGAAATCAGAGATATGTTACTGGTATATTTAATTATATGTATGAGATTTATATTTTTTGTAAATGGAATGAAAATTATAGTAAAAATTCAATTAATAGTAACACAATAATAACATGTACGAATTATATATTAGATATGTATGAACTTGATAGACAAATAAGCGTAGATATATGTATAAATCAAACAACCGATATGTATATTTGTTGTGAGGGATTTATATAAATTATATGAGACATAAGCAAATAAAATTATGATAATTGCAATTGATATGTATGAAACTCAATATATAAAGTAAGTGATGGATATGTACAAAATAAGTGACATACATGTATAAATCAAAATTATATATATGCATTAATACTAAATGTTATACATAAAAATGGTACGTACAAAGAACATAAAAGATATGTTAAAATTGTGTGTGATATGTGTGTGTGTGTGTGTGTATTATTGTATATTAAACACACATTTTAAGTTCGTAAGATTATTCGTATAAATCAATTTATTCTTTTGTAGATGTGTGATTATATGTTTCAACAATTATGTTTATATATTTTACATATTATATTTTCATATTAAAATTTCTCATGTAATATTTTCTCGTACATATATTTTTTGATTTTATATGAATTATTTATTACTTATATACATATACTACTAAAAAAATATTAAGTACTCAATTGAAAAAATAAAACAAATAAGGGATAACAAAAGAATTTGACCAAAACCCTTTCTTTTTTGTCAAAACATATCAGCTAGGGATGAGCATGAGTCGGGTAAGCCTAAAACCCAACCCGAAGCACCCCCATTAGGTTGGGTTGGGTTGGGTTGGGCAAAAATAGGCAATGATTCGTGGGTTAGTTCCATATATAGGAGAACCGATAGTTTTTGGATTGGTTCTGGTTCTATATGAAACCAACCCAATATAGAACCAAACCTGAGGTATATATAATTATATAATAAACAATTTATAGTATTATTAATATATCCATACATACATACATACATACAACACACATATATATATATATATATATATATATGTATGTATGTATGTATGTATGTATTTCTTTGAGGAATTGTGATGATTATCTTGTCTTTTTATATTAATTAAACTGATGTCCCAAATTGAAACAACATAGAAATTGTGGGATCATGCACGAAATTTTTCCATATTCACTTGAATTACTACTATTCCAGAATCATTTTGCTTTTAATCTTTATACTCCAGACCACTCTTTACGACACATCTATTATTTTTTTCATTTATAAGTCATGTAAAACTGAAAATTCATGGTATTAACATATTTCATATTTTGATACTGAAGAAAATCTTAAAGGCTCAGCTTTCTATGTTGAGTGCCATGTTAATGTTGGAATTACTGGAGGATAGTAAACTGATTGAGATAGAAAATATTTCACAAGTAGCTATTTTGAACCATTTTGGTAACAGCATATAAAATTCTTTTGACTGTGTCTAAGTACATATATTTAAATACTAATTTAATTGTATATTATGTTGAATATTTCATAAACTAGTTATGAATGAAATTTTATTGAAATTTGATGTTATTATAGATATATGATATAAATAAAAAAACCTAAGAACTAGAACAAAAAAACCCAGAACCATGGTTCTGGTCAAGGTTATTAAAAAGGCAATCTGGATCATAGAATCGCATGATTTTACAATCTGGACCCATAAAACCTATTCAAATCTTAATAGGATCGACACCCTAGTAGGATCGCGTTTGGAATCGTAAGATCGTAGGAAAATAGAATCCCAACAATCTCAGTTTGTCACAACAACCAGGCTTACCCTGCTCGTTTTGCTCCACCATCAGCTTGGGCTCTTCTTCTTCCTTTGCTGAGGTCGTTGCCGGGCCAATCCAACATTGTTCTAGCCCATCAACAGTAGAGCCCCAACGCCAACAGGGCACTGGTGATGCAAGGCTGTCAGGTCGTCTTGGAAAGGAATTTCTTTGATGACAAGTTGAAAATGAAGACATACTTTGGGTGGCCATAGAGGAGCTTCGGCATCCACGTGTTTATGGAGAATGAACTACGGGATCTGATTGCGCTAAAGGGGTGGTCGGAGATAAAGAACAAGGTTGAAAGAGACACCGTTGCATGCGCTGAGTACAAGAATACTGGGCCGGGGGCGAGCATGGCATTTAGGGTCAATCGGGTAGGTGTGAAGAGGAGTATTACAAAGGAAGGGGTGGCTAGGTACACAGCTAGTGTTCTGCTTCGAGCTAAAGGGGGCCGGTCAAGTACCAAGACATAGAAAAGAATGCCGGTTAAAAAAGAGGGCCAGTCAAACAAATCACCATGGGACAACCCTCTTCCTTTAATTATTAACAAATTCTTTTATTTTTGTCAAGTCCCAATACATATATAGGAAGAAAGGTCAAAAGTAAAAAAAAATATAGGGAACAAAAATCAATTAGTAAGAATAATTTTTTTAAAACTTTAATTAGATAAAAATAAAAAAATTAATAAAGAAAGAGAAATAAAACAGGGTAATAATTTTTAAATGGAAAATTTTACATTGTTATGGTACTCAAGTTTTATATGAGTGTCCAATATAATTGATCTTTTTGAACTATATTATTTATTTAAGAAATTTTAGATTTCGGTAAGATCTTACGATCTACGATTTGATCTTGTGATCTCAATCTTGCACAATGAAAAACGATCCAAGGTAGGATTCTGATCTTGACAACCTTAGTTATAGTTTCGTTCAGTTTTTGGTTCTCGGGTTGGGTAGAAAAATTTTGGAACTAATGTCATTTTGGGTGGTTTGGTTCTACCATAAAATCGAACTAACTTGAACCATACTCACTCCTAATATCAGCCTCTGCAATCGCCGCTAACACTCCTTTGGCGCCACCTTTGCTGATTACCCTTGCCAAGAAATAGATAAAGAGTAGCTTTAAATTTTAGATTAGTCTCAATTAACATGTTCTCTGATATATTCTATTATTACCTCGTGCTTAGAATTATTAGCGTATTAATGTAGTTCAATTGTTTTTTGCTCTAATTGTTTTCTTCCTCATTTTTGGAGATACTTGTTAATCTGCTGCTTGTGTTCAATGAGATTTAGTCCTTTAGTGATGAAATGGACATTTGGTCTTTGTTTGTGTATGGTAGTATATGCTGGTTATCAAACTTTGAAATCATACATTTTACCTTTCTTTCTCAACAATCATAAAATATGTTCTAAACTTTTTATTTTTACATTTTAAGCCCTCAAATGTTCATAAGTTGCAGTTAAGACCCAAGTTTTTGCCGCTAAATCCCAAATCCATTAAGTTAAGAGTGACGTGGGCCAAATAAAGAATAGTGCAGCAAAAGAGTTACGAAAAAAAGTAGTTGACCCATGGCCTTAGATGCGCCACGTGTATAATACATCAATTAGAAAACGGTGGCATGGCATCCTGTCAGAAGCTGTAACTTGTGATCCGCATCAACCGCCTTGTTTAAAGGATCAGAAAGTCCAAAACTAAACATGGCAACTGGCAACGGGCTTTGCATGAACATGTTCGACTGGTGCCTCCTTTATAACTTGACGAGTACAATTTATTAGTAGTCATAGATTTTACATTTATATTTTTAGAAAATTATACACATTAAAAATGTTTGAAGAGAATAGAATATTATATAGCCATTTACATTAAACTACAATTTTTTTTTAAACAAAAGTCATTATTTTCTAGTTTAAATGTACTAGTAAGAGAGAGAGTGTGAGTAAAGTAAAAAAGAATTAACTAGATCTGTAGTTGTCCCAACACAACTAAAAAAACTTATTTTTTAAACAGAAAAATTACCAATGGTTAATTATCAACATATTAGATCGTTTGTAAAAAAAAATTTAAAATTTACTAACGGTCAAATGTATTGGTAATTTACTAACAATCTAACGGGTTGGTAATTTATATATTTTCCAACAGACAAATTACCAATGGCCAGACCATTAGTAAATTATCAACATGTTTGACCGTTGGTAAATTTTATCTAGAGTTATCAAGGTTATTAAAATCGGATTTTTACCTAGAGTCATTTTAGATTTCTAGAGTCGTAAAGTCGTAAGATTTTACAATATATATATATAATTTATCATAACAACAACAACAACAACAACAACAACACACAAACAAACAACAACAACAACAACAACAACAAACAACAATATAATAATATAATAATAATAATAATAATATTATTATTATTTATTATTATTATTATATATATATAATATATCATCTAATATAGTATATCATCTATATATATATAATAGTGTATAGTAACAATCATATATAAAATTATATATTTTAGAAAGTAAAGTAATATTTTTTAAAACATTTTTTACAAAAATAATAATAGTAATAATAATAATCATCATCATCATATAATAATCATATATATCACATTATATATCATATTTATATATATTATATATGGAACAAAATATCAATTGGGCCAACCCATATAAAAAGCCCAAACCTAACCCTAACTTATCACCTTATATACTTTTACAGCCGCCATAACCTAACCTTCTTATAGTCGCCCTTCATCTCTCATCTCACATTTCTCTCCTCTTATGGTCCGACCTTTGTTTATTGGGCTATGCCTGTCCGTCCTCTTGCAATCCTTTCATCTCTGTCCTCTCGCTTGCCTGTCCGTCCTCCGAGTGCTACCTTATCGCCTGTAGCCTCGGTAAAGGATTCGTGATTATTGGCCGTTCCATTGTCGTTGTTCACTGCTCGCCATTCAGATCTCCTCATTGCTAATCGTCTAGATCTTCTCCTTCCTTTGCTGCTCGCCGTTTGGATTTCCTCGCTATTCACCGTCTAGATCTCTTCTATCCTTTGCCACAAGTTATCTAGATCTCCTCAATCCTTTGTCACCAACCGTCTAGACCTCTTCCATCCTTCACCACCAGCCATCTAGATCTCCACCATCCTTCACTGATTGCCATCTGGATCTTTTCACCATTTCCCATCTAGATCTCCTTTGTGTTTTACCAATTGCCGATTGCCGCCTAGATTTCCTCGATCCCATTGGTCCTCCGTTTTGTAGTTCCTTTCAAACGATTTTAAATTGTGCATATGCAGTTTTTGTATAGTTCCTTTGACGCAATTTTTCTAAGTTTGTGATTTTTGTAGATCTGATTTTCATTGTGCCTAATCTGATACTTTTTCTTGTGCTTGATTGTTGATTGTTGATCCCATTTCAAAATTTTGTTTCTGATTTTGAATTTTTAGTGAATATAAAATATATAATTTCAATAAGGTTTATTAAATTTTTATTTAATTTTTGTGATATTTGTAATTTTTTAATTCTTGAATTAATTCTGAATTTTTGAATTTTTTTTATTTCTTGTTAATTTTGGTAAATTTTTATTAATTTAAAAAAAATTAATTTTGTGAATTTTTAGTTAATTTTTTCTGAATTTTTGAAATTTTATTGAACTTTTGTGTATTAATAAAATCTTAGTTATATAATTTTAGTAAATATAATTTTTAGTGAATATAACATATATTTTTAGTAAATATAACATAATTATACTAAATATAATTTTATCAATATTGTTAATATTAATTTCTTGGTTTTGTTAATATTATTTTTAATTTTTTTGTACATTAATTTAGCAAAATTTAACAGGAATTTTAATATTAATTATTTTAATTTTTTTCACATATTTTTTTTTAAATAAAAGGTAGTTTTTAACAACTTATCATTGGAAACTACTTTAATTTTTTTAAACTTTCAAAATAATTACAAGCAGTTATACGCGTTAGAAATATTACCTATGGCCCAACACGTTGATAAAAAACATATGTGCTTAGACGGTTGGTAATTTCCATAGGCCGGTTTTCTAATAGCTATATGTTGAAAATTACCAATGGCTTGCTTTTAAGGTGTTAATAAAAATTTCCTAACGTGTTAATTATTAATAGCCATTACTAATGGGCACATGTTGGTAATTTTAAAATTATCAATGCGTGACCGTTGGTAAATCTCTCTGTTTTAGTTATGCAAGACCTCACACCTCAAAGTGAGTTTGGATTGAAGTGTCCAACAGCCTTTGGCTTTCTGATTTAATCAATGAATGCTTATGTAATAAATTACTAGGGTCTTGAAACAAAAGAGATGTGTGATTACAGCTGAGTTCGTGCATTATTTGTCTTGATAAATACGGTGTTCATGATCAAGTTAATATAAGTTTCTATCAGTAAAGCTTGGCGAAGACTATAAACAAAGAGTTGCCTAGTTTTCAAATATTATCTCGGATGTGAATGAGACATAAATTATGCCTAACCGTGTGTATAAAATTACAAGTCAATTAGGGGAGGAAATGGGTGGGGGTGGCGTGGAACTATAAGAGGCTGGGCAGGTCATGGTCGAAGCAAAGCTGTACTGATGGAGCTGGGCATGTGAAGGACGCACGATAGGTTCGCCCTTTTACGGCTGCAAGCGGTCCCCAAGCCACTCGTACCTTCCAACGCCAACAGTTGCCCACAAATCATGACAATTTGTCCTTTTCGGCTCTTGTAATAAATAATTTCCCCCATACCAAAATATTGTAGGAACCCGACAAGTGGCCTAACGCCAATGGTGGATATTATGGGCCCACGTCACCATCATACGCCAGCATTCGAAACAAACTGGGAAAGTACGCCATTGACCCCCAATTTATCGAAAATGGACGATTCAGTCCCCGAACTCAGACACTGAAGTGAAGGCCTCAAACTTTCAAAAGTAGGCGGGTCAGTCCAATTTGGACAGAAGACAGGCACTTGCACTCACATTGTCATTACCTGACGTTGCCAGGTTTCTTTGCCTACTTCTACGAGTCAAACTCCAATAAGTTCCCTCATCAATTAATGCAAGTCCTTAATAAATCAGATTTCTGTCGGTGATCCTTGAATTTTGTTGTCGCGGTTTACTTTTTCTTCTAGATATTATACACAAGCAATTTAGTCATTGAAAAATCAAATAAAGATTTTTTTTGAACGGCCAAAAATTTATTGATACTTTAAGGAAGAGTACAAAAAGCTCCAGCAAAAAACTAGAGCAAACATTAACCCTAAATATAGAGGAACAAACCATAAAACCATCAACTGGAGCATTGCCGGCCCTTATGACCTAACTGAGGCCGCTGTTAATCCATTATCAACTCATGGATCCGCCTGAAATTCTTTAAAAATTAAAAAAAGCAACAAATCACATTTTTTTTAAAAACATTTTGAGCTATCTTTATGTTTCAGCCTTTCAGCTACAATATTTCACTATAGTGCAGCAAGAATTTATAGGTTATTCCAATTCCTTGCGTTCCTCCACGTTTCCTTTCATTTTGGCTCCACGCCATCGGTGTAGAAAAAAGAGAACTCCATAACACCTTTAAAAAAAATGTTCGAAATTCAGAACCATCAAATTAATCATCCTCATCAGACGCTGGCAAGATTACAAGGATGCCTGGGCACTGCCAGAGGACAAAATGGTGGAAGAGCTGTGAAGCTAGAATGTAGATGAAATAAGAAACCAAATTCAATGGGATTTTAGCAGAAAGCTGTTTTGGGGTTGACTGGGAATAACATTGTCAACCATAGAAAGACCTCAATTTTATGCTCGGTTTGGAAATAATTTTTATAATTGATATTAAATTTTTGAATAATTTATTTAACAGTTGAAAAGAAAAAGCTGCAGTCAAAGGCTAAAAAATACTATTAAATAATTTTTTTAAAATTTTAATACTAATCACTAAAATTAATACCAAATGGAGCCTTATACTCAAACCAAACAATGAAAATGTGATTGAGATCAAAATTGGTCTTTCTTTCTAGGCAATGTTTGTGTAGCAAACAAACCTTCGATCCCATGTTCACATTACCATCGAATTTTGCTGGTTATCCAACCAATATGCCAACAAATAATGAAATCAGAGCATGAAGAACAAATGGAGGGGGCTGGAATCCAATTGTTAAGTGAAGAAAAAATAAACATAAGAAGATGTATTGAGCTATTTGTTTATGTTAATTGGTGAGGTTAGGGTTGATGATGGAACTTGTAGGAGTTTGACGCGTATAAGTACGCAAATGGAATATGGTGGCGTCATACATGTCGTATGAGCGCACGTGCCTGTATTCTGTCCGAATTGGACTAACTCACCTTATTTTTGAAACTTTGAGGGCTTTACTGTGCTTAGTCCAAGTTCAGGGACTGACTGCCCGATTGGGATAAGTTTGGGGGTCAGTAGCTCAATTTAGCCAAACTGTTTTAAGTCTCCTCCTGCTCTGCCTACCACATGGCTGGCTGGTGGGCTCCTATTTTTTTCACCTGGTTTCTGTTATGTTTTTTTACATTTTCTCTGTTTTTTTTTTTCAAATCTTTTTGACTTTGTTTTGTTTGTTTGTGACATTTGAAGGGCATATAGACGTTCGATCAAACGTGGACGTGTCAATCTTAGATCAGTGAGATCTTGTTCCTAAATGGACTTTGATGAAGGGTAGCATATAAGTTGTACTTGGACGAAGACATGTGACATAAACTCATTTATCATTGGTTCCAAAAAGGGGACACTTGTTTACCAGTCCCTAAAAAAAAAAAATGAAGACATAAACTCATTTATCACTTGTTGCAGAAGATTTTGTTGGTTTTTTGTGATAAAAACATGATAAAGAAAAGAAAATTTGAATATGTAATGATTGAAGTAACGATCCAATGTGGCATTGTTTTTTCGTCACAAACTTATCACTTCCTAAGCAATGATTATGCATTGAAAAAGCAATGAGAGAGGCTTTCCCGTTATTTGATCATTGCTTCTTTGTTATAAAATTTTCAAGTAGCTAGAAGTGGGAAACAATTAAATTTTAGTTTGACGAATAAAAAATATGGTGTGAGAGAAAGAGGCAACGATTTTACTTGTTGTTTTTTTGTTGCTTAAGGGGAAGGGTATCGGTAAAATATAGTTGTTACTATAACATGATTTTGTCTATAAGGACTTTCTTGTCATTTTTTCAAGCAACACCCAACAGGCGTTGGTTTTTCTTTGCATTAGGTGTTAAGTCTTTTCCTCCCAACCCATAACCAGAGGCAAATTGGCATTACTAGAGTAGGACCTTAATTGTCACCTTAAGGTCCTCCTTCTCTCTGAAGGAAGATTTTCAAGAAGAGCTTCTAAAGGAAGCAAACTTGTTTGCTCTATGGCTCATCCACCCAATTCTACTGGGAAACGAAGACATAGAAAGCCTGTTGAGTGCTTCATTGCCAAACTCACTGAGCACTTCATCACCGAGATATTTCTCTCTACCTCTATTGACTTTTGTATCCCCTCATGTGGTAGGCCCCTTCTTTCTTTTCTTTTTCTTTTTATTTTTCTTTTCTCTTGTTTTTCTTCTCCTTCTTGATCCAACATTATGGTTAGCGGCACAACAATTGGAACAAATGCAACAGAATTGGAAAATTGAGAAGAAACTATTGCATATAGTGCCAAATTCATTGAAATTTCGATGGGAGCAATGCGATGCTTTGGCTATAAATAGCCTTTTATTCTTCAGCTAGAAAAAAAAATAGACAGCTCGCTCATTTCTTTAAGCAAAAGAAAAATTTGTGAAAGAGAGAAATTATTTTTAAGGAGTGACAAAAATATTGAGATAATTTTTTAGGGTGTTTGAGAAATACTTGAATACTACTATTTTGGGCTTATCTTATACTTCTAGAATTTTTTTAGCTAGAGAAGATTTTTGCTTTATAAGCATATTATTTTTATAGTGGAAAAAAATTTCGAAGTTCATCTTGGAAACGTAGCCCTAAATTAAGGGTAAAACACGTAAATTTTCTGGAGTCATTTTTCTAATCATCTTGCATTTGAAGTTTATCACCCACTGTGGTCCTAAAAATTGGTATCAGAGTAAGGCCCGATGTTTATATCTACTTATTGTATTTTCTATGGTTGCCATTGAAACATGGATCCTTTACAGTAGAAAATAATTTAGATTATTATTCATTACTTTTTGCTTGATACTAGATATTTATTAACATCATGGAGGCTAAAACCAATAAGATGATTAGTTTGAATGACTCGAATTACCACATATGGAGAAGCAAGATAAAAGATCTCCTATATGTGATGAAGATGCACTTACCTGTGTTTGGTACAGCCAAACCAGAGGATAGATCAGAAGAGAATTGTGCATTCGAGTATGAACAAGTATATGGTTTCATCTGACAATTTGTCGAAGATAATGTTTATAATCACATATTTACAGAAACTCATGTGTGGGCATTGTGGAACAAGCTTAAAGAGTTGTACACTTAAAAAACCGATAACAACAAATTATTTTATCTAACAAGATTACTTCACGTGAAATACTGGGAAGGTGCATTCATGGCAGATCGTCTAAATGATTTGCAAGGGATCATGGAACAATTGTCTACAATGGACATAAAGTTTGACAATGAGGTACTCATTCTTATAATGTTGGTCTCCTTGCCAGATTCTTGAGAAACTTTGAGAATTTCACTTACAAATTCTATACCAAATGGTGTAGTAAATGTGGAATTCGTTAAAAATGGAATACTAAATAAAGAGATGAGACGAAGATCGCAAGAATTCTCTTCATCATAGTCAAACCTCCTTGTGGCAAATTCTAGAGAGAAAAGTGAGACCAATGAGCCAATGCCAAAAGAAAAGAGCAGAGGAAGGCTAAACAAGAATGCAAATATTGAATGTCATTACTGCAGGAAAAAAAGGGGCATATCAAGAGGTTTTGCTGAAAATTCAAACAATAGCAAAAAAAGGTAAATGACTGAAAAAAGATGACAGTAGTGATGATAAACAAGCAAATTTGTCGATGAGTTCAACATTGTCCATGATGATGATATTGTCAATCTTGCAACCTCTGGGATGAGCTGGGTGATTGACAGTGGTACTAACATTCATGTCACTTCTTGGAAAGAATCCTTATCATCCCACACACTTAAGAATTTTGGTGTTGTAAGAATAGGAAATTAGGGTCTTTTACAAGTTACAGGCAAAGAAGATGTTACTTTGGAGACTTAGAATGGTATGCAGTTAATCTTGAAGGATGTCAGTCATGTTTCCGCTTGAATATGATTTCAACAGGCAGACTTAATGATGAAGGTTGCTATAAAACCTTTTTTAATAGTTAGTGAAAGCTGGTTAAAGGAACTCTAGCGGTGGTCAGCAGAACAAAGAACTCAAAACTGTACACAATGCAGACAAAACTTTCCTAGGATGCTGTGAATGTAGTGGAGAATAATAGTATAGTAGAGTTATGACATAAAAGACTAGGTCACATTAGTGAGAAAATCATAAGCCGTATTGTAAAAAAGAAGACACTACTTACACTAGATCAGGCCCATTTGAAGAAATGTGCTGATTGTTTGGCAAGAAAGTAAAATAAAGTGTCTTTCAAGAGTTCTTCTCCTTTCAAAATGAAAAATATGTTAGATTTGGTGCACTTAGATTTATGTGGGCCAATGCCAAAGTCACTTGGTGGTATATGATACTTTGTGACTTTCATTGATGATCATTCTCAAAAGACATGGGTATACACTCTAAAGTTAAAAGATCAGGTGTTAAAAGTTTTCAAACAATTTCTAACCTTGGTTGAAAGACAAACCGGCAAGAAGCTGAAATGCATTTGAACAGACAATGGTGGAGAGTACATTGGACCATTTGATGCTTACTGCAAAGGGTATAATATTCGACATTAAACAACATCTCCTAAGACACTGCAGTTAAATGGTTTAATTGAGTGGATGAACATGATTTTGATGGAGAGAGTGAAATGTTTACTCTCACATGCAAAGTTACCTTAGATGTTCTGGGGTGAACCAATGCTAGCTGCTGCTCATGTGTTGAATCTTTCACCTTGTGTTTCTATATAGTATGATGTTCTGAATAAGATATGGTCAAGAACAGATGTCTCCTATGACCATTTACGAGTATTTGGCTGCAAAACCTATGTGTATATCACTAAGGATGAGAGGTTTAAACTCGATGTCAAGACACAACAATGTGTGATTATTGGCTATGGCGAAGATCCATTTAACTATAAATTTTATAATCCAGCCACAAAGAGGCTTGGTAGAAGCTGTAATACTGTATTTGTTGAAGATCAGACCATTGAGAATATTGAGAAAGTTGAGAAGAATGATTCAGGATTTGATGATAGTTCAACATACTTATAGCTGATTCTTCCAATGACAGTGTAAAGAAAGGTTGGAGATGATATATAAAATAATCAATCAAAGGAAGGTGATCATGATACTTCCATTGAGAATGAACCAAGTAATGTTGCTGATGGTGCTGTTCATTATCAATTACTAGTGCTAGTGGGTTTTTCAATTTTAAGGAGATCTAATAAAGTCAGACAATGTTCTACTAGATATTTTGAAAATGAATATGTGTTATTGACTAACGGATGAGAACCAGAGAGTTTTGATGAAGTTATGGATGATGAACAGAAAGAAAAGTAGATTGACAGCATGCAAGAAGAAATGAGATCTTTGCATGAGAATAGAACATTTGAGCTGGTAAAGTTACCAAAAGGTAAAAAGGGCTTTGAAAAATAAATGGACATTCAGAATCAAATCTGAAGAATCCAATTTTCAACGATGGTTCAAAACCAGATTAGCTGTCAAGGGTTTTAGCCAAAGGAAAGGTATTGACTTTGATGAGATTTCGTACAATTCTAAGACTTGCAGTAAGTCTCAACTTAGAGATTGAGTAAATGGCTGTGAAAATCGTATTCTTATATGGTGACTTAGAAGAAGCGATATACATGGAACAGCCAGAGGGTTTCAAAGTAAAAGGAAAAAGAAAAGAGAACTATTTTTACAAGTTAAAGAAAAACTTGTATGGTTTGCAGTGGTATAATAAGTTTAAGTTAGTTATGGGAGAACGAGGCTGCAAGAAGACTACTTTAGATCACTGTGTGTTTGTGCAGAAATTCTTTAATGATGATTTTATTATCCTATTGCTCTATGTAGATGACATGTTAATTGTTGGCTAGAATATTTCCAGAATCAACAACTTAAAGATGCAATTGAGTAAGTCTTTTGCCATGAAAGACTTAGGGTCAGCCAAGCAAATTCTTGACATAAAGATAATAAAAGATAGGGGAACCAATAAATTGTGGATATCACAGGAGAAGTACATTGAGAAAGTACTTCAGAGGTTTAATATGGACAAGGCTAAAGCGGTCAGTTGTCCTCTTGCTAATCACTTTAAATTAAGTTCCAAACAATGTCCTTTTACAAATAAAGAGAATAAAGAAATGGAAAAAATTCCATATGCTTCAGCAGTTGAAAGCTTGATATATACCATGGTATGTACACGAGGAGACATTGCTCACTCAATTGGTGTTATGAGTAGATTTTTTTCGAATCCTGGTAAGAAACATTGGGATGCAGTTAAATGGGTTTTCAGGTATCTTTGTGGAACTTCCAAAATATGCTTATGTTTTGAAAATGCAAAGTCTGTATTAGTTAGCTACACTGATGCATATATGGATGTAAAAGTTGCTATGAAAAAACACTGAGGTAGAATTTATAGCTGCAATGAAAGCATGTAAGGAGTTGCTATGGATGTAAAAGTTCTTAAAAAGAACTTGGTTTCCATTAGAAGAAATATCAGTTGTTCTGTGATAGTCAGAGTGCAATTCACCTTTGTAAGAATCCTTTTTCCATTCTAGATCTAAGCACATTGATGTAAAATATCACTGAATAAAGAATGCATTGGAGTGTAGTTGTTACAGCTTGAAAATATATATACTCATGAAAACGGATATAATATGTTGACCAAAATTCTATCGAAAGAAAAGTTTGAATATTGTCAATTGGTAGTAGAAATGGTGGAACTCCTACATGAGGCAGGAGAGGGAGATTGTTGACTTTGTATCCTCTTATATGGTCAGGCCCCCATTTTTTTTATTTTATTTTTCTTTCTCTTTTCTCTTTTTTTTTTCTCTTTTTTTTTTTCCTTTTTTTTTCTTCTCTTTCTTGGTCCAACATTTGTGGCTGGTGGTTGAATAGTTGCAACAAATGCAGCAGAATTGGAAAATTGAGAAGAAAAAATTGGGTACGGTGCCAAATTCGTTGAAATTTGGATGGGAGCAAGTGCTTTGCATATAAATAGCCTTTTGTTCTTTAGCTAAAAAAAAACATACAGCTTGCTCATTTTTCTCAGTAAAAGAAAAATTTGTGAAAGAGAAAGATTATTGTTGAGGAGTTGACAAAATAGTGAGATAATTTTTTGATGGTGTTTAAGAAATACTTGAGTGCCACTATTTTAGGTTTATCTTATACCTTTAGAAATTTTTGTCTAAAAAAGTTTCTCTTTTTGTAAGCATACTATTTTTATAATGGAAGAAATCCTCGGAGTTTGTCCTGTGGACGTAGCCTTAAATTAAAGGTGAACCACGTAAATTTTCTAGTGTCATTTTTCTAATCATCTTACATTTAAAGTTTATCACCTACTCGGTTCCAATAACCTCCCCCATTGCAACCCCAATATGTTGCCGGCAAGTTTGCAAGTTCTAGAGCTCCATACTCCTCACCAACTTTCCATCAACTCTGCCACAATTCATGGCCCTTTTCCGATATTGTCCTTTACTATATTAGCAATAAGTTCTTCTTTATGAAAGCAAGGAAATGATTATAGTTGTTGTCTATGTACTTCAAAAAGGTTTGTTCCTTGCCTCTTAATGCTTGGTGTTATTGCAAACAAAGATAAAAATGTTGCTACTGCTACTGATGATCTCAATAAAGGTATGGAGGTACTTTGTTTTAAGAATTCAGGAATTTTTGCTTGTATTAATTGACTATATACTTTTAAGATATTTTACGTATATTTGTTTTATGGTTCATTAATTTAAGAATTCTAAATCATTTTATCATAATTTTTATTAATATTCATTTATTTCTATTTTTAATTTTAATGATTGTATTTATATGTAAATTTATTTATTAATTTAGATTATATAATGTAAAGTTATTTGAGATTAAAAAAATTTATTTTTGTCGCTTTTTTGTTACTGACTTGTTGTTTATTAGTTATGAAGATGCCATGAGTTCTTTTGTTGTTTTTTTGTTTGCTGCAATCGAAAAGCAAAACAATAGTGTTAATTTTTTTTTTGTAACGTATAAGCAATGAAATTTAGTCGTTGCTTATTGTCATTGCTTATTTCATTGCTTTCTAAAAGTCATGACCATTTTGCCAAAAAATTTGCAACACCTTGTTTTCATTGCTTTTTTCGTATAGAGCAACGGATTTGTACCAATTGCCCTATTGTCTTTTTTCCCTTATGTCTTGTAGTGAATACCGGTTCGCCTTATAAAGGTGTTGGAATACTACTAAATAGTTCTTCAAATACCAAGGCCTATGTTTGAGAATAGCAGAAACACGCTCCTCCATCTTAAACTCTATCATAAAAGACATTAAGCCTAGGATTTGAGAAGGCCGGACAAAGGATAAGCGGGAATTGGTTCCTCTACAACGTTCACAATACAGCTCATCAAAACTTAGTCTGCACCAACCTATTTGGATGCACCTTTGTCGCCAAACAAAGTGACGATGATTAGAGGCGCATTTTGAGGGGATTGGGGTGCGTTTCACCCACCCTAATATTTTTCTATATATATATATATAATTTTATGAATTATATATATTTTATAAATTATTTTGGAAAATTAAATAATAAAAAAATATATATAACAACATAAATAGTAAAGAAAGTAAAAACTATTGAATTTAACTTTTTTTTCATGTGAAAATTTATACCCAATAGTCTCAATTTTTTCCTTGCAGTTGAAAATCTAATTAGTTTTTAGATTTTTTTTATTTCCAAATTTGACTTGGTTTAGGATGTGAGGAAAAAATAAATGATTAAAAGATAAAGTTAAAAGATGGGTGGTCATATCAATTCACATATAAAGTCACATAGTTGACTTTATTTTTTAGACGTTAAAAATCGAGATAAAGAGATCACATAAAACAATAAGAAAAAAATAGCTTGTGACAACAAAAAGTCACAAAGAATCACATAGCAATTTTTGTTTTTTGTGATTTTTTTAACTTGTATATTGATCAATTTTATCTAGTGGTTTTCATGGTGATTTTTTTGACTTCTCCATTATCCATGTCACATACTGCCCAATTTCCATGAATTACTTTTTTAATTTTTTATTCCTTTATCTTTTTGTTTTTTATTGTTAATTTCATGGATTTCATTTTAAAATTATATGATTGTGGAGATTGAGATTAGTAAATTTTAACATTTTTAGTGATAAGAGCTTGAATTATAATCTTCTTAGTACACTTTTTTTGTAATGCTTAAATCCCGCCGCCTCCAACTTAAAATCCTGTGTTCTCCTCTAAAGTCGATGATCATGCAGTAAGAAGCTCACCCACCTTTACTAAACCAGACAACATTCCTCCATTGTTAGAGCCACCATGTAAGCATCAAGTGTAGGTCGTCCATCCATGAAACACTAGCCCAAATCTCTAATTGACAAAAAAAAAAAATCTAACAATCAAGCAGAAACTAGATGCTTCTTCTCACCCAAACAACCAAGACACATAAACCCCACTATTGTGAATGGAAGACACCAATAGGATCGAAGCGCAACCCAAAACCGAATACGAATAGACACAAATATTCCATTGCCTTATTTCATGATAACGTTGGTATGATATATAGATAATTTTTTATTTGATGAAAATTTTGAACACGACTCTTAAGAACTTCTTTGTCAGTTGCCCAAATATCATTTTCTTTTAAAGTCATAACTCAATTATCACTGCTCCAACTTGGTAAATTTAAATGTTTTTCTATACAAAGTATTTTATTTCAATTAAAAGTGATATAAGCATCACTTTACAAAATAATGGTATAGGGCTCTAAAAGATAACAATGACATAACACTGGCCACTAAAGAACTATTCGTTCTTGTGACACAAAATGGAAAGAGAAGAATTGGATTAAGCCGAACATTTTATGTAAATCAGAATACATATGAGATAGATAACTCACTAATAATTGAAAAAAAATAATCCAAATAGAGAATGGTAATAATAATAATAATAATAATAATAATAATAATAATAATAATAATAATAATAATAATAATAAAACCAATAGTTGATTTGACCAAATAAAAAGTGAATCAACGACTAATAATAGATTTATTGACATAAAAACATCTGACAACTGGTACCTTGCTTGTGCTTCACCCTCTGCTTAACCCACTAACATTGAAAACGGATGACCTAGTTCTGTTTGCCATAAAACATGGATGAATCAGACTATACTCTTGTTTTGTGATAATTTTGTGGAGGATGAAAAGGAAGTTAAAAAGAAATAAATATGATTAATCGAATGGAAAAACTAAAATAAATGAACCGGACAGGTTTGAATTAGTTCCAAAACCCGACCGGAGACATAGATGAAAGAGGAGGAATGCGATGTCTTGGAAAATAGCAACAACTTTAGCTAGGGGTGTTCGCGGGGGTGGGTAGGATTGGGTTCGTGCTCAACCTGACCCTACCTGCATCATTGACCGGGTTTTACATTTCACTACCCGACCTTACCTGTATACTCCAAAATTATATAAAAAACCGACCTGCTTGAAAATCGGTTAGGGTCGGGTCGGTATGACTGAATTTTAACATTCACCTGTAAAACAATAATTTTTATCCAAAACAATTATGAAACACACAATAACTTCAAAATGTAATTTCTTAAAAAAGTGTCTCGATCTAAATAAAATTTATGTTGCTAACAGGCAATAATTTGAGGAACAACCTAACAAGTAAAAACAAAACAAAGAATGACAAAGACACAACAACGATAGAGAAAAGAAAAATTAGAAGAGTAGTTCCAAAAGATCAATAAGAAACATCCAGCTTGTCCTTTAGATCTTCCATATCCCCTTGTTTGCTCTTGAAAATAATTTTTAGGCATCCTTCAGAATGACTTACAGAATAATCCTCTTATTTCTTTTTCTATGAACTAACAGAAGTTACTAATTTTTAGGCATAGAGATCAAATAGAGGCCATCACATTTCTCAATATTTGCTACGAGATATCTATTAATTGAGAGAGAATGCATTGGAGCAGAGAAAGCAGCACATCTTACCCTTTTTGTTAACAAGGCCGAGAGAGAACGAACTGGAGTAGAGAGAGTGCTAGTTAACAAGGCCAACATAAATCGAGCAGAAAGAGCACCAAGATAGATGAAGAACTGGAGAAGTCACTCAAGTCAAGTAGCAGCAGAGCGAGGGAGGAAGAGAACAAACTTGCCTAGCGGTGCTATATGTGCGAAGGAAGGTCAAGAGCAGACCAGCAGTAGAGTAGTTGTCGTATTAACGCCAACAGCAGAGTGAGGGAGGAAGAAAGTTACCAAATTCACGCTGGATTCATGCCAGCAATAGAGTAAGGCAGGAAGAAGGCCACCGAATTCACGTTAGCCGCTAGATTCACACTAGATTTAGAGTTAGCATTGGCGCCCGATGGTGCTATACGAAGGAAGACCTTCAGCAAACGAGCAGTAAAGCAGGCTGTGTGACTATGAAGAGTTGGAGCTCAGTTGAGAATGATGTAAGAATGCTAGGGATTTGACATTTGGGAGTTAGACATTTAGGAATTAGCCAAATAAGCGGGTCGAGGTGGGTTTTTAAGGGTTTCCAATTTAAAACCCGACCCGCACTTCATTACTCACTGAGTTTTTGTTTTTACTACTTGACTTGACCTTAACCCGCATAGAACCCGCATCCCTTTTGGTTAGGTTTGGTTCGGAGCAATAGGATATGCGGATTTAACGGGTTGGATGAATACCCCTAACTTCAGCAAGGGTTTTTTTTTTGTTATGATAAATCTTAAAATTGGTAAATTTATATGTTAATTATCAAGTACACAAACTTTGGGTGTGTACTTTATATAAAATTATTTGTTTTTAAATATTACTTTTTGAGCATGTTCCCGAAAAGTACCCATAAAAAACCAAGTCTAGCTTATATTTGGAAAAGGCAAATACATGTTTGTTATGAGATGAATGAAGCATCATTAAAGATGGAGTATGCAATGGATTGATAACTCTAATCAAGTTAACATGATCCAGGCCCATATAGTGTCAAACTCAAGTCCAAGTAAATTAGGCTCAATTTAGGCGCCTTAGTGGGCTGGTGCTGGCCCTAGGAAGGGAAGGCCTTTTAACTTGGGATTATTTCTTATGTTAAAAATATTTTACAATTATCCGCTAATATCACAGTTATATCTCTAAAGTTTAAAAATTTTCACTTTTCCTTCTATTTTATTTTTACAATGTTCTATAGAAACTCCTAAAATCTTAATTTAAAATTATATAGTAATTATGTTCTAGTAATTCAAATCGTTTGGTATTTTTTAATATCCAGTTAACATTTTAATTATTGAGAAAAAATAGCAATTTAAAATATCCATTAATTATAAAAATATCTAATAGTTTGAAATAGCTAGTAGTTAGTTATATGATAGTTTAAATCACTACAAGAAATTGGCCTAGTTGCGATGGGAAAAACTGTAGGTTTATCGTAGAAGAAAGTACACTTGCTATGAACAAAATCATCACAAATATGATTGGAAAAAACACCGCTACAAATAAGGGATTATCGCAATATGAAGGTAAAAGCGTAGGTTTATCATAGAAGAAGGCACATTTGCTATGAACAAAATCATCACAACTATGATTGAAAAAAACGCCGTTGCAAATAAGGGATTGTCGCAATATGAAGGTAAAAGTGCAGCAATTATAATCGTTGAAATATCGAGGCAAAAGTGCAATGATTATAATCATTGTAAAAAGAGTGATGACTCTGCGATGAGTAATATTACTACGACTTTGTCTTAGTCTCATAGCGATGATTTTGCCTCGGAGTAAGAGTGACGATTTTCCCTTGATTTGGAAGTGACTATTTGACCTCGATTTTAGAGCAACAAAAATAATTGTAGGAAAATGTACCCTCGACTCTATAATGATTTGTTGTTCTGAGTTTTTTTTAAATGATGATTTTTTATATATTTAATTAATTAAATTAGTTGATTATATTAATTTTAGTATGTTATATTAATATTACAACATATTATATTATATTATTATAGTTGAATAATAAAATACTATTAATATGATTATCAATAATTTACATAAATATGTCTTATAAATACATAAATATGAAAAAAAAAAACACTAATCCCTAATTACGCCCTCATGAATATGGTAACCTCGAATCATCATCTTATGCACTCTCATCCATAGCTCTAGCCCTGGAGGATCCATTTTGTAGTTTGGTTATAACAAACGTATTTGGAATGACTTTTCTTTCCATAAGCTCATGGATAACGGTGGTAACTGCAGCATTTATCTGGCACTAGATCCATTCCAGCATGTTAGACTGGATCTGGGACAACTTGGTGGTTACCTGTTCGAATCTGCTGCTCACCACCTGGACCTGATCATGTAGGATTGCATTCTCCTCCCTCAACTTAGCAACCTTAATTGACTTGGTACTAGTGTTTGGCTACAAAATTACATCAGTAAGTTTTCAATATTTTGTATAACTTATAAAAAAAAAGTACTAGTAAATATTTCAGATTTAAATTACATGCTGGGGTCCAAAAGTGTAGGAATATGCAAGGTGAGGTAGGAGACCCAAGATGCGCCCCTTTCTTTAGTGACTCAAAAACCTCGTGCACTCCTCATCGAACTGGGGACGATCCGCATGGTTAGGGTACTTTTTGGCTACCTGCTCTACATATGCGTCTTGCAATCAAATAATAAAACTTCAATTAAAGTTATAAAAATTTAAATATAATTACAAAAAATTTTATTAGAGTTATGAAATGTTTACCCTAAGGTGACACGCCACAAGATCCTTCGGCTGACCGAGCTTCTTCCGAGTGTGCATCTTGATCCACCACTCCTAGAATGAGGGCTTATGTCCTTCATGTTCTTTCCTCTGTAACAACTTGTTAATAATTAACAAATGAAATATAATTATATAATTAATGTGAGGTAAATACAAAAAGTGATGTAGGAGTTATTATTCGGTCCTAGTGCATCTCATGAGAATTGAGATCGAGTGTTTCGGGACTTCCCCCCAATTCGTCTACTACCTTCTTAACCTTCATTGACTTCAAACCATTTTTGCCACTGCTACTTTTGCCAGTACTAACACATCTGCTCTTATAAAGTGAGCATTGTATACAAGGGGATATACGACCGCAAGAGATTGAAGTTGGGGTTTTAGGAATTCCACCTCGAGACCTTCTTCACCACATTCTCCCTCCATCTGTATACTCAATTCCAGATGGAATTCAAATAGTACTCGAATATGAGGTGATAGTGTTGACACCCAATTTTATCCGGGCACTGACTTTTGTCTAAGTTTTAGGTTAGGAAAATTAGTTTAGGAGTACTTTGATTTTTATAGGGGCATTTTAGTCTTTTTAGGTAATTGTTGATTTTTGGAGTTTAAATGGTCATCTAGGGTAGAAATCGGAGTTAATTTAATTTAGGTACTAACTTGGAGTTTTAAAAGTCTTGTAGGGTCAATTTGGGCAAAAAGAAAAAAATTTGGGAGAAAACTGGGGATTTTTAGAAAATTTTGAGCAAAATTCAAAAGTTTGGGGCAAATCTATCAATTTTAGAGAGTTTGAGCCAAATCTGGAGATTTTATGAAATTTCAGGAAAAATCTGGTGTTTTTGCAAAGTTTTGGGCTAATATGACGATCCGTGAAAGTTTTGGGTCAAATTGAAATTCATACAGAACTTAGGGCGGAATAGGCAGATTGAGAGTTTTATTGGACTGAAACTAGTAATTTTACCAGATTGCATCCTAATTGATTTAAACTTCTTCAAAATTTGATTTGGATGAAGTCTAAACTCTAAAAACTATGTTAATCACGTTTTAAAGTCTGTTTAGTATAAATAGAGGTCCAGATTTCGAGAGAAAGAAAAAAAAACCCTAGGCTTGGTTCGAAAAAAAAAGAAGAGAAAACTGCACTCTGCAGCCCCTGATTCTTCGCTACTCTTCCCAGAAACCCTAACCTCCCCTGCTCCCGCCACCTCTAGACACTCCGCCGCCGAGTCCAGCAGTTCCTTCCGTCGCCGTTCGTGCCAAGCCCAAGGGAGCCCGCCGCGGCTTCTCTCCACTTCCCACAGCTCCAACATTTTCCGCCCGCCGTTCTCCTGCCCCTGAAGTCGCTACGCTCCACTGACCAAAGCCCAGGCCACCGCTCCGTCTTCCATCGCCAGTGAACGAAGAATAAAAAAGGAACCCATTTTTCGACCCGCGATCCGATCCGGTTCCAACCCAATCAACATCCAGTTTGGGTAAAACCCATGCTTAGCCCTTCTGATTTTCTGTTTCGTTCCTATAAGTCGCTAACTTCTTGTTTTGTTGCAGATTAGTCGCTGACAGCAAGTTTATTTCTTTATTTTCCTTTTATTTGTTTCTTTCTTTGCTTTGTTTAACCACGCATTAGAATTAACCATTAAATTCACATAAGGATGTAAAGTAGGATATTTATTTATATTTATTTTATCTCTTTGTTTTCTTTTATTTCCTTTTAAGTTTTCTTAGAATAGCTTTCATCTTATTTTTATTTTGATTTACATAATGCATCTAAAAAAATCACACTTAGGAAATTTTATACCGCATGGGTCTGACAAAACCCTAGGATGAATTTATGACGATAGTAAATTTCAAGATCCATATCCGGCTGATTCGATAGGATCCATGGTTTGGATTGATAATCAACTAAAAATATTTACAAGATAAATAAAAGATAAATAAGGATAGGTAAGTTTTTTTAGGTTCCACATCCAGGTGATCCGATAGGATTTATGGTTTGGAAATATCAAAATTTCATAAAAACAAATAAAATCAAATAGAAAGGTTCAGAAGTCCATATTCGGGTGGTTCGATTATAATCCATGGTTTGGATATTAACTGAAATTATTTAAAGCAAGCAAAACAAAATTAAAATCGAACTAAGGTACCAATTTTGGGCGCTAGAATAAAGTTATTTTAGCGTAACCGTACTCCCGAACCCCTTGAACTCTCGTAGACCATTTTAAAGTGTCCAATCGACCTAGGTGAAATCGATTGGTGGCGACTCCCAAAAACACATTGCTACAGATAGATATTAGCAAAGTCTAAGGGATCCCACTGATAAAATGATTGAAATTGTGAACAAATTAATTAAACATGAATCATTGATTATCAATATTTAAAAAAATTAGTTAAGAAACTTAAAGCCAATTCATTTTGACTTAAGTCAACTTAATTTAAAATGACTTATTTTTATTTTTACATATTTTTTTATTGAAATCAATTTCATTTGAAAGCCAATATTATGTAGATATAATAATCCATTTGAAAATAAATTTTTATGGTGATATCAAATTTCTATAAATTTTTTTTCTATTTTTAGCCATTAAAAAGAAAAGAATTCATAAAAAATTAATAAAATTATAAAAATTATATTTTCAATGGATTATTATACCTATATAACATTGACTTTTAAATAAAATTAGTTCTGAACAGAAAAGATGTAAAAATAAAAATAAGTCATTTTGGATTAAGTTGAAACAAATTAGCTCTTACATTCAGTAGGGTAACGTGCTCCTTACATATCTTGGTTGAGATCTCCGTTCATAAGGGCCAGGGTCTACCCCATCACCTCTAGTGTATGTAGGAGATGGTTCGTTGGACGGACTTATCCACCAAAATGTTTCAATTACAGATTAAAATTGTAATTAATTTAAACAAATAAAGTTTATGGCTTTAAGAAAACTTTGAAAATTTGGTATACTTTACTCGAGCAAGATGATCATTTGGCATTGTGTTGGTGAAGGAGGTGCCCATAACTAAAGACGTCGTGTCCTCCTCATCCGACGGCTAAAGGCCAGTAAGACATCAAGAGTCTGGTCATCATTAGAGGTCTTCTTTGTGGTTGTCTGCTGCTTTTTGCTGGTTGTTAAATTGAGGACCGCCCTTACCAACGGTTGTAGTGACGATAGTAAATATTGAGAGAATGCCTAAGAATCGTCGAAGGGGATTGGCTCGACGTCATATTGAGCATGATTTTTGTACTATGGCATCCTATCTATGAAATACACCAATGGACAGTTATAGTGGGTCTATGAGGCTGATGTCGAGATCCCGTAGTGTGGGGGTTGAGGGTGACATATAAGGGTGGACGGTTGCTGCATAGAGGTAATCAAAGTGGCTGGCAGTGCAACTAAAAAGGGCCAACGATCTGGGCGACCAATGGGTTGCAAATGATGCAGATCTTGATTAGGGTCATGGGTCCCTCTACTGGGCCCAGAGAATCCACGTCCTCGCATCATCCTAATTTGTAAATTTATAAATTAATTTTAATTAGTTTCAATTTTATCCAAAAATTTTGATACATTTTTAATGAAGCCCCAATACTTTAATTACTTACAATTTTAACCAATAATTTTGGTACTTTTTCAATTAAGCCCTTAAACTTTAATTACTTACAATTTTATCTAATAATTTTGGTACTTTTCAATTAAGCCCCAATATTTTATTACTTACAAAATTATCCATTATTATCCAAAAAATACCACATGAACCATAATGCTCAACACTTCCCAAATTTCTCTCCAAATCAACCTTAAATATAAAAAATTGTCCATATTTTTCCAAACAATAACACATTAACCACAATGCTAAACACTTTCCAAAATTCTTTCACCATATCAACCTTACATGTTCAAAAACTTCAATCAACCAAAACCAATCAAATTAAGCTTTAATCAAGCATAACCCATCAAATTAAACTTCAATCAACTACAAACCCAGTCCAAGAAATTAGATAAAACCTAAATAAATCTACATTAAAAGGGAGATTAATACCTGTTGAAAGAGAGAGAGAGATTTGGATGGCCCCCTATGGTAAGTGACGAAGAGAAGAGACCAATGGATTGGCAAGGGAGGGTGATGGAGGTGAGGCGGCAAGGAGGCAAGGACAGTGAAAGAGCAGAGGAAAAGAGCGGCCGAAGTTACAAAGGACGGCAACGGAGGAGAGGGTGAAAAGTGAAAGGGTAGTAGTGGAGAGGTTGAGAGGACGACAGTGGACAGGGCGAGAGGGCGGAGGAGAGAAGTGGATGGAGTTGCGGCAATAATCTTTGCCGTCAAAAAATGGAAGCCATACCTAATTGGTTCTCACTTTATAATCAAGACTGACCAATAGAGTCTTAAGTATCTTCTAGAGTAACGCATTGTTGACACCCAATTTTGTCCGGACACTGACTTTTGCTTAAGTTTTAGGTTAGGAAAATTAGTTTAGGGGACATTTTCATTTTTAGGGACTATTTGGTCATTTGTTAGGAGCTTGGGTCATTTTTGTCATTTTAGGGTTTTACATAGTTAGTTGATCTAGTCATAATTAGGTTACATTATTTTGGTCTACAAATCTTTAGAAATTTAAAGTGGTCATTTAGGGTAGAAATAGGAGTTAATTTAGTTTCGGTACTAATTTGGAGTCTTAAAGGTCTTGTAGGGTTAATTTAGGGAAGAGAAAAAGTTTGGGTTAAAACCGAGGGATTTTAGAAGATTCTAGGGAAAATAGGAAAATTTGTGGCAAGTCTGTCAATTTTAGAGAGTTTGAGCTAAATATGGTGATTTTATGAAATTCTAGGAAAATCTGGTTATTTCTGCAAAGCTTTTGGGCTAATCTGACAACTCCTGGAAGTTTCGGGTCAAATTGAAATTCGCACAGAATTTAGGACAGAATAGGCAGCTGGAGAGTTTTGTTGGACTTAAACTGATGTTTCACCAGATTATATCTGATTTGGATCACATTTAAACTCTCAAAACCTTATTAATCACGTTTTAAAGTCTCTTTAGTATAAATAAGTCACATTGGGAAGAGAAAAAGGAGGAGAAAAATCGTAACCCTAAGCTCTTAACTCGGAAAAGGAGAAACTGCCGCCTCAAGTCCCTATTTTCTTGCTACTTCTCCCCCAGAACCCTAAACTCCTCCCTATAGCACCACCGCCCTTGGTTTTCTATCTTTGCTGCCCGACGCCTCCAGTCTGCCCTCGTCGTTGCTCTGTCATGCCGCCGCCGCCTCGTCGCCTCCCCTTTCGCAGTTGGACCTTGCGCCGCCATCTCCGAAAAGCCTCCTGCATCTGTCGCTCCAAGCTCCATCGTCACCGTCCTCCTCCGTCCCTTGCTGTCATCCCGCCAGAAGTTGCCACCCAGGGTCGCTGGCGTCCAAGCTCCAGGCCACCACCTGCCGTTCGCCCAGCCATCGCCGGAGGGAGGAGAAACGAGAGGCGATCCGGATCGTGACCCGCCAAACCCAACCCGGATCCAACCCATCCATCTCTTTTTGGGTAAAACCCATGATTAGTCCTTTCAATCATTTATTTCATCAATTAAGTTACTAACATGTTTTCATTTTGCAGAAAAGCCACTGACAGCATTGTTTTTTGTTTATTTCTCTCATTGTTTACTTATTTTGTTTATTAAAGTCATGAATTAATTTGGTCACTAAGATTAGGTAAAGATTGTAGGTTTAGGATATATATAGGTTTAGGAGTATAATTTTTAAGATTCATTTAATTTTACATAATGTATATGAAAAAACACACTTAGGAAAATTCATTCCGCGTGGGTTTAATAAAACCATAGGATGGATTTAGGACTGTAGTAAACTTCAAAAACCATATCCGGCTGATTAGATAGGGTCAATGGTTTGGCTGAACAATTATATAAAATTTTCAATAAAAAAAAAGTATTAAGTTTAACATTCATATCCGAGTGATCCGATAGGATCCATGGTTTGGAAATATCAAAATTTTCATAAGATAAATAAAAATCAAGTATAAAAGTTTAGAAGTCCATATCCGGGTGGTTCGATTAGAACTCATGGTTTCGAAAATTAATCAAATAAATTAAAATCAAGCAAAACAAAAACTTTAAATCAAACTAAGGTATCAATTTTTGGGCACTATAACAAGGTTCTTTTAGCGTAACCGTACTCCCGAACCCCTCGAACTCTCGTAGACCATTTCAAGGTGTTCAATCAACCTAAGTGAAACTAATTGGTGGCGACTCCCAAAACTACGTTGCTACACGCATACTCACCCCGTTCTAATAGAAGTTTATTATTAAGTTGGTCCCATGTGATTATAAGGTGTAGTATAAGAGGGGTGGAAAAAATGTAGTTGCTGACGTTCTCTCTTGTATTTCAGCAAATGAGCTCACCCTGGCTCTTACATCTTTGACTTCACCATTGATCAAGGAGATTTAAGAGAGTTGTTTGCGAGAAGAGGAAAGGAAAATTGGTAGTTGGACAAGATGCAACACTACAACGAAGGATCCTTGAACTTATTCATTGTGGCTCCGTGGGGGGACATTAAGGAGTAGACATCATAAGAAATTGGGCAGTTTTGTTATTGGAAGGGGTGTCAAATGATGTGCACAATTTTGTGAGGGAATGCCGTACTTGACAACACTTTAAGAGTGATCACTCTGCCTACCCCGTGTTACTTCAGCCGCTCCCTATAATGGATATATATAAGCTTAGCAAGCACAGACATTTTATTCCACTTTCACACCATTATATAGCAGCTATCGTGGCCAAGGCCTATGTAGATAATGTGTTCAAATTACATGAGATGCATGACTAGTGACAGACCAAAGGAATGAGTTAAATCGCTTCCTCTTACGGAGTGGTGGTACAATACGAACTTCCACACCAGCACCCGACACACTCTCTTTGAAGTTTTATTTGGGCAACCTCCTTCAATCCATATTCCTTGCCTGGAGACTCGAGGGTGGAATTAGTTGATAGAAGCTTATCTACTCGAGAAGCTATTCTTCATTATATTAAGCAGCATTTCTCACGGGCTCAACACAGAATGAAGGTACTAGATCATTGCAAGCGAATAAACATAGATCTGAAAGGATTTTTGAGATAGGCGACTAGGTATATCTCAAAATACATCACTACAGGTAGACTAGTCTTCTATCGACCCTTCCTCACATGTTATCTCCCAAGTTCTGTGGTCCTTTCTAGATCATTGCTAGGGTTGGACCAGTGGCATATCACTTGAACCTGCGACCAAAAGCAAGCGTCCACAATGTGTTTCACGTGTCTTTGCTTAAAAAGAAAGTTGGAAACATGGTGGCGCAATCTCAATTGCCGAACATGGAAGATGATGTGATCAAAGAACCTTTAGCCATCTTAGATCGGAAGATCGAGAAAAAGGGTCACACAGCTATCACCAAGGTTCTTGTACAATGGACCAACTCAGCACCTTCAGCCATCTTGAGGACAAGAGCATTGTTAAGGAGGGGGAATGATACGCATGCGCTCGCATGGTCATGCAAAGGGTACTAGACTGACTCACATGCGTTGCAGACATAGGACGTCGTTTGTACATAAGAGTCGTTGGTTATTGCCATGCTGACTTAGCTTTTCCTATTATCATTAGTTTGTTATTTTTCGTCATTATTATGTTGCCTAGTATATGTATTAGACTCGAGCCTTGCTTGACTCTTACGAATGAAATGATAATCACTTCTTTTCTTTATCTATCCTTTCAATTGTTCTTTTGGTTGTAAGTCTATCGATCCCTCGAAGCCCCTTCTTGCCAAGACTCCAGTTACCAACTCCCACGTATGAATGATGTCCCAAGTCAGCCAGGTGTGCGAATGTATTACCCCTTGCATAACCAATAGAAGGTATTTATTTTAATTTCCAATAGAACTTAGAAGAAAATTTTTAAGTGTTGAAATAAAGGCATTATTATTATTATTATTATTATTCACTACTAAAAATTACGTAATTACCAATTGCTCAATTACCAATGGCCTAGCTGTTGGTAAATACCAACGTGTAGAACCGTTGGTAACTTATTTCCAACGTGCAACAGTTGGTAGATATTGAGATCTGGGCTGGGTTTTTTTCCAACTTTATAGCCGTTGGTAATTACCAACGGGCTTGCCCGTTGGTAATATTTCCAACGTGCACGTGTTGGTAGTTTGGGCTCTGGAAATGGGCATGGGTTGTGTGCTTTATTACCAACGGCTTAGCCGTTGGTAATTATGAACTGAAACGTTGCGTTTCATTTAAGAGTTTACCAACGGTTGGGCCGTTGGTAATTGCAATTTAAAACTTCATCTTCTGCCTCCAGCTCGTTCATTCATGTCTGCAACCGAAACTCGTCTCCACTACTCTCTACTGCCGCAAAATCGACCGTATCTTGACCCGTCTTACACCCCATTTCACGAATCTGGTGGCAGATTCGCACCCATGCCCTGCTGGTTGCAGAGCCATGGACAATCGTTTAGAAGAACGTTTAGTCCCTTCGCCAGCCGAAAATGAGGAGGATTTGAAACAAAGAATATGGAAAGAGTCTAGGTTGATATGGAGGATCTCCTTCCCAACTATTTTGGCTAGAGTAACGACATTCGGAATCATCGTCGTGACACAGGCCTTCATCGGCCGCGTGAGTGAGTTAGAGCTCGCAACATTCACGCTTGTTCAGAGCCTTACCATCCGCTTTGCCAATGGAATACTGGTAAGCTCTTATACTTCATCATCATCGACGATCACTCTTAATTTTTCACCACACAGTTAAACCTAACCATATGTTGATTTCAACATTGGAATGTCGAGCGCAACCGAAACGTTGTGCGGCCAAGCCTTTAGGGCGGGGCAGTACCACATGATGGAGATTTACCTGTAGCGTTCCTGGGTTGTGGATGGAGTTACGGCTACTCTACTGCTGCCTTTATTCATCTTCGCAACACCCATCTTTCGATTACTAGGCCAGGAAGAAGACATAGCTGTGGCAGCGGGGGAAATCACCTTGTGGTTCGTTGCTCTGCTATATTTTCTTGTGTTCAGCCAGATCATCCAAATGTACTTGCAATCACAGCTCAAGAACTCTATCATTGCCTGGTTATCAGCTGCTTGTTTTGTGCTTCACGTCATCTTGTGCTACATATTTGTGTACTTGCTTAACTGGGGGGTGGCAGGGGCCATGGCCTCTACGAACATTGTTTCTTGGGTTATCGTGTTTGCCGAGTTTGTGTACATTTTCGGTGGGTGGTGCCCGGAGACATGGAAAGGGTTCAGTACACAAGCTTTTGTTGACTTGATACCAGTTGTGAAGCTGTCAGTTTCGTCAGGCTTAATGTTGTGGTACTGCACATTGCTCACCATTTCAAATGATTTGCATGCTATTTTTAAATTTTTTTTTTCCATTTCTGTCTCTAGCTTTTAATAGTTTGGAGATGTGGTACAATTCGATCCTTGTCTTATTGGCTGGATATATGCCAAATGCAACAATTGCAATTGCTGCTTTCTCCATCTGGTAAGCACCTCCTAAACCTGAAGAAATAATCCTGTCATTTCTTGTTCCTATCCTTCAGCTCGCACAAGAATAAATAACTTGGTCAATTTCTTTTGCAGCCTAAACATCAATGCATGAGAGTTTATAATCTGCCTTGGGTTCATGGTTGGTGCCTGGTATAACCTCTCTTTTTCTCTCTCTCTCCAAAATCCTCTCATCAAAACCATCCCTACAATAAGTGGAAATGAAGGTACTTGCCCTTTCTTGTGGCTTAAAAGCTAGCTTTGTGCTTGTGGCAGTGTACGGGTGGCAAATGAACTGGGAAGAGGGAATACAAAGGCTGTGAAACTCGCAATAAAAACAGTGTTGGGCATATCCACTTTAACTGGCTTAATCTTTTGGGTATTGATTCTGTCTCTGCGGAGCCAAATTCCATTATACTTTCAGATGATGTCGGTCAGTTATATATACTAAGCATTGGCCAAGGGGAGTCTAAAAGAGATGCCAAATATGATCAAGTAATGACTAGCTGTAATTTTTTTATTTTTTGGATGATATTTTCTCATCATATGCTAACAGGAAACCTAACCTGTGCATTTTTATTGGTAGTTTTTCCTTGGTGATTACTGGCCACTTATTCAAGACACCAACGGAAATGTACTGGATCAGGTTGGTTGACTAAATATGAAAGGCTAGATTGCGATTGCTTTCAACTTCACTAGAAGGATAACTTGTTGGGAAGCCACTCTTTATTGCTAAATATACTGCATTTAAATTATAGTATGTTAAATGCTGATAATGATTGATGTTACATTGAATCCTTTGATTCTTCTATCTACTGCTGGTCACAAAGACTCACAACTGCCACACACCAGTTATTTTGTTTATGTTTTCTTTGTTAGGCTAGCAGTTTTCAATATAAACTGTTGTAATATCAAATCTGAGTAAACTTCCATTTCAGGAAACACAGCTTCAACCATATAAACGAAATCTGGTGGACCTTCTCTGTGACTCAGGTGCAATTCTGCTCCTTGAGTAGCTAAAGTTATTGGTGGTTGACTTCTTATTCACCTTGGAAGCATCTCCATTCTGGTTCTCTTCTCATATTTTCTTTATTGATTGAGGGCTGATTCTGGTTATTTTCATGGTACTTTTTGTGTTTGTTCTGGTTCATTTAGTTTTACTTAGGTGTTTGCTTGCTGTAGCTAGCTTGAGAAATTTTTTTTTCTGATTCATGTGTGGCACTCACTGAGGTTTCTTTGGAAATTTGATCTACACTTGATGTTTTTACTTTGTTCAGTGATGTACATTTTTGAGCTTGTTGGGAGTTTTAATTGGTGAAATGTGCAAGGTTCATGTCTTTTTTATTTGATTGTACAGCCCCCACCTGTTTTGGGTTGCTCAGTGGGAGCTAATTTACTTAATCATTGTGATATCAATTTCTTTCAAATGATGCAATGATACAAACTCGGTCATTATACTTGAACTTTTCTTGACAAGTCCAGTGCATACGGATATTCATAGATATGTTCTGCTTTGTTCTATCATACAATGACTTAGTTATGCCGCTGAGGGTACTTAGGTCTGTGATTACAATGTTTGATTTGTGGGAGTACTTCTCTGCAGGATTTACGACCTGAAATTCCTCGGTGCTGCCCAAGTCCATTGGCTAGCATCATGAGAAAATGTTGGGACGCGAATTCGGACAAACGCCCTGAGATGGATGAGGTCGTCATATTGCTAGAAGCAGTAGATACAAGTAAGGGAGGCGACATGATACCTGAAGACCAATCTCGTGGCTGCCTCTGCTGCTGTTTCCCAGCCCACGGCCCTTAATTTTGTGTTTGTATAGATGTACAAAAACCAGGAAAAGAACGTATTTTTTAGGAACCAGATTTCCGTTTTCCATACATCGCATTGATAATTAATGCATGATCATTTTTTTTTTTTTGAAGGAAGATCGTATAGTGTTCAAATTTTGAAGAAATTCTAGGGGATTGTACTTAGGCTTCATTGGGGTATGTCTCATTAAAGTATAGCTTGTATGGAAAGTTAAAATCTGTTCGGTCTACGCATTATATATCTTGAGCTCAGAAGTGAGAATTTTGAGTAGATGTGGTAAAATGTTTGATGGAAATTATGTGTGCCTATCTGTGTAATTTTGATTGCTTAGCAAGGCTGGGGGGACTTTGGAATTGGTATCTCCGTTTTGAACTTGTTTCAAACAGGGAAAAACATAAAACAACCCCAGCCCGGAACTGAAAATGTACATTACGCGCGTTGGTAACTATCAACATGCGTTTACCAACTCGCACTAGTTGGTAATTACCAACTGTCATTCACGTTGGTACTTACCAACATACTTACCAACGTGTATGCAAGTTGGTAATTACCAACAGCTTGCTACCAACTCGTACGCGTTGGTAATTACCAACTTCAACGCACGTTGGTAATTACCAACCCCCTTATCAATTACTGTAAGTTGGTAATTACCAACGCGGTAAGTACCAATTGCCATACACGTTGGTAATTACCAACTGTCATGACAGTTGGTATTTACCAACTGCCATGCGCGTTGGTAACTACAACTACGCGTTGAAAACCAAGCCCGGTTCCTAACCGTTGGTAATTATCAACATGCATTTTACCAACGTCTACGCGTTAGAATTTACCAACGTGTTATTTTTTACGTGTTGGTAAAAAAATTTCCAACGCATCGAATACCAACGTGCGTTTACCAATGGCTGGTAGTTGGTGAATTCAGTTTACCAACGCGCAGCAGTTGGTAAACTAGAGAATTTTAGTAGTGATTATTATTTTTTAATTACGAACAAATTAAGGAAGCGCAAAGACAACCTAGCTACACAAGTCCAATAGAGGAACATAAGCCTTCATAAAGCAAGCATAACAAGCATATAATTAAATTAATGATCATAATTTTCTTTAGGGGCCATACTTACAGAACATACCGATCGACAAGCAACATTAACTCTTTGTTTTTCTTCTTTTGAATCATATAAGAAAAATAAAAGATTTAATTTTGGGTTGTCCAAGTGTCATTTGAATGTTTGGCAACAAAAGGAAAACAAACGTGCAGCATGTAGCACATAAGGACAGATGTACGTACATTGTTGACTTTTTTCTAGCAGAAAAAGTAATAAGAGTTGTTTTCTTCCCCTGCAAAATATTTTTCACCTCCTTCTTAATTATGCCTTTAACACAACAAACTATATATGTGCGTCTTATTTTCTTGGATACAAAAGCCAAACCAAATGAAGCCTTAATTATATATATATTCAATAAGTGGGTAAAACTAAGAGCGATCGAGCTAGCAAACTTTTATTGGATAAATATAAGTAGCTAGCAATAAGTAGGGTTGGCTCCTCTTCCCCTCATAGTTTGCATGCTCTCAAGTTTCGTACTCGTCAATGCAGCAGTCGCAAGTATCCTCATAAATCTCACAATCTCCGGTAGAGGTATTATGGTGCTGCTCACAACACGCGATGCAGGTGTGAATATCACATGGCACTCCCTCAGTGTACTGGTATTGTTCGCAGGGGAACCAACGGTCCGGATTCCCACCGCAGTCGCCACTTTGTAAAAACTCCGCCACCCACGGCGGCATGGCCGGATACTGATCATTCTCATCAACACTACTCATCTCACTATCACTGTTGTCGTACATACTTTTAATCCCTGTTAAGTTAATCAAAATTAATTAGGGAAAGGCCGGCCGGCCGACGTTCCCCGAAATTAATAAAGCATATCATCAAACTTTTCATCTCTGTATACTAATGAAAGTTGCTTCATTTGTATATAAACAAACTTCAATCTTGTCCGGGTGAGGATAAATTTATTTGGACGTCGACAGGATTTCAGTCACATCCTAAGTTACACAATGTGGCTGTGGGAGCAGCAGTTGGGAACACGAGGGTCTCGAAAACATTTTATAAGGATGAAGTATATATATTATTAACTCATCCTGATATTTTCAACAATACTTCGTCAAAAACATTTATGTTATATTATATTTACATTTTATTTAAAGTAATTAAAACAGATAACAGAGAATATATCAAAAAAAGAAGAACTGAAATTAAAATTCTACTCCCTTTGCCTCATATTTTTACAGTATATACTATTTCTGGTTATTCTGAATTGTTACAATAATTATTATTTTTGGTCATTCTAAATCAGTAATTATTTTAATAGGGCAAAAGTTTTTAGTTTCAACCATTTTCAAGCCATTCGCAGCGTCGAACACGCATGGTACCAACAAAACAAAACAAAACTTCGGCTTTGGGATCTTGTTAGGAAAAGAAAATGTCCCTACTAAAATATATTACACTGAACTGGCAAACATCGAAAAGACAATCGTGGGGAGGGGACAAGGCTATCGTCTCCATCACCTCACTTCTAATTTTGAAGCAAGTATTGAGAGAAAATCTTAAGGTCCAACCTAAGGGCACCTTGCCTAGAAAATCTAGAGATGCTTACTGCAATTTACCCTTTAAAACCTTTCATGTGCCTACTCCACCGCCAGCTTTTGAGTTTAAAATGAGTTTCAATGTTATATGTTTGTGGTTGTTTTAATTAGGTGATTTCCCTTATCATCCACTCTACCTAGGTGGATCAACAACAAATGGTTAATTAGGCTTGTGATGGACGCAATGTATGGTTCCTCCTGTGCCCATGGTTGAGTAAAGTCCTTAAGCTGATAATTTTTTTTGAAAAATAGACTTATAATTTTCTGGAATATGGCCAAAATGAATAGATTCACATGGGAGGAGGACTTTACCGGGGCATCAGTATATGTAAGGACTTGTATACCTGGACGGTCCGTTACATTGACGGACCGTTTGGGTCTAACTAACATAATCCACATCAGAAGAGGCTGGTCTACTGGCCTAGTCTCCTGTCTCCCAAACCAACCAGTCCTCCAAGCTATCTTTGAATTCCTCCACGATACGGCGGCTCCGTCATCGGTCTCTCAAAGAGCATTATGGCTTTTGCCCAAAGGGGCCAGGACTTGACGCAAATGGGAAATATGAAACAGAATAATGTGGCCTTGGAAAGCAATAGAAGCAAATAGCTAGCATAACTGTGAAAGTGAGGTAAACACTAACCTTGAACCGCAAACAGGAGGAGAAGAAGGCAGGAGAGCACCAAGATGCGGGTAACAACAGAGACAGATTTTGCCATGTCTGAATTTGTCGAAGCAAGCTGCAGCAATAAATTCTTTCAAATTGAGGGTATTTGGAAGAAACTAATTAAGACACTTATATATAGACAACAATCGAAAAGGGGAAGAAAAAAACAAAAGTCAATTTGTTAGTGTAAATCAAGAAGGAAAAACAGTAGCCAAGCCTTCTGGGCGGGAGAATAAAGGAGGTACTTTATGGGATAATCAGCTCAGCCAAAAAAATAAAAAAAAAGCCGAGGACAAGAATATTATTTGACATTATGTTCTTAACCAAAACGTGATCATAATAATAAAAAGACAACAAAGAAAAAACAATAAAGAAAAAACACGTCTAGTTTACCCTTTTCATTTGTAGTCTAGTTTACTTATGTAAATGAATCGATTTGGAGAGACGCCGGAGCCAATAGGGGATCAGATGGTATGCCCGTCCGGCCATCTCCTGAATTCATGTAAATGTATTTTATTTTGTTTCAAAAATTATATTTTTTGAGGAACTTTTCTTTTTATAATTGATTAAACATGTGATACATAATATTTTATCTTAACATATGACGTTAAGTTCTCTCAATTATTGAAATTCCTTGCCCTGTTCTGACATAAACCCACTGAAATCATAAAAATTAATCATTTAATTTGCGTATTACGAGCACCAGAGATTTAATTGTATAATTATTTTTGCATTAAAGTTTTGGTTGAATTTCACTGATCACTTTTAAGTTTTATCCTTGGATTTCATCAACTTCTTTATAATGAAATCACGCGATTATAATATTTCTTGAACTGTATGTATAAAACATGCAGACATGATATTTCCGATTAGGGCCACTCACTTTCTTTCACAAAAAAATACATATTGGTTTTTTATTTCTCTTTTATTTCTCTTTTATACTTTACACAAACTTAATCACATATATATAACAATGAAAACATTAACCCAATCATTAAGATATGTGATTGTTATTATAAGATTCATGATTCAATAATTGATTGCACTTTTTTGGCCTATTTCTTATTTACAAAAGTAAAATCATATGCTAAATTATTGAAAACAACCCGTCTCCCTTATATTCAAACAAAACTATAACAACTATAATCCATCATCTAGAGGACCCTACCCTGCTTTTCCTTTGTTTCCTCACGTTTTAATAAAAAATACACATATTATTTTTCTTGTTTATATCAAAATAGATTGTACACATCATTTTGTCGCCTTACAACACAAATTATTTAAAATATAGTAAAATCAGTTCTTATTGTTTTGATAGGACAGAAAATTTTCAGGAAAAAGTCCAAATTTATCACTAACATATTGGCTATTGAGCGATTTTGTTATTACACTTTTTTTCCATCTCAAATTTATCATCCATCATTTTTTGTTTGAGCAATTTTACCACTATCCTTTAAAAATGTCAGTGGTAAATTTACAATGAAAAAAAATATCAATGAGAAAATTGCTATATAATAAAAAATAATAGTGGTAGAATCACTCCAATAGAAAATTGGATGATTAATTTGAAACAAAAAATTCAATACCAAAATTATTTAATTAATATGTCAGTAACAAATTTGTACTTTTTCCGAAGCTTTTCGATGGCAACAAGTCTTAACTGGTTGGTGGCATCGATCGAACACACACAATTGCGGACAAGACAACATTTTAGCTTTTTTGGCTCTTGTTTTGGAAAATGTCCTCATTGGGAAAATATTATATGAAGGAGACAAGCGCCCGAAGACAACCGTGGAACTACGCCCACTTCTATATATCACCTGAGAAAGTTAAGGTCATGAGTATAAAATACTTTCGTCCCACATACGTACTAATCCTCCACTTTCAACATGTTTACAACTTTGCCATTTGTTTTGCCTCCCACCTCCTCAGGCCTCTTCATTTTCTTTTCCATGCATTCTTCCTCTTTCTCCCTCCTTGTCTCCAAAACTTCCAAGCCTTCCCTCGACATGGAAAACTAGTATTAATCCTTGCTTTTAATCATTTTTCTTTTGTAAATCGCGTCGAGATAAAAGCCATTCCGCCAATTAATGGAGGGACGCCTGTTGCTGGGATACTCTTCCACTTTCCAGGCTTTCCAGCATTTTAGAGTAGGTGTTTGTCGAAGCTCGTGACGTCATGTGAAAAAAACAAATGAGGAAGGAGAGATTGCAGCTGTGTTGGCCAAGTTCCCTCTCCCTCTGTTTATTTGTTTTGCTTATTACTAGTAAAACGATACCAGTACTTCTCATGAAGGAGACAAGCTTTTAGGATCAACTACCAAAAAGTCATCAAACTCTTGCCCCCTTTTCAATTCAGTCCCCTATATAATATTTTGAGCTAGTAATCACTTATAATAATGTTAGAATAGACAATTCACAAATATTTTATCTCCAATTAATAACAATAGTTAGAGAGAACCTTATGCTCATTATATGATACAAAAAATTATTGTTTTAAATTGATTTATATATCAAGTTTCATACTTATTTCATATATTCATATACAAATTATGAAAGTGTGTTCATATATTTTAATTAAAAAAAAAAAGAAAATAAGGGTGAAATTATACAAATTTTTTTAAGAATGACTATTGTACTATTCCTTTTAGTGAGAAATGTTATTCTATTCATACAAATATATTATTCTGCAATATGTTGTTTATTTTGTAAGATATGTTATTCATAAATTATGTGTTCTGTTCAATAAAAGCAATGCCTATTTATACAAATGTGTTGCTCTGTTATATATTATTCATTTTGTAAGATATGCTGTTTATAAATTATGGTATTTTATTCAGTAAGATGTGATATTCTATTTAAACAAATATGTTACTCTGTAACATGTTGTTCATTTAGTAAAATGTGTTGTTCACAAATTATTCTATTTTATTCAATAAAAATTGTTATTCTATAAATACAAATGTCCTTTTTTGTAATGTACTTAATTTCATGTCATAAGATCTGTTGTTCATAAATTATGTTGTTCACTTTAGTAAATGTGTTGTTCTACTCATACAAATGTGTTGTTCTATAATATATTGTTCATTTCGTAAGATTTATTGTTCTTAAATTATGGTGTTTTGTTGTTCTATTCAAATAAATGTATTGTTCTATAATATATTATTTATTTTGTAAAATGTGCTATTCATAAATTATGTTGTTCCATTTGATAAGAAGTATTGCTCTATTCATACAAATGGATTATTCTATAATGTGCTGCTCATTTTGTAAATAATACTATTCCTAAATAATGTTGTTTGATTTAATAAGAAATGCTATTTCATTAAGACAATTGTGTTATTCTATAATATGTTGTTCATTTTATAAGACGTGCTGTTAAATGATGTTGGTCTGTTCAGTAAAAAGTATTGTTCTATGCTTACAAATGTGGTATTCTATAAAATAATGTTCATTTCATAAGAAATACTATTCATAAATAATATTGTTTGATTTAATAAGAAATATTTTTCCACTCAGACAAATTTGTTGTTCCCTTTAGACTAATGTATTGTTCGGTAAAATGCTATTCCCATAGACAAATATATTGTTTTGTAATATGTTTTTCTATTCAGACAAATGCATTGTTGTGTAAATATTATTCCCATTAAACAAATGCGTTATTCCCTTCAGATAAATATGTTATTCTATGAAGTATTGTTTAATTTAGAAAAATGTGTTGTTCTATGAAGTGCTATTCAATTCAGGCAAATGTGCTGTTCCAGGTGCGGTGACAATTTTGTAAATATCATAAAAGTATGGATGCAGTGCTATACATTGGGTGCACTAAACAGTTATTTTTTATGTTTTACCTTTTCTTAAATAATTTTGTTAAGATCATTTTACATTAATTTTATTATATTATTATAAATTATTAAAAAATATTAATTATTAAAATTTTACATTTAAAAAAAATTTAAAAGTAATCTTATAACGCTTTTATTATTATTATTATTATTTTAGATTTGTTAATATCATTTTACATTACTTTTTTCTTTTATTAATATTTTAACTTTCATAGTAGTGATGATGGACTCATATTTTATTTAGAGGCAAATATAGTTTTATTCTATAGTGCTATTCAGTTCAGAGATAAGTGATGTTCTATTCATATAAATACGCTGTTCATTTCATAAGATGTGTAGTTCGTAATAAGTGTTGTTCCATTTAGTAATAAGTGTTGTTTCGTTCATATAAATTTGCTATTTTGTAATATATTATTTTTTTTTCATAAGATATGCTGTTTGTAATAAGTGTTATTTCATTCAGTAATAATTGTTGTTCTATTTAGTAATAAGTGTTGTTTCAATTATAGGTTCTTCGATCACCAATCCCAAAGGCAAAATTGCCACTTTGATGTCGTCACCCTAAATCGCCCTGGTTGTCTACAACATCAAAACTGTAGATCCAAAACAATTACCCAAAGTGGAAATTGCAAAGTAATAGATCGAATCGGTGCTTTTGGGGAATATGGATGGATGCTGATGAAGGATCTTCACCATGAGGTTCAAATCTTAATCGTGCCTCCATGTACACTGTAATCTGCTGCTGTTACGGTCTACAACACAAGAGGGAAAGCCAAGGCCACTGGAAAAAATATGGGCAATCTAGCCAGATGGCAGCCCGAGATGACCCCAAGAGCCGATCATTGCTACAATTTCCTATTTTGGCCGGGCGTACTGAGCCAGTATCATTTTGACACTTTCCAAAAAGGACTGGTCACAAAACAAAAATAGAATTTGGCATCGATAGCAATATCTTCCACTGTTATTAAATTCTTTGTTACAAGACGATTATCATGAACAAGCTAAGAGATGCAGAAGCTGGACTTGGAATTGCCAAGTGTAAATGTATTGTGAAGACAGAAGGAAATGCATGACCATGTGAGGCACCAAAGGATAAAAATGAGTGGACAAAAGGAGGAAGAAGGAGAGAGAAAATGGTCAAAGGCCCATATCTACAAACAAAGTAAAAAAGGTTGTACCAGGCTAAAAGAAATAAGAACAAGGGTACAAATGTTGAGGAGCATCCAAACTTATACAGAATAGTGCAGATTTTCCCCCAGGGTACCAAATGTGTTACTGCATTTATATTTTTTTTGCATGAAAAATATATGCTATTATGGATGCATGTATGTGCATAAGGATGCTAATGGACATGTGCATGAAAAGTATAGACTGGGCATGAAACTGATATCATTATACATTGACATGAATCTCTTGAAGACAAGAATTTACAAGCTAAGTGTATTATTGCTATTGCACATAAGACTTATAAATCAAATATATGTCCAAAGTGAATAAAATCCACATAAATTCACATGCTACATTTATTAGGCCATTATATGGATATGCACGCATAAGACATGCTTTGAGTTACAAAGCATGAAATGCCAAGAGCTCTTACATGGGCACATATTCATAAAGAAATTTTATGAATTGAGCGTGCAAACATGATGGCATCATGAATTGCTTCTTAAGTGTATCATGCATTAAAAAGTTATTGTGCATATTTAACTTACTTTTTGTGGAGAGGATGTTTTTAAAGTTGCGGGAGTCGACCTCGATGAGCAGTAAAGCCTGCTTACAGCAAAGCAATCATGTTACTAATTATAAAAAAGTTGACCTGCATACTTGAAGAGCTTAGAAAGATTTCTGCATGCACGAGTGGGCTTGTGAAAAAAATTCTAGGCCACAAAGTCATGCCGCCACAATACCTATGCAATATATATATGATTTCCCCTGAGGATGACCATTTATATAACACACTTTCTCTTGAGCAGCGAAAGTCTCAAATTCATCAAGCACGCTCACGTGATGATCAGATGAATCATCAATTACAATTAATGAACTTGCAAGGTGCTATATGAACAATGCAATAAAGCAATGTGAGAAACTTACAACACGATTCTATGTCTTCTTTTTCCATGGCTTCAAACATCCAATAAGTAAAATTAGGTCAACTACAACTTGGCGCCAATTTGGATTCAGGACAAGAAAATGTTGACATAAGTTTAATGCGGCAAGTTTTTCCTGGTTCCTTACATAACCCTGTTTAGTGGTTCCTAGTAGGCAAACTTCAATTCTTTTTCTTCAATCAAATACCAGCATGTTTTAATGTCAGCATCTGAAATAGTCATATGACCAACTTATGTTACAATCACAATAGATTAAACAACAATATTAATGCTATCAATATATTGTGAAACAAGTGTTACTTCAATTGCAGCAAGTGAAGCAACAATTGCATGCTCAGTTTTAGACACACCAGACACCTCAACTACATCAAATGAATGAAGCAAATGATATTAAGATGAGACAGGGGAAGCCAGGGGACTATCAGCACCTTCAAACATACCGTATTGGTTATACCCTTCCACGGTTAAAGCTAGGGCTCAGTTAACTATTTCATCACCTCAACTTTTAGAGGCTGCATCCCTACTGTTGCATCAAAATTCTTCCCCACAGGTCGATTGGTAGAACTTGTTGTCATCTATCACAAAGTTGAAGTATGAGCCATAAACAGAAAGAAAAAAATCCAAAAGGGAAGACTAGTCCCTAGAGTATGAGCCCTAAACAGAAAAAAAAAATTGAAAATGGAGGTTGGCTATGAGCCTTAAATAGGAAGCGTGGCTGACCTTACAAAGGCTAAAAGCCTAATAGTCAAAGGCCCCTTATGAGGTCATATGATTAAAAAGGAGGCTGACCCTACGAAGGCTAAAAGCCTAATAGTCAGAGGCCTTCATGAGGCCACATGATCAAAAGAAAGGCTGACTTTACAAAGGCTGAAAGCCTAAAGAGCCCCTCATGAGGCCACACAATTGGAAGGGAGGTTAACTCACAAAGGCTAAAAGCCTAATAACCAGAGGCTCTTCACGAGGCCACACGATCAAAAGGGAGCCTGACCCTACAAATGCTAAAAGTCTAACAACTAGAGGCCCTTCACAAGGCCACATGATTAGAAGGAAGATTGACTCCCTCATGACGCCACACGATCAGATGGGAGGCTGACCCTACGAAGGCTAAAAGTTTAACAGCCAATGGACCCCCACAAGGCCACACGATTAGAAAGGAGGTTGACCCTATAAAAAGTAGCCAGAGGCCTTAAACAAGGGCATTTAATAAGAAAAGGTTCATTAAAAGGCTTGAAAAAGGTCATACGATAAAAAAGAATGAATGAATCTTGGTATACAAGTTCTAAACGACAATGAATTAAGAAGGAATAACCAATCCTTGGGTTATGAACCATAAATGGCCATAAATCAAAATGAATTAAAGACAGAAAGACTGGTTGTGGGGGGCTACAACCCCTAAATGGCAAAAAATTTGATGTGAGGTCCAAAAGGATGGACTATTTTATGGGTAACATGAAACGGCTCTTCAAAAATCCGAATATAATTACTGAGGTAACTTTAGTTATTTTAGTAATTTAATGTACTTAGAATATTTAATGCAAGCAAATTCTCGGCTTAATAAAGTATAGTAGCTTAAAGAGAACAAAATTGGTCATTTAAGTAAATCGGACCAAGAAGGGCATTTTAGTTATTTTATATAGTGACCCATTTTCATTTCACGGGTGGGTAGAGGATGGAAAATTATTAAATTTAAGGTATCATGGTTTTTCGTAATTCTCACTCTACCCCAGTGAAATTGTGAATTGACTAAATTGTCTGAAAATGGTTTATGTGTAACCCTCAAAAGTATTAGGCCTAAATTGCACATATGTCAAAGATGAGAACTGAGTGTGTAATTACGGTAAAGAAGGATTCAGGCGCGGAATAATTTCTGTTTTGGTCCTAAGGTTTCCCGTAAGTTACAGATAAGTCCCCAACGTACTATTTAGTACAAATAAGGGACCAGATACGTGACTTGACATAAGCACACAAAAGTTGACTTTGGTTTATTTATTTGTTCATTGTCTTCTTTATCCATATCCTGCCACCACCCGAAAGCTTCCTTCCTCTCCTTCAAACCTCCATGACCGCACCATCCAAGCTCCAATCCACCAAATTAATTGCAAATTCAAAGGAAAATTGGGAGAAAAGTGGGATTTCTTGCATAAAGAGCTAAGTTTTGAGCTCATTTTTGGTAAGCAAGCAAGTATTTATTTTTCCTTATTTTCCTGGTTTACTTTGTTGGTGGAGATGCTGGTTTTATTGATTAAATTGGTTCCAAGCATGTTTCTTGAGAGAATTAAGCATGGAAGCTTGAATCAAGCAAGAAATTTAAAGGAACCTAAGGCTATGGTTGAAATTTGTGGAGGTGTAGGAAATGTTTCATTTCCTTTGGTTGATTCGGCTGGGAAGGACTACAAAAAAAAAAAATTTAATTATTTGTTAGAATTATTAAACTAGCAATAAGAAATCAAAGAAGACCAAGAAACATTTGTTTATGTATTGTCAAGTAAAGGGCCGGTTAATTGGAATCCGTTGAGAGGGTTATTCCTAACCATTTAGACCATGAGGAATTTTATAATATTGTCCTAATTATGGTTTATTTATGTAGCTAAATGATCAATTAAAAGAGAAATACTCGAGCTACTATAAAGGTACAAAGAAGGATACAAAACCGAGACCATAAGGACACTGAAATTGGTGTTTGCTTGCATTAATTATTCAAGGTAAGGGATTTTAAGTTCAAGTTTAAATTGATGCATTATGAATTTTCTACAATGCATTAATTAAGGGAGTAAGAAGTGGACAAGAAGTGGCTTAAGGACTAAGTAATTAAATAGTCCTTAAATAAGTATACGGGGTACTAAGTATTCAAAATGGGCTTTAATGCTCAAGAGTACCCTAGCTAAGCTACCAAGCTTGGTAAGAATGAGCCACCAAGTTTAAGTACTCCCTGTACAGTGTGAATAAGGGTAAGTAATGGCAAGCCAAGCTTGCTAAGGCAAGAGTTAAGCTCTTGCAAGAGTAAGGATAAGTAATGGCAAGCCAAGTTTGCTAAGGCAAGAGTTAAGCTCTTGTAAGAATAAGGAATGTAATGGCAAGCTAAGCTTGCTAAGGCAAGAATTAAGCTCTTGTAAGAAGGACTAAGTTGAGGATGGGTTCCCCGCCATAGAACCCGTACTAGTGGCCATTAGTCAAGACCTCATAACGTTTTGAGCTCACGTTAAGATGTGTATATATGTTATATATGCTGGGTCGTAAAGTTTATTTTGCAGGTATTTAATTCCTTGCTGAGAATTTATGATTCTCATTCCCTTAAGTATCACATTGTGCAGATACTAGTAGTATAAAACCTAACACCCACTGAAGGGTTGTTAAGCGAGGTTTTGATGCAGCTTTGACAGATACAGGTAAAGTGCACAAGGAGAAGTTGGACCTCTCATTTTCTGAAGCTTCTGTGCTTAGGTGGGAGTTATTTTGATAGTCTCAGACTATGTATATATTGGGTACTTAGGTACCAAAGAAATGTCTCTAGTTTGACTAGTGTGTATGGACTTACTTAGTGTATGTATCTGTATATACACTATGGTTGCTTATGGATGTACATAAGTTAAGTGTTATATGTACATAAGTTAGTGCTTGCAGTTTAAATAAACATGTTTATATGACTTCGGTATATGTTTCAAGTGTCTTATGAATACCATGGAAATTACTTTTGAAAAGTTTTATTTATTAGTTCTCTCCAAATGCCGAAGTTAAGTACGTAAGTATTAGTTTAGCCATTTGCAACTAAGATCAGGATTACTAAATCTTGATAATTCTAAGATCCTGGGAACACCCTATATCAGGGTAAGTGAGGAGGTTCCCTCACATAACATATCCTAAACAATGAAATAAAATGCCCAAAATAGGACCAATGATAAGGCTCAAAAAGAGCCTAAACACTAGCCAAAGTGATTAAAGGCCATGATTGAGCCCCGGGGTGATAGCCCTAGGAAGTATTTGTTAAATTCACAAAAAAAAAAAAAAAATGACACCAATAACACAAAGAGCTTAAAGGTTTAAAGTTAAAAATGAAAGATCCTTATATAAGGAAGGATGCGGGAATAAAACTTTTCTAATTATAAGAGCCTAGTATTAGGCCCAATTAGGGAGCAAACTTCTTCTGACTATGAAAGGCTCTACATAAGGCCACATGACAACAAAGGAAGACTAGCCTAAGGGCTATAAGCCTTAAGCCACAAAGGCCGAGATTTACATGGCACCTAACTTAAACCTCTACGAGGGAGACAACAATCCTTATGAGGTACTATGACGCCAGACAATAAGGGCACACTAGCTTAAAAGGTTCAAGTTAGGAATTCTAAATGGCCATATCATACCTAAGTCTGATAAAGGCTTAAAGCCCAATAGGGAAAGCCCTAGGTGATGCCATATGATGAGAAGTGGTGGCAGATCTGACAAACTATGAGCCCAAAAGGAAAATAACCAAATTAGACCAGAGCAAATGAGGCCAGCTCGGTCCCCAAAATCTAACTTAAACCTCCAAAGATGAGGCGACAAACCACCAAGGGGTCCTAAGGGGCCCACAGGTTTAACTTAGAAATATGAGGACTGGAGATGACGGGTTTTGAGTTACAAACCCAAGGATAAAAAATTCTACAATTTAAAGTGGCTTTCATAAAGTAATCAAGGGTCAATGAGTTTGAAATGAGCCAATAAGTTAAAAAGCTAAAGGTTGGCAGACCAAAGACCATAAAAAGGACAAATTATCCTCAAAGTCTAATGATGGCTCATAAAGCGGAGGCAAAGTGAACAGGGCAAAATAACCCCTAAAGCATATAGGAAAATTGGCATGCAGGCGACTACACAGATAATAATCCCAAGGCCTCCCGAACATGGGACAATCATTAAAGGTCGATACATACACAAAAAGTGAAGAAGGTTCCAGCATGAAAAGTGAATTATATTCGTGAGACTTCTTACATGATCCATTCCAAGCACTATGAATGACATTGACAAGTGAAAAAAAGGTGGCCAATAATTGCTTAAATGCATGGTTGAAAGGTTGAATCCCCTAAAAATGGTTTTTATTCTAGAGGCCCATAAAGTAGTTGGCAAAACCCTCTTTATTGAAGTGGTGACTAAGATTAAATGAAGACCTCCTAAGGGCAAAGAAGTAGTTCAAAGAGTGGTAAAACGATCACAAGGAAAGAACAAAGGGCAAATGGCACAATAAATGATAAAGAACAAAGTCTTAAATCAAAGTATCAACATAAATCCTGAAAAAAAATGTGAAAGTGCCACCAAATGGCTGTAGACCACCGAGAAGTCAAAATAAAACTAAAAACTCAAGAAAACTATTTGGTCTTACAAAATATGATTTCACAGAAAGGAACTCCTGAAAGCTATGAGCCCAAAGAATGATTCAAGAAGAGTTTCAAAAAGACTACCCTAGGTCATTGTTGGAAAAGGCAACACCAATGGCTTTGTGTATGACAAGCCTCAATCTGTCGGGCAATACTAAAAACCATAATAACTACAAGCCTTCGTAAGCACATTACAAGGCTTTATTAGCTACGACCCCATAAGTTTCAGGCCCTTTATGGACCAAGTAGAAAGCCTAACAAGAAGGTCGAGAAACTCCTTGAAGATTCTTAATAAGAGCTCAGAAAACCTCTTAATAATCAAACACATTTAAAGCCCTTTTGCTAAATAAGAATTGAATATTCCTACAAAAGGAAGACCCTCTGAAAAGCACATTACACCTGCAAGAGGATGAGAAAGTCTAATAAATTCACATTGGAAGAACAGCACTAATGAGGCTACATAGAAAAAAAAAAGTCCACACACTAGATGAGAAATAGACTTTGTCTATGGAAGAATGTCTTGTTTTCTCCAAGACCTTGAACAAAAGAAGGTCCTGATTAGCTCTCAAAGCCTTGGATAGATACAGGGTCATGTCTTTTAATAAACGACTACAACTACTTCTAAAGTTCTTTAGTCTATGGAAGTTGACACCTCGATTGCATTATTGGGTCTTGGGTTGAATCCTTTATGCGAGCTTTACGAGTAACTCGAGTAATGACATATAGGCACTATTCAATAGGTCCTATATTTGTTGAAACCCTTTTACATAGGCCACGACCCATCAGGGGAGTACTTGACAAAGTGCCAAGTGTTATTAGCTTTTCCAAAGCCTTTCGATGGTCTAAACTTGAGGCTCTGTCGAAGCTTGATTTTTGAAGTTGAAACCTATAAGAGGTAGCAATCTTTTATTTCTTTGAGAATGATTTTTTAAGAAGACTAACCCCATCACCAGAAGGTTATTTTGGTCCACAAAATAGAAGGACACATTAAGTCCTTGAAAAGCCTTAACACTTTCTTAGAAACAACTCGATCGAGTACAACATGAAGCATCTCACCTGGAGCAAGAATTGAATATGACAGTCTGAACAAATTCCCTCATGGAGGGGTACTCTTCCACATATGAAGATCAGAAATGTTAGGACTCCTTTGAACCCCGCATTCACTAGGGGGAGGGGTTTTTTTGTAGCTAAGACCCGAATTAGGCCCAATCTTTACCGAGTTATCAGGCCCTAGGCCTAATTAATGAATAGAGACCCAATAAAGTCTATCAAGCTTAAAAGCTAGGGCATAGTCCCCATTAAACAATCTTGCTAGCTATATAAGTAGGGACAATCTTTCTCTCTTTTCCCTGAGTTCTACACTATGACTCTACTTAACTTGAGTGTCAGAGGGGCCTCCCCCAAGACACACCTCTTAATGCCCATTTTTTGTGTCTTCTGTACATGGGTGACTGGAGCCAGCTGATGATTAAGGGTCTCTATTGTTAGGTTTCGAAAACCCCCTAGTAGTTTAACTATCATCTTTCTTTCCTCATCAGAACAATCTCAATTAATTTAACTCTCTTATGAGAGAAAAACATTAGCATGAAAAAAAAATCAATAAGATTCTAAAAATAAAAATGCAACCAATTCCCAAAACTAGTAATTATTATCGAGCTGTCTAAGGTTTAAAATGTTGACTATCCAAGTTTCCACATATCTTCAATTTCTAAATAATAATAATAATAATAATAATAATAATAATAATAAATCAAGAAAAATAATGAAAAAAAAAGAAGAGAAAATATGGAAAGCCTAGAAGGAGTCCTGCCTTCTGCATCCTTCATTTTAATATAAAAATGCCGAAATGAATCTTGTTAGCCCTATGAATCAACCGAATCTTCTTTTTCATCATCCTCCACGAACTGTGAGGCAGAAGCTTACAACCCCAAATCCCTTTTGCTTCTCTTGTTCGTGCCTTCCGAGCAAACCGAAAACATCTACAGAGAAATAATGTTGCCAATATCTGTTACGGGCCCGAAGAAACTCTATTATCTAACTTTGTCCTGGGTTGACTGATAAGAGGCATTCTTGAAGTAGAATTGAATTGGTACTCTTCCATGATATGACTCACAATAATATTTCCTCGATCTCAAAAAAAGATGGACCCTTTTCAAAACTTGTTACCATGTCTGAGAAGCTTGAAACTCCTTAGCTTTCTTGATCTCTTGAGGAAAATGAGGTAGGGAATGAATTGGTTTCTTCATTCTTTGAGCCAAGAGAAGCGAGACTTGGCGGAGCGAAAATAGACATCCTTTTGTGTTGCTATCAGCTGTAGAAGAAGGGCTTTTCTTTAGCCAAGGGAGAGGCAGAATCATAACAAGAATGCTTGAAAGGAGATAGGGAGCTTTTAAGAATTGAAAAAGTTAGGGGAGTTCAGTGGCCAAGTTGTAAAAAGCAAATGTCAGTCGTCTAACTTACATCTTATAAGTTATTGTTGTTAATAATATTCCAAAAGGTAAGTGGCCATTATGTTTGAATTCAGCGTAACAGGTAGTTTTTCTTCTTGTTTTTTTTTTCCTAGAGCAATCTTCGCTAGAAAAGGAATTTCGATTGCCAAACAGATGAAGATTTTTAAGTTAAAAGATAAAATAACTAAAAAGATGAAAGATGGAGGAACAGAAGCGAAGGGGAAATCAGAAATTGTGGAAAAGCGAATGCTTAGCGACAAGCGTTTGCACAAACTGTCTCACTAAACGAATAAAACACGTCATCAATTTAGTAAATGAGAACATTATTTCTGATAAATCATGTAACCCAAAATCAATTGTTAATGAATAGGAGATGTCTTCATCACTAAATAAATTATTCACTAGCCCATTTTGTTGGCTATATGAAACTTTCTCACTTAATACACTCTGCACGTGTAGTTTAGTAAAGCTCTATTACTTGGGTTATTTTGATAATGACTTGAGACAATGGTAAACGAGCTCTCAAATCATTGTTGAAGCATCCAAACGTGAAGGCTAATTAATAATAGAATAGGGAGACTTTATCACTATATAAAACATTCACTTATGTAAGTTTTTGTTTACAATATTTTTTATCCACACCTTATTTCTCGTTGTCTTTCTATTGCTTATTCTATTTTTATTTCCTTAGATCTTCTAGAAAATTGTTTGTGTCTACCACTTAGTACAATTCAGCGATCCTAAGTTTAAATCAATAAATGAATATTAAAAGAGACATTGTGCCTCACTCTTTAATCTTAAATTATGCTATTATTTTTAATATATTCATGTATCTCAATAATTGCACATTGTTTTGAAAACAAGAATTTATAATTTATAACCCTTTATCCACTCATAAGTGAACGGTGTTATTGTTTGCAAAAGGTGAATATTGGTATCAACCCATGAGAAAGTGGTGAAATCAGATTGAAATTCAAATCCTTAAATGCTTCAATCACCGAATCTATAACAAAAAAAAGTTATTGAATTGAGTAAAAACTAAAGTTAGTTAGGTGAGTGCACTAATAAGGTGAATTGAACTAAAATGAATGAAGCTACTAACTACCTAATGAAATCTAAAATGACTAATGAATGCAAAAGGTTGCTAGTAAGGAGAAAGGTGCACTAAGTGAGAAGACTACTAGTGAAGTGAAATAGTTGAGATGACTATCTCCCTAGGATTCCACTATTTTACTTGTTAACTACGTCAAGTAAGGCTCCAAGGATATTAACTTCCTATGTAGTGTGAGGATTCAACTATCAAAACCTTTCTTTCTCAAGACTTAGTTTTGTTCACTTACAATTAACTATCGTATCTCTCAAGCTCATATATTAATCTAGGGTGGATTAAGATATAACCTTATTTCAATCACCTAATGGGTTCATGGATTACCTCTAACCCATAAGACCCATCATGCTCTACTCCTCATTTCCACATTCATCATTTCTTTTTCAAGATAGAAGTGAGATTATGAAGTGTGTATGGTAGCCAATCAACACACAATCATTAAGCACAAGAGTAGGCAACACAAGAGAATCGATATCCAGGAAAAACCTCAAATAGACATTAGATAATAAGTATCAAGAGTTTCATCCTAGGGAGACATAAGAAAATCTACTCCATAGCTAAAACATTAATAGATAAAGTACTAGAGTTTAAGCCAAACATCAAAATGCCAATACAACAAAAAGAATGAATGAAAGAACAAAATGGAAACCCCTAGTAGCTTAAGCCTCCTTGTGCTCCCAGACTTCTTTTGGCACCTCTAACCAAGTTCCAAGCTCAAGGTTCTAATGGTGGCTCCAAGCTCAAGCTTCCAATGGTGACTCCAAGAGAAGAAAAAAAGAAAAGTATGGTGAATGGATGAACAACCAAATCCTTGTTGGAGAAGTTCCCCTCTAAAACCATTATAAAACCCTGTTTTATGTTCTACCTAACTTAAGGGATAGAATACTTTGGTCAATGGAGTGCTTGGATTAAAAAATGAAGTAGGGGACCACCAAGATTTGGAAACCGGGCCAACGCATCGCCAAAGCAGAGGAATTGGTGTCGACGCATCGCCACAGTGTTGAACGGAAGTGATGCATCGCAAATGATGGTGCAAAAATGGCAGCAACTTGACAACGTTGGCGACGCGTCCTCGCCATAGGTAACGCATTGCCAACCCTTTTCTCCAGCTTTGACTTGTGCATGAGTCTTGGATTTTACGCAACTCGCTTAAGGGAATTAAATCAAGGATGTTGGATCCTCTTGTAAGCCTATGGCTGAAAGACATAGTATAAGCTATTTGCGCTGCAAGGCATAGCTCCACCCATTAAAACGAGCATAATTTCTAAAGGTGTGGCTGTACCAAGGTTCTAGTTTAAGTAGCAAAGTCTCATCTTCTTCATTCATCATTATATCTTTTGAGTTAAGCTAGCAGAGCGATGAAGCTTATTTGTGGCAATTGGTTCACTTTGTAGCTTCTTTGTTTTAGTTGCTTAGTTTTTCTAGGATAGGCATGCTAGGGACTAGCATTAGTTTAAGTTTGGGGGAGTTTGATAAATGCATATTGTAACGATTAAAGTTGTTGACTTTTTGACAACTTTGACCGTCATTTTTTATCTTGTCATGCCACCTTTCTTAGTTTTTCTAGCTTTGTTTCCTCTTCCGGCTGGTTGGAGTGCATTGTGGATGTGTTAGAATGAAGCGGGGTCAAGCAGAGCAAATTTAGGCGTGCACAGGTCAAAGCTGAAGAAAAGCGTTGGCAACGCGCCGCCAACGTTATCAAGTTACTGCCATTTTTTTTCCATCATTGGCGACGCATCACTGCCGTTCAATGTTGTGGCACAGTGTCATCACCAATCCCTCTGTTTTGGCCACACATTTGCCATGTTTTCAGATCTTGGTGGTCCCCCACTTTATTTTTGAATCCAAGCTCTCCATTGCCTAGAGGATTCTATCTCTTAAGTTAGGTAGAGCATAAGACAAGGTTTTAGGAGGGTTTTAGGGGGAACTTCTCTAATAAGGGTTTGGTTGTTCATCCATTCATCATGCTCTTCTTTTTCTCTTCTCTTGGAGTCACCATTGGAAGCTTGAACTTGGAGCTTGGTTGAAGGTACCAAAGAAAGTCTTGGAGCACAAGAAGGCTTGAACTACTGAGGGTTTCCATTTTGTTCTTTCATTCCTTCTTTTCATTGTATTGACACTTTAATGTTTAGATTAAACTCTAGTTTTTTATTTGTGAATTTTTTATCTATGAAGTAGATTTCCTTATGTCTCTCTAGGATGAAAGTCTTACCTAACATCTATTTGAGGTTTTTCATGCATATTGATTCCTTCATGCTTAATGACTGTGTGTTGATTGGCCATTATACACACTTTACAATCTTACTCTTATCTTGAGAAAGAAAGAATATAGGTGGAAATGAGGAGTAGAGCATGATAAGTCTTGTGGATTAGAGGCATCCATGAGCCCATTAGGTGATTAGAATAAAGTTAGGTCTTAATCCATCCTAGATTAATATATGAGCTTAAGAGAAATTATAGTTAATTATAGGTGAGCAAAACTTGGTCTTGAGAAAACGGAGTTTTGATAGTTGAATCCTCTCATTACATTGAAAGTCAATATCCTTAGAGCATCACTTGACTTAGTTAAGAAATAAAAGAGTGGAATCCTATGGAGATAGTGATCTTAACCATTTCACTTCATTAGTAGCTAATTCTAAATAGTCTTCTCACTTAGTGCACCTTTATCCTTACTAACAACCATTTGCATTCATTCATCATTTTAGATTTCATTGGGTAGTTAGTAGTTTCATTCATTTTAGTTCAATTTATCTTATTAACAAGCTCACCTAACTAACTTTAGTCTGTACTCAATTCAATAGCTTTTTCTTATTATAGATTTGGTGATTGAACATTTAGGATTTGAGTTTCATTGTGATTTCACCACTTTTTCTTGGGACGAAACCCGTATTTACCTTTTGCACACAACAACGTCTTTCACCTGCAGGTGGATAAGGGTTATAAATTATAAACTTTTGTTTTGACAACATATATCATTACATTTAAGAGTGAATTATAATGAGTGAACAAAAAAAAAAGTGAACCATAATGAGATTTCCAACAATTATTACCATATCTTTTAATATTCATTTTTTGATTTAAACCTCTACCGGTTTCAAGGTCATCATTAGCCAACAATTCTGCATTTTTTTTTTGTTTTGCCTTTTCTCTTTAAGCTTGCCTCAACGCTTACAAAAAAATTCAATCATATTTATAAATTGCGAAATCAACCCAAAGAAATAATTAATTGCAAAATGATTCTTTACAACAAACAAATGTGTCAATGTAATTGATGAGCAAAACAATGAATATACTCTCTCTAATGCAAAACTACCGCAATATTTTTTATTTTTTATGGTCCCAAATCTTTGTAACAGTTTCATATTTAGTAAATTTCTTTACTAGACTACCCTTCAAACAATCATTGCAATATTCATTTTTTTTTTTCAATTTTCTCAATTTACATGTAAAAAGGGAAAAATGTGTAAACAACAAATAAACTTTCTCTGCTTTCTTAATATGGGATAGAGGGAGTAATATGCCGACTATGTTTTTTGAATTATTAAAGTTTTCAAACTATTAAACTCACCTTGCATATTACTAGCTCCATCATAACCTTGATCACAAATTCTAAATGAACTTAGGCCATATTCTGAAAGCATTGAACCAATGGTTACTTTAAGTGATAGAGCACAAGTATCAGTGACATGTCTAATGCCATTATATCTCTCCACAAAGGACCTTTCACTATTCACAGAACATAAAATGAAGGGCATTTGCTTTTTACAAGAAACATTCTAAGATTCATACATTAAAATCCCAAAAGATTCATCTTTAAACTCCCCAATGATAGCCTTAATGGTTTCAATTGCAACAACATGTACAACTCCATTTTGGATTGAAAAGGCGATCATCTGTGAATTATTAGGAGCATTTTTCAATACAACATGACCTACCTTTTCATTGTGTGCTGCATAGAAATGTACACATTCTAAAAAATTTTCTTTGTTATTTGAATGTTCATGCTCGTCATGACTACAAAAAGTGAATCCTTGTCATAATAGAGATTTGACACAATCAATTAAAGGCGTGTAATCAAATATAATACTCCCTCTATCTCAAATTCTTTGCATCATTCACTTTTCAGCAATTAATATATGATTTTTTAGTTTTAACATTTTAATATATAAATGAAATACCTTTATATGTAATTGATAAATCAAGACTTATAGTTTCTAAATATATATCTTTTTTAATTTTTTTTCTAATAAAAAAATAATATAAATAAAATCAAGTTAAACTAGTCCAAAAAGTCAAATAGAGTAAAGAAAATGGGATAGAAGGAAGTAATCAACTAAATTTTTCTAGTTATAAAAATAAGAACTGATAGATTAAAATTACTTCATTAAATCTTGACACCTTTAAACTACTAGGTTCTGTGCACTACCACCATCATGGTCATCTAAGCATTCTCTCTCGTTCTAAGACTTAAATCAGCTACTTGTAAAAGAATTTGCACCACCTTGGTTTTTGGTCTTAGGTTTGAACAAATAACAACATAAGTAAAAAAACCACTTCCTTTTTTATACTCTAACCAATAATAATAGTCATCAAACCAATTAAGGATTAAATTGGCATGATCTATCTCCAATATTTATTCATTGAAAGTCAGTGATATGAAGGTTGAGAAGGTCATTTTTGAAGTTATGCTCTTGTAACTTCATCTCTTTGATTTATACAGTAACTTCCAACACTTTGTCATTCTCATCGATATGCCAGAAAGAGAATTTCAAATCAATTTTCTTATATCTTGTGGTATTTTGCTTTCGATCTCCAAAACTAGAATTGGTACATAGTGTTGTTTCCTTAACTTGTGGTCATTTTTCCACTAAGTCTAATGCTTTGTGAACATCAATAGAAAAACCTCAAACCGAAGGCTAAGTGCAACCATTCCAACAATAACTTCCAAGTGGTTCTACATACTTATCTGCAAAATTACCACTAATGTTTGCTCGATAGAGCAATTTTGTCACTAATATTTTTTATTCAAATTTGCCCACTAATATTATTTGTTTGGAGCAATTTTGTCACCAACTCGTTAAATTTGATTATATGGTGAATGGGAAAAAATGGAATAATGTAAGTTCCAATTCCAAGTTTTATTTACATGACTTTCTCACCCCTAAGTTTTTTAATCTATCACCATTATCTTCAATATGACTCTTAGTCTAGCAATTTCCTATACCCTCCACCATTCTCCACCTGTCTGCCACTGGCATCACGTCTACTTTTTTCACACATCACAACAATACTCCTTAGAATAAACTCTAAATTAATGGGGTTTGATTGATCTATGAATGACTAAATTTAGTGGCGCTGCAGTTTTGAAATAAATGATAAATAACAACAACAACAACAAAGGGTTGCATTGGCGACAATAAAGATGCTAAAAACAACAAGGCTTAACAATGGAGGTCTGTGGTCAAATGTAAGATTCTGACTCATTTAGGTGTTATGAGAGGTTGGGCCAGGTAGAGGTTAAGGAGCGAACATTCATGGACTAATTTAAAATTTGTGCCTTGGAATATTCTTTGAAGAAACGAAATATTGCTACCATTTAATGATCTATGACAACTAGTTGGGAATGAAATAGGGTAAAATCCACTAGGAGTCACCTAGCTTATTTTTTTGTCCTAAACGGGTACCTTACCTTCAAATTGTTCTACCGAGGTACCTTACCTCTTATCGCGTGTCCTGTCTAACTACTTTCCGTTAATTTTAGAGTTATATCTAACGGAAAATGGTGATGTGGCATTAATTAATATTAAAATAAATATAAAATAGTAATTTTAGTCCCCAAACATTTCCAATTAATGATTTTAAACCTTTCAAACTTCCTAAACATCAATATCAAACCCAAAATTTTAAAATATTTCATTCTAACGACAAAAATATAAAAAACTAACCCAAATTAACAAACAATTAACTCGAAATTGGCAAACAAAAACCAAATCTAGTTTTCGAAAATGTCAGGAAGCTCAGGGAAAGGTTTTAATCCCATTGATTCGAGCTCGAAAGAGAGCAAAAGAAGAGAAATCGAAGGTTAAACAGCAGTCTTAGCCCCAAGCCTCTCCTCCCTTCTTCCCAGAAACCCCAAGCTTCCTCCTTCGCCGCCGTCACCCCTATCCCCCTCTGCTGCCAACGCTTCGCCTTCCCTTTTTCCAGCCGACGCTTCGCCTCCTCAATCGCCGGCGCTTTAGCTTTCCAGCTGTGCCGCCGCCGCCCTCCACGCCGTGCCAGTTGCCGCTATCTCCGAAAGTCTCCCACACCCGTTCGCTCCAAGCCTTGCGTCGTCGTTTCCCCCTTGAGGTCGCCACATCGCCGCTGGGTGGAGCCCAGGTGGCCTCCCCCTCTATCGTCGCCGGAGGAATGCCGAATCGGAGAAGACCCGCTTTCAACCCGCGAACCCGATCTGATTTCTACCCGTCGACCCAGTCAACTCCTTTTGGGTATAACTAGATCTGGTTTTTGTTTGCCAATTTCGAGTTAATTGTTTGTTAATTTGGGTTAGTTTTTGATATTTTTCTGGTTAGAATGAAAAATTTTAAAATTTTGGGTTTGATATTGATGTTTAGGAAGTTTGAAAGGTTTAAAATCATTAATTGGAAATGTTTGGGGACTAAAATTACTATTTTATATTTATTTTAATATTAATTAATGCCACATCTGTATTTTCCGTTAGATATAACTGTAAAATTAACGTAAAGTAGTTAGACAGGACACGCGATAAGAGGTAAGGTACCTCGGTAGGACAATTTGAAGGTAAGGTACCCGTTTAGGACAAAAAAATAAGCTAGGTGACCCCTAGTGGATTTTACCCCTAAAAATAGGTAACATTAGTACAAATTGACAAAAAAAAAATATTAGTGGCAAAATTGCTCCATTGAGAAAACATTAGTTGCAATTTTGCACCTTCTCCCTACTTAACCAGCACCTTTTCCCTACTTAACCCGCTTGCAAATTAGTATTGGAATTTTAAGTAATATATCACATGAAGATTAATTTTTTAAACCAATAAAACTAAACACTACCATATGATAGTTTTTTTTTTTAATTTCTAGCACTATTTGCCAACACTACTGCCACATGGAACATTCTCATATTCACTTTCTTGCACCAACCTTATTCGACTATATTTTACCAATAGTAATTTTTTAATTGTATCTGTCATGAAATACAATTAAGATTTGCAATTGTAATATTTTTAAAATACTTTTCCAGAAAATTGAATATAGCAAACAAACTCCTAGCTTGACCCTATATTTAGTTAATCAATTTTTGCCTGATAATCTATAATATATAAAGCTATAATCTATAATCTATGAATAGATATGAAAATAAATAAATTGGGCAAATGGTCTTTTCATAATTAAAAAAAGCTCAATATTAATTCTCAAAGTGACACTTGTACTTTGAAAATAACTATAAAGCAACATATGGCAATTTCCAGTTATATCCCTATTAACGTGTATATGTCAAGTTGAGATTGGCCGTTAGTTTGACTTAATGTAGTTAAAATGCTTTCATATTTTTTATTCTCGAATTTTAGACATGACACATGTCAAGCTAAAATAAAAATTTAATTCCATTATTTTCCTGCGAATGTACTATAGGAGCACGTGTCATAATTTTTGTTTGCAACTTCCTTCTAATAGCATTTCAAGGCTACAAAAAACCATTAACGCCCACGCTCTCCCACGAACCTATTTTAAAAATATTTTTAAAAAATATAGTTGTTTCTCGTATATCCGTTTCAAACACAGGTTACTTTATTGTTACCAAAATTTTCAGGTCGATGTAACCCCCCATCCACTAACCTATTCCACACCCCCATTACTTCACTTGCATTAACTACTCACAATTGCAACAAATCTATAGAAATATCCCAAACATTGCAGTTTTTACTTTTTCACTTTACATTTTGTAAACAAAATCCTCACCTCCTTGTGCCCAGTGGGGACAAAATCAAAATCATAATTTATATATCATTAATAAATACAATACATTGACTAACAAATAGTAACATTTTTACATGGCAATTATTCACAATGAAATGTCATTGTTGGAAATTGTTTAAATATCAACTAATTCACTAATTCACAAGGCCAACAAAAAGCCCTTTAAACAAGAGCAGCAAACTAAGTGCCTCACCTTAGCGCATTGTGAAACTCGTCGTTTATAAGCACCTTTATTTTGGCTTATTTGGAAAAATAGCTAAAGGCATCCAAAAATTCAGTAAAATTACTACTAAATCCAATACAAATGATACCAATATTCTGCGTGTTTATAGCTTACCCTTTCTTTAAACACAAAATCGTAGCTCTAGTCCCTATCATCCTCGATATTTATAATCCTTACTCTTAACCCTTAATTAAACAAATAAAGGACATATATCATTATAAAAGAAAACCATGGAACCGTTCCAAATAGAATGGGTGAGGGAGATATGAACGAAAAATGAAATCCACGCCAAGAGAACAAAAGTGGAGAATCGAACAACTTGGCACTTGGCAGGTGAATCGCCGATTTGGGGATGATGAATCAATGATTGATGATTGGTGAGTACAACTGACAGCAATGGAATGGCGAATGAGAATTGGGAACAAAAGATGAAGCCTTAGTCATTTCAGAATTCAAAGCACAAGAGATGACAATTGTTCAATTGGATGGAGCAGACGAAAGTTGGAGCATCTGCTTTCTTTGTGAAGTTTGTTTCATCTAAAAGTGTAAATTGTGATTAATTATAAGTGAATCCTTAAATTTTTACTTATTTATGAATAAGTGAAAGTAAAAATGCTAGGATAAGGACTATATTAATGTATTTATTACTCGTACTCATACATAATAATATTTTAAAAGTTCTAAGAATTTATGGGGGCAAATATAAGTCATATAGCAGATAATGACCTATTTTCTAAAGATATATACATAGGTAACCAATGGTTTAAAAAATTTCAGTGGGGGTAATCCCAGTGTAACTCTGCCCTTGTTTGTGCCACTCGGAAGCAAAAAGTTCAAAACTTATTCCTTTCCACCTGTAGCAGTGCATCAATGTCCCCTCTCCTTATCCATCACCTACAAGGTTACAATTTCTGAAATTTCACTATCACCTAATATTTGTTTCAAGGTTAATATAATTTATTTTTATTTGATGCTGACCTAGAAAATTGAAGCATCAAGGGAAAAGACTTCATTTTACACTAGCAAACAAACACCAAATACCAGGTTCAATTTTAAATTCTTTTCATATCATGCACTATGTTGTAATATTATTGTAAAACAAACAATACTGTATCATATTAACATTTTAAATTTTCTATGTCCTACTCACATAGAAATCTGTAGCAGAAACCATTGTAACAGGAATTATAGAATGGAGTAGCAGCAAATCTTAACAAGGCAACGTCAGAAGCAACATTTTAAATCCCAGTTTCTAGGAGTGAATTTGATTATTTCTGGTTTAGTTCCACACACACAAAAAAAAAAAAAATTAAATACATTCAATGAAGCAGCAGGTTCTTTTCTATATTAACAACACAACAACACAAGCCATTGTGCAACAATGAATCTATCATACGTAGAACATAAAACATAATGATAACTTTTCTATTCTACAGTATTTTCAAATAAATTAATGCACTAACTTCAATTTTTTCCATTCCCACAACAGGCAGAGAAGCAGCAAATAAAAAGGGCAACAAGTCACATATCCTTTCATGTCGTTCATCATCTTTCTATCGCTATGTTTTGTGTTGCTTACTCTACGTAGAGAACTAAGTGGCTTAAAATGGTGATCTAGAATAAAAAGGTTTAGATCAGGTCAAAATAAAACACAACTTATGCTTAGATACATTTTGGTTCTTAGTGAGTAAAAGTGCTTACCATCTAGCTTTGATACATACCTTAGAAAAGAACAATAAGTGTTACACAGAAAATGCATGTACTCACAACAACAAGTACAACCCATGATTCAGTCAAGAATAGGTTTTTCAGGCGTACTATGCTGTTATGATTTCCTATTAGTTTCAGATTATCCTTGTAAATCGTCCATTATACTCATCAAGTTTTGCACACCTCAGAAAAAATGAAAGAAAATAAATTAGTTAGTCTGATGTAGATGCCAAACAAACTTAAAAAAAAAAAAAACAAGAGAAAGAACTATGGTAAATTACTTTTCTGAGTAATCCCCGCCGCAAAAGCTCACACATCATGGAGCCGAGTACTTTTGACAACGGGACAACCGATGCAGATGAAGCCCACCGGCCTTCCCGATGAGATCGTAAGTAGAACGTTAGAAAGGAAGGAAATACGAAAATTCGGCTTAATGCCGAATCGAAACTAGATACATCAACTGTCTGCAACTCTCAATAAAAAAACTAAGAAACCTTTTCGTCTTTCTCAGAAAATAAAATTTCCCCAAAAACTTCGAAAGCAGGTCTACAAAAACATATGGAGTTTCTGGCAAAAAATGGTTTAGACCAACTTACACAAGTGTTTAAGACGTTCTATCAGCTGGGGCTTTAAAAGATGAAACTAAAAGCCACAACGGTGGCGGCAGTCCTATTACTGACGACAAAGGATGGAAAGTATTGAAGGCCAGAACAAAATCCCATGGATCTTTCCTGAACCTATACAAAATGTTTCATCAGACTAAAAAAAAAATTCCTCGAACATTGAATGCCAGATCTATAAAAAAACCGCAGGGAATTTGACAAAACTGGTTAGAGAAAGTTATAGAAGAGTAAAAGAGGAACTTAAAAATGTAAGTATTGTAAACATCTGGAAAAAAAAAATACCCAGTTGACGGCAGCGCCGTCACTGGAAAAGTCATAAGAGTGGCGGTAGGATGCCAGGAAATTCATAACCATGGCATTGCAGCTGCTGGGAAATTTAACCAGCACCCTAACCCAGAAACTGGCAGCCTCATTCTAGAGAGAAGGGAGAGCTTGGGAAACGGAAGAAAGAGAGAGAGGCAGACCAAAATGACGTGTTTTAGATTAAGGAAACTATTTATTGTATGCTAAATTACAACTCCACTCCTTTAACTCTGTTCAGTCTAAAGGCCTACTCTCTTCAAGGCCTTTCACATCATCCCCAACCTTACGATATTTACAATTTTTGTGCTCTTTTAAGTTTATTTCACGTTTTGGACGACCATTGAGCCAAATTGGAAAAAAATTTCATCCTTTTTTAAGTGGAAAATGTTTGGGCCCGTTAAATTCGGCCAATATTTGGTTTATTTTCTTTGGACCTAATATTTTGCCCGTGAAACAAAATTATTTCTTTGGGTTTCCTCATATTTTTTCCCAACAATTTTTTTTATCTTCAGACTATTTTATTTTCCCTGCTTTATTTTTTTCTTTTGACTCGGATAAACTAAAGTCAAAGTTTGCCTTTTAATTTTATTTTAAAAGTGGTACTAATTTCATAAAGATGTCTTTTAAAGTAGATGTAAATTTTTTAATTTATATAGGCATGATTTAAGCACGAATTTATTTATTTAAAATACATCATTTGACCATTGATAGTAGGATAATAATTACATTTACATTTGATGTAAAATATTTAAATCATTTTCTCCAATAATCACTTCAATAAAATAATTTTAAAAATTATTTAATGATTTACAATTTTTTTATACCAACTTTAGAAAACAATAGATAAAACATACATAACTTTTAAACAAACTATTTCAAACACGGTACTTTGATATCTAAAATGGTAAAATTTATTGATTGAATATTGATTTATTCTTTAATTTGTTGTGCTTTTTCACATCACTTTCAAACAAATTCACATGGATTTCATATACAAAATTATTTATTTTTCATTATGTAGACATAATATTCTATCATAGAGTCATTACCTTCTGGAATTATTGCCATCAATCTTTCAAAACTTTAAATTTGAAACTGTAAGAATTGGGAAATCTTGCCTCTGTTCATTGCGCATTTGCTCAAACCTTTACTTGCCCAATGATAGTTATGTCACTAGATGTTTCACGGGTACTTTGGAGATGGATTGAAAACCGAGTTTCTCGTAGATTCAACAGTTTATGCATCTTAGCCATCCCATCACTGTGTTTGTCCAAAGCCTTGCCCAATACTTCAATGATGGATTATATACTGAGGATTGTACTTGATTCATATTTTATCCATTCATGGGATCCTTGTAACTTAGTACATTTATACTATTTTTTCAGATATTTTTATATGAATAACTGTCCCATCCGTTAAACGGGTTATAAAATTAGTTGCTATGATCCCACAACTTAAATTTCCCATTTCCAAAGTAAATAAGTTTAACTCATTTAAGAATTTAAAAAGTTATTTGGTGGAAGCTTTTCAAGAGTGATTAAAATTGGGTATTTTGATTTAATTTTTTTTGAAAAAAAAAAAAGAAATTACATTAATTTAAAAAGACAACATTTTGAAAATTCCGGAATGCACATTAATAATTGAGCAAATAGAGTAGTGACCTTGAATTCGCATTACATTTATAAATTACAAGGGTTGGTGGGGTTGGGCATTATTATTTTCATCACAATACAATACAGTAGCAAAACTCTGAAGCATAGTCTCGTAACACATTGCATGCCCAATAATGAGCTTTATTTAGAATTTAACAATCATCCAACACAAACATTTTTTTACTGGACTACAACTACCTCACCCCTCACGAACGTGACAATATACTTTATCTTCTTTTTTCACCCTCCGAATATCCGCAGCAACAGTCATTGCCAATACAATCGTTGTCATTTAAATAACCCAATTGCATGCACATTTGATTGCAGGAGAAATTATTGTCCTTGGAGCAGCCTGGATAGTCCTCAACCATATAGGCACAAGATCCAGCGCTTACGAAAATTGCTGCAAAAAGTGAAATTAACTAATTTTAAATATTATAAATAATTAAATATTAAGATAAGTATTAATCCCACGACTTCTACTGACCACAATGACCGTTGTACTTAAATATTGGGTCTGCTAGGTGCATATATATTGGAAAACATTACCCAGAACCTCCTAAGGTCTTCTTAAATATCCCTCCATTTCCCTTCCATTTAGCCCCAATCCAAAAACACAATTCAAATTTATGTTCTTCAATTCCTTTCTCTTCTCCCTCTAATGAATTTTACCATGTACATATTTCTACATATACTTGTCTAATTAAGAGCAATGATCACAAAAATTAAGAATCATCTACCAAATTCTAGAAATATCAAATAACCCCATATATTTGTGTATGTTTGCGCGCTTAAGCTGGAGATGAATACAAAAAGTATGATATTAATTCAAATTTTAAGCAACTTTTAATATATGATATAAACCAATTAGACATAACAAGTACCTCATCCTACTATATTCTTTTCACCAATTACTATATTTCGGACAATTTCAAAAGATATTAGTAAGTTTTTACTTGCATTCACCATTTACCCCAAATTTTAACATTCACTTTATAGTATAAATCCCTAATTTTCCAAGAAATTAAACTTTAGTCCCTGTACTTTTGAAAGAAACTTCCATTTTAGTCTTTCTATTTTCCATAACGTTTGCAAAGCCACCAGAAGACGTTGTTAACTTTTTTAATTGTCTGACTAAAGCTTGGAAAGAAATTCTACAATAAAACATAAAAAATGTATAAAAGCAACTAAAAATTGCGACTAAAATTCAGTCACATTAACTTTCACTCATTGTTTAGTCGCTCATATATGGGACATGGGTAGCTAGCGACTAAAATAGTCAATTGGCACGCAATCAATTGCTAGTTCATTGTTATACGCAATTAGTTGATAGCCAATCACCATGAAATTAACCGCTAGTTAGTCGCTAATGAGACTAAATTTTGAACTAGTCACCCCCTATCCCACTATCAAGCTATATCTTCTTCCTTTTTCTTGAGAGAGATTTTTTTATTTAGCTAATTGTGATCAAGCAATGATAATGTAGATTGAGAAAGGGACATTAGGATTGAATTCTAAAAACTAGAAGTTATAAAATGTATATTAATATATATTCAAATTATTTAAAAATAAATAATGAACAAATAATTTCTTTTTAAAATATATATATATATATATCAAAAGCGACTAAATTTTTAGTTGCTAGTCAATCACTCATTTAGCCACTTTTTAGTTGTTAGCTACTAGCGACTAGGGAAAGAATGATGAGTTGAAACAATTGGAACCCTTTATCCAACAGTGCAGGCTCGAGCTCGAATTTTTTGTTATTGAATTGAGTGTAATGAGTCTTGAACCTAAACTCGAGCTACATCTAAGGTTCGAATGGCTAACAAGACGAGCTTCGAGCCTAAGAATATTCAACTTGAATCCTTATCAAGCCTAATAAGCATAATATTGTAACATAATTATAAAAAATAATCTTCTCTTGAAAATTCTACAATACTTCACAAATCAAGCTCGAACCTCAAATCAAGCTTTGAACTTATCAAACTACCACTCAGAGCCTAATCCCTTTTAAGAAAAGATTCAGATACCCTTTACCATTGGTGTAGTTAGGTGGGTGCGGGGAGGTATGGGAGCAACCCTAATAATTTTAAAGAATATAAATAATAGGATATATAGGTAAAGATGTAATTACAAAAAAAAGTTATTAATGTTATCAAATTAGTTTATTTTGTATGTCAACAAACAGTTTTTTCATGCCCAACAATGTTAGAATAATTTACCTGTAACATAATAAGTAAATTGAGAACTCTATAAAAGCTCTTAAGTTTTAAATTTTGTTTTATTTTTTCACTTAATATTTATGTGAAATAAAAAATAACCTCAAACTAATTTTTTAGAACATAAAAATATCCTTAATTAACTTACTAGTTTTGCTTCTCAAATGTCAAATTCATTTCTTGTTTTATAGAAAAACATATAAGATAAATCTTTTTTACACTACATTGTATGTTTTTCACTTACATTTTTAGAGAACCTATGTGACATTATTTATTATCACATTGTTAAGATATTAGTACACTATTATCTATTATCTTTCTAGTTAGCAAAAAAAAAAGTTTTAAGTGGTTAAAAACTATTTCCTCTGTCTCAAATTCTTTTGCACCATTCATTTTTCAGCAATTAATCTATAGTTTGTTTTATTTTTAATATTTTAGTTTATAAATGAAAACCTTTATATATTAATGATAAATCAAGACTTATATTTCTAAATATATTTTATTATTTTTCTCTAATAAATTCAAGTCAAACTATTCAAAAAAGTCAAATAGAGTAAAAATAGTGGGACAGAAAAAGTATTTTCCTATATCACAAACATTGTAATATCATTTGTCATAAATTTTATTATTATTCTAATGATGCAGAATTACCAAGTATTATAATCAAGGTAAATTGTGCCAAAAGTCCATAACTTTCATTTCTTATTGCAAATTCATCTCAAACTCATTTTTCATGTGCTTGATTCCTAATTTCTGTTGAGAATTGTGAATTGGCCCTTCTGTTTTATCAAACCAAATTTTTTGAATAATTCCATCACTATCTTACACCTTGTTAATTTCTTTACAAACTTAGCTATTTTTTTGTTATTTAGATAAAACTTCTATATGTTTAACTTATATGTGGTAAAAATTTTATTGCAATTCGCATTAGACCTAGTGAGCAAAAATGATAAAAAGATTTAATAAAAATAAAAAACACTTGAATGTAATTAAGTAACGAATAAGGACCAATTTCACATTCTCAATCCTTGAGCTGCTCCCCTGACGGCTGACACGGAAATAAAGTCACCAGAACTTCCCTTGTGGATGATAGAAGTTTCCCAAAGACCAACAATGGACCGGCAGGAAAGGATTTAAGACCAGCAGCTACAAAATATACCAGATGCATGGAAACAAAGTGAAGGAATTTGATTGAAAGAAACAACACTGAGAAACGAATAAAGAAGAAGAAGTAGATAATCGAAGAAAGGGAAATGAAGGAAAAGGGAACGGGGACGGAAACAAAACAGATATGAAGTCAAGAAAGGTATGATAATGCTCTGAAATTTAACAAAATATAGATCACAAAAAGGGAAGTATGGGAAGAGATATGATACCAACCAAAAATAGCAAATTCTTTTGACGGAATGCCACCGGATTTTGCCGGCCGGTCGGCCGTGAAACAGAGAAGAAAGCTTCAAGACTACGTGGGAGAGGTCCTAATCAAGTTGTTCTAATTTAGTAAGAAAACATAAATTAAAATATCAAGTGGGAAAATCCCAAGTGACTAAGAAAAGGGGTTAGTAGGTCGGAGCCGCCAGCTATAGTATGCTCCCTCAAAGATCGAACTTCTTGGTCTCCCAATCATGAAACCAGCAGGGGGATGTAAAACTAAAAAACAGAGTGGGCTCTTGGAAAGCAATAAAAGCAAACTGCAAGAACATGTAAGTTAAATATGTTCTAACCGTGGGCCGAAAACAGGAGAATAAAAATGCAGGAGAGCGCGGAGATGGTGCTGAAAACAGAGACAGACTTTGCCATGTCTGAAGTTTTCGAAGCTGGGAATGATAAATTGTTTTACGATTGATGAGGATTTAGAAGAAATTAGGAGACTTATATAGAAAAAAAAAAAAATGAAACCATGTTGCTTGGGCAAATCAAGAAGGAAAAACAAAAACGGCGGAGGTGGCTTATGGGTTTCTCAGCCCAGCCAAGGACAATAATTTTTGTTCCTTTTTGTGTTTTTCATTTTTGTTCTAGAGGACAGACAAGAGGAACAGTAAAACACAAACGGGTGTAAACCCAAAGTCCTAGTGCGAGTAATAACAATCACAAATTAAACATGCTTAATTAAATCGCACGCAATTTTAATGGGATTGGTTTGTTTATACGGTTTTTGCCTAGATTGTTGAACTCGAAGTTGTAACTGGCATCATGTTCTTAACCAAACCTTCGCGACGAGAAAACAAAGGAGGTGCCTTCTGGAATTCTCAGTCGAAGATAGGTGGAGGAAAAGAATTAATTACAAGATCTGTTAAATAATGTTTGTCACTTTTTTAACTTTTAAAATTAAGATTAATTGTATATATATTTTTGTAAATGTAGCATTAACATATATAAATTCGGCATATACTATGACAAAAAGTGACAAATGTAGTAGGATAGAGGAAGCATTTTTTTTTTTCAGATAGATTTTAGATAGAAAGCATCAGAATGACTTGCTTATGCCATTTCCACTTTAGTTCTTCCGCCGAGAGACCAGCACCACTATGCACGACAGAGTTCCGCTGCTGCCATAGCACCAACACCCCCACCACGAACTTCCCTCGGTCATCTTCATTAACGGTCTCGGAAATGTTCAGTAGCCACTCCCCGAAAGAATCACCAGGCAGGTCCACCACAAAAGCCAGCCCACATGATCCCCAGAACACACGAGCTAGAGAACAATCACGAAATGCATGCATTATAGTTTCCTGATGATGGCGGCAGGGAGGGCATTCAGTATCCAAAGCTTTATCTTCAATTTGCTTGGGCCATCAAAGCTCCAGATGTATCACCATACCTTCTCACCCAAATTTTCCCCAGCCACTGGTGAGTGTAAGGTCTGCATGTACACTCTATAACCACTACGTACCGTGTAGGAACCATTACTGCTTTGTAAGGACAACAGGATCTTGCGAATAAGCTCAACATCCTCCAGCTTAAAAATTTGTGAAAGCAAGGTTAAGTTCCATTCTCTCAAGTTTCCATGCATAAGGGACTCCACCGATGTGAAGTGTACCGTTTTACTTAGTTTAAATTTGCTGTTTGAGTCAGTTCGAATAAGTCCTAGTTTTTAGCAAGTTAAGCTATTGTTTAGGTGCTGAGATTTTTTCTTGATTTTCTCCTAGTCTCCCATGGTTATCCAGCTTTGATATTCTAGTTCTTATTTTGTTTTGTAACCAACTATATAAGCTGTTCAGTTGATGAACAATAGGTAGAGATTGTCTTCGTGATTCTTCTGTGCATGTTTGCAAGTTTGATAGCAGTCTCACATTTGGTATTAGATCCATACTAGTGGTTCTGTGAGGGCAAACACGTGAGCAGAGTGATAAAAGAGTGTGTGAGAGAGAACAATGGCAACATCAGCAGATGCATCCTTTGTTCAACCGGCCATTCCAAAGTTTGACGGTCACTATGACCATTGGTCAATGCTGATGGAAAACTTATTACGATCAAAGGAGTTCTGGAGCTTAGTGGATGAAGGGATTGTTGCAGTTACAAGGGAGATGACAGCTGCACAAAGCTCTTGATGAGCAAAAGCTATGAGATTTAAAGGTGAAAAACTACTTGTTCCAGGCAATAGACAGAACCATCCTGGAGACTATCCTAGACAAAAGCTCCTCAAAGCCCATTTGGGATCCGATGAAGCAAAAGTATCAAGGCTCTACCAAAGTCAAAAGAGCTCAACTTTAGGCTCGAGAGAATTTGAAATTCTTGGCATGAAGGATGGAGAGAAAGTTGATGAATACTTTGCAAGAACGCTGTCTATTGCAAGTAAAATGAAGGCTCATGGTGAAAAAATGGATCAAAATGTGGTGGTAGAGAAGATTCTCAGATCAATGACACCTCGGTTCAATTATGTTGTTTGTTCAATTGAGGAGTCAAATGATGTGAGCACCATGAGCATTGATGAACTTTAAAGTAGTCTTTTGGTGCACGAGCAGAGAATGCAAGGACAACAGGAAGAGGAACAACTCTTGAAAGCCACAAATGAAGAACGGTTCAGTGGTAGTAGAGGACGAGGTCGGTGGAGCCCTAGAGAAAGAGGTAGAGGAAGAGGCAGACAAAACTTCTCCAAAGAAACCGTTGAATGCTACAAATGTCATAAGCTAGGACATTTTCAATATGAATGCCCTAGCTTGGAGAAAGGTACAAACTATATGGAAGAGGATAAAGAAGAGATGTTGCTTATGTCCTTTACCCAGCCAAACGAGAAGCAAAAGGAAGGTTTATGGTTTTTAGATTCCGGCTGTAGTAATCACATGTGTGGAGTCAGAGGGTGGTTTTCAACATTTGATGAGGAATTCAGACAAACCATAAAGCTAGGAAACAATGCAAAGATGGTGGCTATGGGAAAAGGAGACATTAAAGTTCAAGTAGATGGAGTTAATCAGGTGATTACTTCCGTTTATTTTGTACCAGAGTTGAAAAATAATTTATTGAGCATGGGTCAATTGCAAGAAAAAGGGATTACCATTCTGATAAAGAATAATGTGTGTACTCTTTACCATCCGACACGTGGAAGAATGATGCAATGTAATATGGCATCAAACATGATGTTTATAGTGATGATGTCTGTAATATCATCAGTTAAAGTGTGTCTGCAGACGTCCATTAAAGAAAATGCGCAGCTTTGGCATCGAAGATTTGGGCATCTTAGTCTCAAAGGACTTAACGTGCTTCAATCAAAAGACATGGTGAAAGGCCTGCCAAATCTGGCTGACTCAATGAAGGTCTGTTTTGATTGTATGATGGGAAAGCAACATTGAGGGGCGTTTCCAAAGAAAACCACATGGAGGGCAGCAAAGACCTTGCAAATGGTTCACAGTGACTTATGTGGACCGATTAAACCAGAATCACATAGTGGAAAAAGGTATGTCATCAATTTCATGGATGATTTCAGTAGAAAAACCTGGACTTATTTTCTTACTGAGAAATCTAAGGCGCTTGAGACTTTTAAAAGATACAAATTGATGGTAGAAAAAGAAAGTGGAAATCTCATATGTTGTTTGAGAACAGATAGAGGAGGGGAGTTTACATCAAAAGAGTTCAATCAATTTTGCAGCGATAATGGTATTGCAAGACAACTTACGGCAGCGTACACGCCTCAACAGAATGGAGTGGCGGAGAGGAAGAACCGTACTTTGATGAACATGGTCCGATCAATGCTCTGTGGGAAGAATATGCCCAAGAGACTCTGGCTAGAAGCTGTCAATTGGGCAATTCACATCTTGAATTGCAGCCCCACCTTAGCCGTGAAAGACAGGACACAGGAAGAAGCCTGGAGCGGCAACAAACCCTCGGTTGATTATTTTAGGACGTTCGGTTGTATTGCGTATGCGCACATCTTAGATGCCCGTAGGACAAAGCTGGATGATAAGAGCATGAAGTGTATATTGCTGGGTATTTGTGACGAGTCGAAGGCATATAAACTCTACAATCCCACCACTAAAAAGGTGATAATCAGTAGAGATGTGGTGTTTGCAGAAGATGAAATCTGGGATTGGAAGCAAAGCGAAGCAGAACAGAAGCTTGATGTTCTAGAATGGGAGAGCGATGAACAAGCAAATGATAAATGGGGAATTGAAGAAATCGATGAATCTACAGATGAAGAAAATGAGGCGAGTCCAGCTCAAGGGAGGATCGATCCTTTACAGCGTAGAATCATAAGAGAACCGGCATGGAGAAGTGATTATATTACTGGAGAAGGACTTTCTGATTCTGATGAAGGACAAAATATGATGATGGTTGTAACAGCAGGGGATCTGACTTTTTTTGAAGAAGCTATAGAAAAATTACATTGGAAGGAAGCCATGAAACAAGAAATACAAGCAATCGAAAAGAATAAAACCTGGGAGTTGGTTACATTGCCAAGAGACGCAAAAAGGGTGGGAGTAAAAATGGGTGTACAAGACCAAGTTCAACGAGAAGGGTGAGTTAGACAAACACAAGGCGCGTCTGGTTGCTAAGGGCTATTCCCAACAATATGGAATAGACTATCATGAAGTGTTTGCCCCAGTTGCTAGATGGGACACAATTTGGCTGATACTAGCAATGACAGCTCAAAGAAGTTGGTGTGTATATCATCTTGATGTTAAAAGTGCCTTTTTACACGGAGAGTTGAAGGAGGACGTGTTTGTGGAACAACCTCAAGGTTTTGAGGTTAAGGGAGAAGAAGAAAAAGTATATAAGTTGAAGAAAGCATTGTATGGCCTCAAGCAAGCTCCACGAGCATGGTATAGTCGAATTGAAGGTTACTTTATCAGTGAAGGTTTCCAAAAATGTTATTGTGAGCACACACTATTTGTCAAGA
>SMDT01001077.1:0-115612 GCA_005392925.1 Aquilaria sinensis
GCCATTTGGGCTTACTAATGCACTTGCATTCTTTATGGACTTAATGCAGAGGCTGTTCAGAGCACACGTAGACCATTTTGTGGCAGTATTCATTGATGATATTTTGGTGTACTCTAAAGATGAGGAAACTCATAAAGAACACTTAAAAGCAATGATTGGCTTACTCCAAGAACATAAGCTTTATGGAAAGCTAAGTAAGTGCAAATTTTGGACTCAAGAAATTGGATTACTAGGTCATGTGAGAAATGATCAAGGTCTGGCTGTGGATCCTGAAAAGGTAAGGTCAATCTTAGATTGGAAGCAACCCCAGAATGTGAGGGAAGTCAGGAGCTTTCTAGGGTTGGCTGGCTATTACAGAAGATTTGTACCAAAATTCTCTATTATAGCAGCACCCATGACCCAGTTAACCAGAAAGAATCAGATATTTGCCTAGGAAACCAAATTTGAGGAGAGCTTTCAAGAGCTTAAAAGGAGACTAACAATAGCTCCTATGTTAGTCCTACCGACCCTGAAAAGGAATATGAGGTGTATACTGATGCCTCTCATGTAGGACTAGGATATGTCCTAATGTAGAAAAAATAGGCTACTGCTTTTGGGTCTAGACAATTGAGACCACATGAGAAGAAATATCCAGTGCATGACCTGGAATTAGCAGCAGTAGTCTTTGCCCTTAAGCAATGTAGACATTACCTGTTGGGTAATAGATTTCGGGTTTATACAGACCACAAAAGTCTCAAGTACCTTTTCACCCAAAAAGACTTAAATATAAGACAAAGGAGGTGGTTGGAATATCTTAAGGATTTTGACTGTGTAATTGAATACACAGTTGGGAAAGCCAATGTAGTGGCAAATGCCCTAAGCAGGAATTATACAGGGGTGCTTAAGGGTGGAGAAGTAGACCATAAGGCCGAGAGCCTTTGCCTTTGCTTGCTTGGAAAGTCAATGGCTAGCTTGGGAATGTCAGCAGCTTAGTGTAATCAATATTACCCCAGAGTGGAAAGGGCTTATTAGGGAAGCTCAGGCTGGTGATGAGCACATGGGACTAGTGTCTGGACAAAGAAAAGGAGAACTTTTTCAAGGATTCTCCTATAAGCAAGGAATGTTGTACTTCCAGAATAGGTTGTATATGCCTAAAAAGGATGACTTAAGATTTCAAATTCTAGAAGAAGCACACTCTAGTAAGTTGAGCATGCATCCAGGAGCCACAAAGATGTACCATGCTCTTAGAGCTTACTTTTGTTGGCCATATATGAAGAGAGACATTAGTGCTCATGTAGAAAAATGTGAAGTGTGCCAACAGGTGAAAGTAGAGGACAAGAAACAAAGAGGGAAACTTCAAGGCTTACCCATACCTGAGAGAAAATGGGGATCCATATCTATAGATTTTGTAGTGGGAATGCCACTGACAAGGAGAAAGCATAATGCCATTTGGGTCATTGTGGATAGATTGACTAAAACAGCTCATTTTCTTCCCACGAACCTCACTGATTCTTTGGATAAGCCTGCACAACTCTATATAAAGGAGATAGTGAGATTACATGGAGTACCTAATGACATTGTATCAAATAGGGATCCTAGAATTGTTTCTAGGTTCTGGAAATCCCTACACCAGGCACTAGGAACTATACTTAAGTTTAGTTCAACTTACCATCCTCAGACTGATGGGCAAGCAGAAAGAACCATACAAACTCTAGAAGATATGTTGAAATGTTGTGTCGTTGATTTCTAGGGAGAATGGGATGTGCATCTCCCTTTAGTGGAGTTCTCCTATAATAATGGATACCATTCAGTGATTGGAATGGCCCCTTATGAAGCCTTATATGGCAGAAAGTGTATTACTCCTCATTGCTGGCATCAGCCAGAAGATAAGTTGGAGTTAGTACCAAACATTATTAATGAGACCACTAAAAAGATAAAACTGAGCCAGGCAAGAATCAAAGCTGCAAATGATAGGCAGCAGTCTTATACCAACCTAAAAAGGATGAGAGACCTGGAATTCCAGGAAGGGGACTGCGTGTGGATAAAAGTTTCTCCTATGAAAGGAGTAATAAGATTTGGAAAGAAAGGAAAGCTGGCACCAAGATATATAGGGCCATATCAAATACTGGCTAAGGTTAGAAATGTGGCATATTAGTTGGATTTGCCACTAGAACTTGGTAACATACATGATGTGTTTCATGTGAGTTTACTTAAGAAATATGTTCCAAGTTCTAAACAGATAGAGATACCTGCTAGTGTACCTGTAGCACCAAACCTATCTTATGAAGCAGTACCTATCCAATTCCTAGCTAGAGACACTAGGAAGCTCAGAAGCAGGTGGATCTTTATGATCAAAGTTCAATGGAGTAAGCACACTCCTGAAGAGGCAACCTGGGAAGTGGAACAGGAAATTACCAAAAGTTACCCTCAGTTATACTCTAGATTGATGAAGAATTTGGAGGACCAAATTCTTTAAGGAGGGAGGATTTGTTAGGACCATCCCTTAGTACTTGGCCCAAGCCAAGAATGTAAAGAAAATGCAAAATAAACATGAACGACTTGATTGAAAATGTGAATAGTGATGTATGTGTAAAATTGAGAATATTTGGGTCCAAAATGTACATAAAAGATGGCTATGTTGTTATTGCCGTGAAACAAGTTTAAAGGCCATTTTGAACAATCTTTCGAGTGCTAAGTTTGGTTCTAAGTAGTATGGAAGGGCTACTTTAGACCATGCAAGAAGTATGAGGCCAAGGACATTATGTCCAAAAATGTGGCTTAATGCCGGTTAATGCATGACTCCACCAAGTTAACGCCATGATTTCGGGTAAAACTTGTCTTTCTCTAAGCCAAGATTGTGTTCTCGATGAGTTTGGTGCCAGATCATTGCTAAATTAGTCTTGAATTCGAGCTTGAAGTGGAAATCAAGCTTCGATTACTTGGTCTCCGCACTAGGCGACCTTGAGTTTCAAGTTTGAAGCTTGGAAGTGAAGGATTCATGGTTGGCTGAAAGGTCAAGCTTTGTTTTTGTGTGGTAAGGTTCATGTTCTACTTGATTTCTTGGTATAATTCCATGTTCAAGTAGTTAATGGCAGCTAAGTGATAGTTAATTATGCTATGTGATCTTAGTTTGCTAGATGGGCATATGGTTGAACTTTAGGGTTCATTATGGTTTGGCTAGCTAGTCAAGTTAATGGCAAGTGTTAGAATTCTTGGTAAGTAGGCCAACTTGCTAGTGAATTTGGAGCTCTAGTGGATTGGAGAGTACAATGGTGAAGCTTGGAGTGCAAGATTGCACATATATACTTGCTAGTGGTTTCGGCCGAGAGTGCCAATGTGGTGTGTGCGTCAGTTGTGTGCCTGTTTGATGTGTTTGTGTGCTAACCCAATATAGATAGTGTTTATGCTTATATAGTGTCTCAGTTATCATGTGTATATATCAAAGCCTCCTGGGGCACCTCCCAGGTCCTTAGCTTAAGAAAATAAGACTTAATCTACCTAACAAGAAAGTTGGCCAAATTAATTGTTCACTCATAACACTTCTGAACTCAAGTGTTTAATAACTTTCTGGGTAGAGTAGCGAGTGGCACTAAGAGTGCACAGGTTGGGGCCTGTGTGGGGTGACATGACCTCCCTTATTATTCCTACCTTCATTAACCATTAAACTTTGGTTTTAATGAAGTTATTTTTATGCGACAAGAGGCTATGCTTTTTCTGTCGAATAGGCCTCACCTCTGAGTATACTTTAAGACACTGCTGAATTATACCAGGGTCTACCCCGGGCATATCATTCAGGGAATAGGCAAACAAATCTTTGTTCATTAATAGAAGGGTACAAGCTTTTCCTTGTCACCGTTGGCCAATTTTTTCCCCACTCGGGTACTTCAGCCTGGGACAAGCTCTACATCCTTTGTTTCTTTTTTTTCAAAGTCATTTTTTTCCTCTTCTGTTGCATCTTTGCTTGCCGTGATCTTCTCTCCTGAAGTCTGTGCATGCACTTTCATTGGGCTTTGTCTTACCTTCATGGAAATTTTCCTCACTTCAGCTTGATTGATGAATATTTTCGTGTCCCTTTCCTTTGTGCCGAATGTGACCGTTAGGTATTTCATATCTAGGTGAATGTGAAGATTACCCTGTGTCTGGCTTCTGAAGATGGCGTTGTATGAAGAAGGGACATCTATGACAATGAACCTTGTCATGGTGGAACCAAGGAACTCTTCCTTGGTCTGAACCAAGGTTCCCCTTAGCATCAAGGGCAGATCGATCCATCCAAGTACAGGGAGTTCGGAGGGACCTACGCTGAAGGTAGGGGAGGTGATGGGTTTAAGATCACCCTTGGAGACGCCCAAGCTTGGTAACAAGTGGGAGAAAAAAATGTCGATGTTGGAGCCATCATCGATGAGCACTCTTTTGACGTCCCAGCTCTCTATCCTTGCCATGATTAGGAGGGGGTCATCATGAGGCAACTTTACGGTAGACCCATCTTTCCAAACAAGCTTGTTCGCTGGGTTTCCAAATTCCATCATCAAGATTTCCTAGACTTTGCTTTCCCTCCCAGCTGAGGCTATTCAAGTGGTGATTGTCTGGATCACTCTTGCCAGAGGTGGTGGATGATTTCTGGGTCTTAGGTTCCGACGTTGGTCAGAATCATAGCACTAATCTTCTTCTTTCCTCTCTTCTTCCTTTTTTTCTCGGGCTTTGGGTGACGGCATCCACAGGTAGCATTGGAATTGCCCCTGCTTGATTAAAGACTCAATGTACTTCCTCAGCTGGAAGCAATCCTTGGTATCATGCCCATGGTCCCGATGGAATTGACAGAACTTCTTCATGTTCATTTTTTTTTTCAGGGTCATGGCCTTCGCACGCTGGACTGCGGTTCCTTGTCCTTCCATGGCCATCAGTATGTTCATCCTTGTAGTTTCTAAGGGGTGAACTGTTGGGTTTCGGGAGCCAAACAGCGCAGCGGAATTTAACCGAAACCCTCCAGGATCCAAGTGAAACGGGGTAAACCGGGTGTTCGAAAATTTTCATACCTAATTTTCGGTTGAGATCTCTCACTCAACTGTAGAGTCGAATCACAAAACCTGAACAGTTGACGGGTTCAAGCTCTCTATGGTATCCACACGAGCCTCTCGGGATCACCACGCTTCCACCACGTCCCGGCAGATGCGTTTCTCTTGCGCTCGCAGTGCTAGCTTGCGTCCTCCAAGGAATTGCAAGAGAAGAGTGCGACTGTCCTTTTGGGATGTTAGGGTAAGGAGACCTGCGAATTTCTCACTAGAAGTTGTATTTATAGTGAGACTCAACTTCCAGGCCTAATGGGTTTCAAAGCCCTAATCCAATTAGGCTTTAATTTCGGGCTTAATAATGGCTCAACTATTGGGCCCATTATTAATATGAAATTAAAGTGAAACCATAACCCAAATAATTAGCCCATGCACTCTAATGATCCAAATAGCTCTATGTGTGTGACCCAATAGGCTCTTACCACGTTGGCAATGATCATAAATCACATTTATGATCATAAGCAATGAGCGGTGTCTAGCAACACATCATTGCTACCCAAGTGACAAGATTGTCGATGATTCGACTAAACCTTTATGATCATCACCGATATATGCCATTGTCCCTTTGTCCAAGATATCAAGACTAAGCACGAGACATGGAATGTGTCACTCTCGTATAGCCCAATCTTTGGTTTCTTGATTACCGAGTAGACCAACTTAAACTGATGACATTGATATCGTATATCAACTCATCCGAGCATGGCCATGCATTTTTCTAAGTCTCACTCTATCAAGGGGCCCGAAGATATCACTCCCGTTACATAGGAGGGACAAATCCCATCTTGATCATACAAATCCCTCCGCATGATATGTGACATACCCAATGACCTCCTTCAAGTTCACTCAGTTACGAGCAACAAAGGAAAGTATCAAAGTATGTGACTCACATGTAGGGAACCTTGATGATCTTAGGTCGAAGGACTACATATACCATGATCACTATGAGAATCACTTATGACACTCATATAACGATCCATGTAGTGTTCTCATGGTGGGTCGGTCCAGTACACAAGTTCTCCAACTTGTACCCATATGTAGACTACATATCTCATATTAGTCTCCACATATGCTAGTCGTTATGTATTATTGCAACCCGCTCCACAATAATACTAGACTAGGGACGTTTAAGAATATCATTATTCTAGGGTTACAATTATGTTTGTTAAGTTACGCAGAAACAAAACAACAAACATAATTGCTGGATTAATGCCTTAATAAAATATCATGACTCAATGTGCAAAAATACAATCATCTCATGATTGGCCTTTTGGGCACAACACTAACAATCTCCCACTTGCACTAAAAGCCAATCATCCATGTATCTAATACCGATGGACCTAGAATGGCTATCATGCTTTTGCTGCATAAGGGGCTTTGTCAGTGGATCAGCAATGTTGCTATCTGTCGAAGTCCTGCATATCCTTACATCACCCCTCTCGATGATCTCCCTGATGAGATGATAGCGTCGGAGTATGTGTTTGGATCGCTGGTGAGATCGAGGTTCCTTAGCCTGTGCGATTGCTCCATTGTTGTCACAATAGAGCTCTATCGGGTCGGCAATGCTTGGAACCACTCCAAGTTCAGTGATGAACTTCTTGATCCAAACTGCCTCCTTCGCAGCATCAGAGGCGGCAATGTACTCAGATTCTGTTGTAGAGTCAGCTACTGTCTCTTGCTTTGAACTCTTCCAGCTCACAGCACCACCACCAATACAAAACACATAACCAGATTGCGATCTAAAATCATCCTTATCGGATTGGAAGCTTGCATCGGTGTAACCCCTTACAACGAGCTCATCTTCACCTCCAAAGACCAAGAATGCATCCTTAGTCCTTCGTAAGTACTTAAGGATGTTCTTAACAGCTGTCCAGTGACTCTCACCGGGGTTCGATTGGTACCTACTCGTCATGCTCAAAGCATATGAGACATCGGGATGAGTACATATCATGGCATACATGATAGATCCAATTGCTGAGGCATATGGAATCTTACTCATGCGCTCTCTCTCCTCAGGTGTACTCGGACACTGAGATCTAGAAAGAGTGATACCATGTGACATGGGCAAGAATCCTTTCTTGGAATCTTGCATGCTAAACCTCTTTAGCACCTTGTCAATATATGTACTTTGACTTAGGCCAAGAAGCTTTCTAGATCTATCTCTATAGATCCTGATGCCTAACACATAGGCTGCTTCACCCAAGTCCTTCATAGAGAAACATTTCCTTAGCCAAGTCTTCACAGACTGTAGCTCAGGAATGTCATTCCCGATGAGTAGTATGTCATCTACATACAACACCAAGAAGACAATAGCGCTCCCACTAACCTTCTTGTAGACACAAGGTTCATCTTCATTTTTGATAAAACCAAACTCTTTGATTGCATCATCAAAATGAAGATTCCAACTTCGAGAAGCTTGCTTCAGTCCATAAATGGACCTTTGCAACTTGCACACTTTATTGGCATTCTCAGGAGTGACAAAACCCTCAGGTTGTGTCATGTACACATCCTCAAGTAGCTTTCCATTTAGGAATGCAGTTTTGACATCCATTTGCCATATCTCATAATCATAGTGTGCAGCAATAGCAAACAAAATTTGGATGGATTTAAGCATAGCAACTGGTGAAAAAGTTTCATCATAGTCAATACCATGAATTTGCTTGAAACCTTTTGCAACCAATCGTCCCTTAAAGGTAATCACATTACCATCCATGTCAGTTTTCTTCTTGAAAACCCATTTGCACCCTATGGGTTTTACCCCTTCAGGTGGGTCAACCAAAGTCCATACTTGGTTTTCATACATGGATTCCATCTCGGATTTCATGGCCACTAGCCACTTCTCAGAGTCAGGCCCCGACATAGCTTGTTGGTAGGTTGTGGGCTCATCCTGATCCATGAGCATCACATCACCGGTGTGAGTTACGAGAAATCCATATCTCTCGGGCTCACGCCGAATCCTACTAGTCCTACGTGGGCTCTGTGCTACAGGAACAGACTCTTGAACCACAACATCTTGTTGTGTCTGTTCAGGTTCCATTTCAGGTTCGATGTCTCCTTGTTGTTCTTGAATTTCTTCAAGTTCTACTTTCCTCCCACTAGTTCCTTTAGAGATAAACTCTTTCTCCAAAAAGACACCAGTTCGAGCAACAAACACTTTTTGCTCAGAAGGATTGTAGAAATAGTAACCCTTTGTTTCTTTGGGATACCCAACAAAAAGGCATTTTTGAGATTTGGGCCCTAGTTTGTCAGAGGATTGACATTTCACATAAGCGTCACAGCCCCAAATCTTCATAAAAGACAAATTGGGATGCCTCCCACTCCATATCTCATATGGTGTCTTTTGAACTGATTTAGATGGAACTCGGTTTAGTGTAAAAGCGGCTGTCTCTAGAGCATGTCCCCAAAAGGAGTTTGGAAGGTCAGCTTGACTCATCATAGAGCGAACCATGTCTAACAGAGTTTGATTTCTCCTTTCAGATACACATTCCATTGAGGTGTACCTGGTGGAGTGAGTTGTGATATTGAGGCAGTACTGATGGACTATACCACACTCCTTCAGATAGTCAAGGAATTCTCGATCCAAGTACTCTCCACCTCGATCTGATCGAAGCACTTTGATACTCTTCCCGAGTTGATTCTCTACTTCATTCTTGAATTCTTTGAACTTTTCAAAGGATTCTGACTTGTGTCTCATGAGATACACATAGCCATATCTGCTGAAGTCATCAGTGAAAGTAATGAAGTATTGGAAACCTCCTCTAGCTTGTGTAGACATAGGGCCACATACATCACTATGTATGAGTCCTAGTAAGTCATTAGCCCTTTCACTTTGCCCTGTGAATGGGGCTTTGGTCATCTTGCCCAACAAACATGACTCACATGTCTCATATGATTCAAAATCAAATGAGTCCAAGAGTCCATCCTTATGGAGCTTGGATATGCAGGTCTCATTTATATGGCCCAAGCGACAGTGCCAGAGATAGGTCGGGTTTGAATCATTTAATCTGACCTTCTTGGTATTCACATTATAGATTGGATCTTCGAGGTCTAGAACATACAACCCATTGCTAAGTTGAGCACTACCATAAAAGATTTCATTCAAATAAATAGAACAACATTTGTCCTTTATTATAAATGAAAAACCTTTCTTGTCCAAACAAGAAACAGAAATCAAATTTCTACTAATAGTAGGCACAAAGTAGCAGTTGTCTAATTCTAAAACTAATCCACTAGGTAAAGTGAGAACATAAGTCCCTACGGCTAAGGCAGCAACCCTTGCTCCATTTCCAACACGTAGGTCCACTTCACCTCGGGCCAATCTTCTACTTCTACTTAGATCCTGCACATTTGCACAAATGTGAGATCCACATCCAGTATCCAATACCCAAGATGAGGAAGTAGAAAAGTTAGCCTCTATAACAAGAATACCTGAAGTGGAAGTCTTACTTCCTTTTTCCTTAGCAAGTTCTTCAAGATAGAGCTTGCAGTTGCGCTTCCAGTGTCCAGGTTGCTTACAATGGAAGCACTCCCCTTCCTTTGCCACACCACCCTTTGGTTTCAGTGCAGCTGAAGAAGAACTAGCATTGGACTTTCCATTAGCTTTATCCTTCTTCTTGTTGGCTTTTCCTTTTCCCTTGCCCTTTTGAACCATCAAAATGGGCTTAGCCTTCTTAAGGTTTTGCTCAGCAGTTCTCAACATGTTGAGCAATTCAGGGAGGGACTTGTCAAGGTCGTTCATGTTATAGTTCATGACAAACTGACTGTAGCTTTCAGGCAACGATTGCAAGACTACATCGATAGCCAACTCTTTCTGAAGAGCAAATCCCAAATTCTCAAGATTCTCAATGTACCCAATCATCTTGAGCACATGAGGACCCACGGGACTTCCCTCAGACATCTTGCACTGAAACAATGCCTTAGAGGTCTCAAACCTCTCATGCCTAGCTTGCTCTTGGAAAAGCATTTTGAGATGTTCGATCATATCGAACGCCCCCATGTTCTCATGTTGCTTCTGAAGCTCAGATTCCATGGTAATAAGCATGAGGCATGCAACATCCAAAGCATCATCAGAATGCCTCTTGTGAGCATCCCTTTCAGCTCTTGGAGCAGTGGCAGCAGGCTCATTCGGAATGGGCTGCTCTAGGACATAAGCCTTTCTCTCTTGTTTGAGGACTATCCTCAAGTTTCGGTACCATTTGAGAAAGTTGGTCCCATTCAGTTTTTCCTTCTCAAGGATCGATCGCAACGAAAGTGTCGATGTGTTTTGTGCCATGGTTATCTACAACAGTAAATATGCAGTGTAAGAGTCATGTATTTTAATTCATTTAATAAGGACTTTTATTAAACGATACTCCCACTATTTTCCTCAAAATAATAACCCTCGATATTATTTCGGAACACCTCGGCGCTAAGGTATTCTAGTGGGCCAAGATCCATATTTGACCACAACCTGAGTCAGCTTTGGCTTTTCTCTCAAGTTACAGCTATTTAGGTAGGCAACTCCTTGCCAATTGCATCTTATGCAACTCTTGGATAGTTGGGTGAACAACACTTGTCCAAGCTCATCTCATGAGCTTAAGCCCAACTCTATGCCTCTAAGTCCCTAATCCTATTAGGATGACTTAGTTAAGTCGAACCCAAAGTTAGCAGTTTGGATATCACTATTATCCCATCGCGCCTTACCAAGATGAACATAGGTGCTTTGCTTTGGCAAACCCACCTAATGTTGATCAAAGTCTTGACGAGTGCCAACATTTGGAAGGCATCACATTTAATGACTTAATATTTGTTTGAGGGATTTTTTCTTTTGATCTCACCAATTTGTTATCTCCGGTTGTTTTATACATGCATCACATACAAATATAAAACATGCATCTCATGCTTACAAGAAAGTAAACGTGACATGGTTATAGCCCAAACTATGCGATATTCTCAAGCCAATGAGAATATCATAAAAGCCTAAGAAAAGAAAAAGAGTCTTCACAAGCTCCTTCTCTTCCTTTCTTGGTTGCCCTTTTGTTGTCATCTCCTTGGACATACCTCCTTGGATGATCCTTGGACATACCACCTTGGATGATCCCATAATGCACCATTACATCAATAATAGAAACCTCGAGTTACATTCGAGGGGAGTAAGGTGAGAAGAGAATGTACAATGAGAGTGATAAGAAAAGGCACGACTCGCAGGCCGTATTTACAAGTACAACCAATCAAGGGCTATAACCATGCACCATGCTTCAAACACCAATCAGCATATCATGTCAAATCTCATTCAACAAAGATGCATGCCAATTTTCGCGCGTTGATTAACCAGTTTTTATTTATGTGGCGCTTCGCATACGGCGGTCCCGCTGGCCGGTCAGTGGGCGGTGGTTCCGCTGACCGGTCAGCGGACGAGGTCAAGGGGAGCCGCCCTTGCGGGGGGCGTGGGGGGCAGCGCCCCCCTGCGCAAAAAATTGTCTTACAATTGCTTAGCCCGAAATCTTCTATTTCGAGCAAGTAGGCACCCGAGACTCCTCCATTCGAGCCACCAAAAATACCTTACTTTCGGTGCCCGAACAGGCCGAATCCGAACCAAGCTAGGGTTTTTGCAACTATTGCAAGAATCCTAATCCATATAGGTATCTCATACCTATCAATTTCGGGTTAATCTCATTAACCAATTTGTGTCGTTTCTTCATATATCTCATATGTTCATTACGAATTCCAGTTTCATGCATCTTGAATCAATCTAATTAATCATGGCCGAAAAGCAACCGAACACATAGCATCATGCGATTCAACACTCAATCCCGATTTAGGGTTTCACCAGTAGCTCTGATACCACTGATGGGTTTCGGGAGCCAAACAGTGCAGTGGAATTTAACCGAAACCCTCTAGGATCCAAGTGAAACGGGGTAAACCGGGTGTTCAAAAATTTTCATACCTAATTTTCGGTTGAGATCTCTCACTCAACTGTAGAGTCGAATCACAAAACCTGAACAGTTGACGTGTTCAAGCTCTCTATGGTATCCACACGAGCCTCTCGGGATCACCACGCTTCCACCACGTCCCGGCAGATGCGTTTCTCTTGCGCTCGCAGTGCTAGCTTGCGTCCTCCAAGGAATTGCAAGAGAAGAGTGTGGCTGTCCTTTTTGGAGGCTAGGGCAAGGAGACCTGCGAATTTCTCACTTAAAAGTTGTATTTATAGTGAGACTCAACTTCCAGGCCTAATGGGTTTCAAAGCCCTAATCCAATTAGGATTTAATTTCAGGCTTAATAATGGCTCAACTCTTGGGCCCATTATTAATACGAAATTAAAGTGAAACCATAACCCAAATAATTAGCCCATGCACTCTAATGATCCAAATAGCTCTATGTGTGCGACCCAATAGGCTCTTACCACGTTGGCAATGATCATAAATCACATTTATGATCATAAGCAATGAGCGGTGTCTAGCAACACATCATTGCTACCCAAGTGACAAGATTGTCGATGATTCGACTAAACCTTTATGATCATCACCGATATATGCCATTGTCCCTTTGTCCAAGATATCAAGACTAAGCACGAGACATGGAATGTGTCACTCTCGTATAGCCCAATCTTTGGTTTCTTGATTACCGAGTAGACCAACTTAAACTGATGACATTGATATCGTATATCAACTCATCCGAGCATGGCCATGCATTTTCTAAGTCTCACTCTATCAAGGGGCCCGAAGATATCACTCCCGTTACATAGGAGGGACAAATCCCATCTTGATCATACAAATCCCTCCGCATGATATGTGACATACCCAATGACCTCCTTCAAGTTCACTCAGTTACGAGCAACAAAGGAAAGTATCAAAGTATGTGACTCACATGTAGGGAACCTTGATGATCTTAGGTCGAAGGACTACATATACCCTAATCACTATGGGAATCACTTATGACACTCATATAACGATCCATGTAGTGTTCTCATGGTGGGTCGGTCCAGTACACAAGTTCTCCAACTTGTACCCATATGTAGACTACATATCTCATATTAGTCGCCACATATGCTAGTCGTTAAGTATTATTGTAACCCGCTCCACAATAATACTAGACCAGGGACTTTTAAGAATATCATTATTCTAGGGTTACAATTATGTTTGTTAAGTTATGCAGGAACAAAACAACAAACATAATTGCTGGATTAATGCCTTAATAAAATATCATGACTCAATGTGCAAAAATACAATCATCTCATGATTGGCCTTTTGGGCACAACACTAACATGAACGACATTAACCTCTTCCCCCTTTGTTTATGAGGTTTGCCCCCGCCCTTGGTGGGATACCGAGATTGGTGACTCTGACCCTTGGAGTGATTATGATCAGACTTCAGCCCTCCCATCCTCAGCTCTTCGACTGCCATGTGCTATTCTACCTTTCGGTAGAATTCTCTGAGGGTGTCGGGGGGATCTTTGGAGAACTCGTAGAAGAGTTGTGAGTCTCTCCTAAGTCCCCTGATCATGGCGAGGATGTGGATTTTAGGGCAAAACGCGAGCACGCTGAGGGCTTCTCTATTGAAGCTTTCAGCATAGTCCCGAATGGTCTTCCCATTCTTTTGGGCTATGTCAAACATTTGGATGGGCATCTTTGTTGTCGGCCTGCTCCCGACGAATTGTTGGGTGAATGTAGTGGATAACTCCTGGAAACCCATTGTGGTTCGGGGAGCTAGGGAGTTATACTACGCAGTTGCTGGCCTTGATAAGGTGACCTCGAAGCATTTGTAGAAGGTGGCACCATCAGCACCATGCAACACCATGCTGCACCTATACTTTGTCAGGTGGGCTTGGGGGTCGCTACATCCATCGTATGCCTCCAAGCGTGGCACTCGGAAGTTACTTGGCATAGGTGCCTCTATTACTGCATGGATGAAAGATGACTTTTCTCCGGTGAAGGTCTCCGACAACCTTGACCACATAGGTTTTTGAGAAACCTATTTTTCCACCTTCTCCAACCTCTCCAGGATTGTCTCCATGAGGATGGTAGTGTTGTCTTCTCCCCATTGCCTGGTAGTCACCGGTAACGGAGAGCAACTTCTCCTTTTTGAAGAGTAACTTCTTCGGCAGGGGGATTGGGACTTCCCATCCGAGGATGGACTTCGTCGGTGGGAACTTCTGGGCTCCTTTGACACTGTTCCCCCAGTGCGCCGCCCCCTGGATGGTATGTTCTCCGTTGAGGACTCCTCATGAAAATCCCCACTTCTTAAACTTTGGTGAGGTGATTTAGGGCTTTTCTCCTAGCGGGTAACGGGAGAAGATGCCCTTCCCCTCGGACGTGGTTGAGACCACCTTTGGTCGAGCAGCTGGGTCATTTCAGCGACAACAGAGTGCTAAAAATCTTACAGAAAGCTCATCATGACCATCAAAAGACATTCGTCCTCAAGCAATGAAGTCTCTACTGCAAGCTATTCAGTTGCTGATTGAGCTTCCAGCACGGGCTAGGACTTCGAGAGTCCCTTGTCCTTAAAATGTCGAGTCTCAACCACGGCGACCTGTGGATGGTTTCCCACAGATGGTGCCAAATGATGCCCAGCAGCATCCTCGTTGTATGACATGCTGGCCTGAATGAGGGACTTCCAATGTGAAGATGCCTGCAAGACTTTGAAGAACAAAGATTAGGAGCTCCTCGGAGTGTGTTTTTAGGGGAGGAGCCTCCGATACTGAAGTCAGTATTTGTGAGAGAAATAGTAGATAGTAGAGAGTAAGGAAAAGAGAATCCTTCTTGTTCTTACCAAGGTCCCTCCTAAGAATTTATAGGAGGGCTGAGGGAGAAGTCCGTTTGACACAGCCTCTCTAGATCATGACACGTGTTCGGTCAGATTTGATCTGTACCTTCAGAGGTAGGTATCTCTAGCTAGCCATAGGCCGTTCTGGCCAGAAGGTAGGGGCATGTTCAAGGTCTCTTTGTCAGAGGCTCCTTAATCATTTTTTTTGTATCTTCGTAAGACCCTTTCGGGGTGTAAGACACCTTCAGACAAAGATTTTCCAACCGAGGGCTATAAGGGAAAGCCCTTTGGAAGAGTGGGTCACCTTTGGGAGGCTTTTTCGTCTGTCGAGGATGGTGGATCTATGTTTTCGAGGTTGATAGCTTCACAAATCCAAGGGTGGTGAAGACACATTTTCCTGATATTGGTCATGTCACTTTTCTAAGGGTAGTGTGTAGAATTACCCGAGATCAGGGCTAAGTTCCTACAGGGGTTGGCGTCAAGTTAGCCAATCATGAGATCATAGGGGCGATAGCCCTTTAACTATCAAAAAGTTACTTAGTAGTCAAGAAAAAGACAAACTAGGTGACGGTGGTCAAAGTTAGTCGACGATGGTCAAAAGAAGGTGAAATAGTCAAAATAAAAAAAGATGAAAGTGGAGACAGTACTTAAGAAAATAAAAAAAGGAGGTGGTGGAAGTTAGCCAAAGAGGGGGAAAGAAATGAGACAACGGTAGACAGCCTAGACCTCAAGAAAAGAGACAATAGTAGTTAGTCTTAGAATGTGATTAGGTGGCGGTAGTCCACTCCAAATATGTATGAAGGTAACTATAGTAAGCCTCCGAAGGATTGGAGACAGCGATAGTTAGAAGGTGAGGAGATGATGGTAGTCAACCAGAGGGGAGAATAAATGAGGCGGCAGTGGTCAGCCCATGCCCCAAGAATAAAGGTGACGGTAGTCATGGATATGAAAGGAAAAAGAAAAAGCAACCTTAAAAATAAAAAAAGGTAGTGGTACATCCACACTAGGGAGAAAAAATTATACGGCGGTATATCTGTCAACTATAAGCGCAAAAGAAGAATTAGGCGGTGGTATATCCGCCAACTCCAAGCGTAACTTTATTTTTTTCAAAATTTATTTCTAAAAAGGTATCCTTTTTAGAAATATTTCTTATAAGGAATACCCCAAAAATATTTTCCTAAAAAGTAATGCTTTTCAAAATATTTTTTATCACCCATTTGCTTAAAAATAAAAAGTATCATAAGCTTCTATTATAGCTCAATTACGCCCTGTTGAGGCTAGGGGGCAAATGATACCTATATTAGGAAATTGGCCCTATTGGGCCTAAATGTCATCCTAAAGAAATTAGGCCTATGAAGGGTTTGAACTCCAGTCTAATCACAAAGGACAGGTGTCCTAGATCCAATAATTCATGAGATAACCACTTCATCTATTGGTCCTAAATTTCATGGCACACTACCCCAAAAGCCTATATAAAGACAATCATTATCACATTTCAGGTATGAGATCACTTTCCTTAGTATTTAGACCACACTAGATTTATTATTGACTTTAGCATCGGAGTATCTTCTGCAGGTATCCACACTCCCCTTGCTAAGGTGTACTCGTGCGATAAACCAAGCTCCTGGACCTTTTAATCGTTTAGTGAGGAAGGTGGATTATCAGTTCTTTTGTAAAGTTCCATCCTTGGTGGCTATAAACTTCAATTTATAGCCTAATGTTGGGCTTAGCTGTCAAACTTTCCTCTCTATATAGTTCAAGTAGGGAAGGTATCTTAATTTTTTTAAATTTTCTATTTCTTAATGACCATCATTATTTAGCCTTGTATTTATTGTACCATTGTTATTCCCCTCAAATAGGTTAGCCTAGTTCTTTTCTAGTAAAGATGAGTGTCATTGCACATTGTTGAGTTTGAAACTAATTTCTTTTTTGAAGCAATTTTGCATTTCTGATGATTTTGTATTTGGGATTTATATTTATGGGTTCATTATGAAGTTTCTTTTTCCAAATTAGCATGGATTTCTTCTAGGATGGCAGGTTCCAAAAGTCGCTAATGGTGTAGATGGCAAAAACAAATGACAAGGTTAGAATACTTACTTTTGGTCCTTTTTGTTATTGCTTTGTGAAGGGTAGTGATGCTCTAGCACATCTTCGATGTAGGACATGTTGATTGGACCTCTGATAGAACTTTGCCTGAGTAGAACTGCAGCACTTGAAGAACAAGGATTAAGAGCTCCCTAGAGTGTTTTTCTGGGGGAGGGATCTCCAATGCCCAAATCAGTATGTGAAGGGAAAATTCGTTTGAAAGTATAATGCAGAAAAAGAGGGTACCTCTTATTTTTTACCCAGGAGCCTCCCCCGAGTATTTATAAAAGGCCAAGAGGAGGAGGCAGTTATGCCCAACATCAGTAGATCAGGACATGTATTCAGCCAGATTTGGTCCGTACCTTCAGAGGGAGGTGTCTACAGCTGGACATAAGCGATTATGCTCAGAGGGTAGGGGTGTGTGCAACGTTTTTGTCAGAGATCCCCCAACTGTATTTGTCATTTCTCCCTAAGACCCCTTCGATGATCTGAGATCCCTTTGGACAAGGAATTCCCCCGATGGCTACTGGAGAAACCCCTTCGGATGAATGGTCTCTCTTTGGGAGACATTTCTCCTGTCGAGGGTGATAGACCTATGTCTTGAGGTTGGTAATGTATACTCCTGAGGATGGCAGGGAGTCTTTTTTTAGGAGTCAGTCATATAGATATCCGAGGGTGGTGTAAAGAATTCTCCCAAGGTTGGTCATGTATCTTTCCGAGAGTGGTGACAAGTCTACCAATGAGAAGCTCATTTGGCTGATAATCGTTCGACTATCACATGTGCCCCTCTGGAAGACTGAAGTTGTGTCTTCGATACTAATCATCTAGGAACATGTTACGAGAATCCTGCCCTTGGGAAGCTGAAGCTATCCTTGGCAAAAGAACTTTCTTCTGCCAAGGTTGTCCTTTTAGCATAGCTAGCTTTTTGGCCTAAGACACTTTCTTTAGTTGAGGTTGTACTTTCATCATTTTCTTGGACCTTTTGTTTATGTTCCATTTTTTTAATTTGAACCGTTGGTAAGGATGTTACTTCAAGCCAATTTCTTATTTTTGGCGAAGTCACACGTTCGGCACGTAAGGAGTTATTTTATACCTCCAACCGAACTCTCAATTCTAGCGAGGTTACATCTTCGGCACTCAAGGAGTTATTTTCACCTTAGGGTTTTTATTCTCACCTTTTGCAAATGAATCATCTTATCTTCCGACCAAGCAGTCGCATCACCTCGGGCTATGTGACATTTACCTACTAGGTCAGAAGGCGTGCCCTTTTTTCTCACATCATATGACACATGGCACCAGGTCATTCACCATCCTTCATGTCCGTTACATCGGTTACATTTCTTTACCTGCAGAAGTTCATAATGGTGTCGTTTTGCCTGCCTTCTTTGGGCTATACAAAGCCATTCCATCCTAAGGTCTCCTCACTCATCTTCCTTTAACTCTTTCTTACTCTCTCAACTTTCTTTTTCTTGAGGCGATGTCCTAGCGGCGGAGCAATTTTTGATAACCATTTACAGTGGTTTCCCTTTGCTCAATAGGTTAATGTCTTCTAAAGTCAGTTTTTCTTTTTGATATTATTTTCGAGGTTAGGGTCCTAGTTTTCCAAACATGTCTTCTTCACAAGCCGAACTCCGATCCATTCCCAAAAGTTGGGCTCCACTCAACTCTAATTTGAGTTGTGCCACTTCAGAAAAAGCTGAAGAAGTGGTTAGCAAAATTCTTCCTTCGTTCTTACACCATGACTAGGCTTCTTGGTCCTGATGAACCAAGCTACCTTCCTCGGCTTAACAAGGTTACTATCTTGAGAGCACAGTTGAAGGCGGGTCTTCGGTATCCAACGCTGAAGACGGTGAGTGACTTTTTCCAATTTCATAGCATAGCCATTAACCAGCTACCCCCAGACTCCTATTCTTACTTAAATGCATTTCTCTACATGTCTGGGGTCTTCAAAATAGACCCTCACATCATATTTTTCATGCAATACTACAAACTTCATCCTGTCCCGAAGGGTGGTTTTTACTTCTTACTCCATCGGGGATCTAGGAGCAAGATATTTACCTTCACCTTCGGCACCAAGGATAGTTGGCGAGGATAGTAGAAGAAATACTTCTTCATGAAAGTGGACAGAAGATGGATGGACATGCCTATGAAGTGGGCTTCGGGGACACTTGATGTTGACAAGATGGATCCGTTAAAGTTGCTCACCCTCTAATTAGAGTCTCAATTCAAGGAGTTCGACAGCTATATTCAGGCGGTGGCTGATTGGTCAGACCAGGCTTCTTTTCGTCGACTGTACCCTTTTCCAATTAGATGAAACTTCATGAACAAGGAGCTCAGGGTCATTTAGCAGCATGTTACTAACAAGAACTTGCCTGTATCAATAGTGGACAGTGTTAGTGTTGTGCTCAAAAGCCAATCATGAGATGATTGTATTTTTGCACATTGAGTCATGATATTTTATTAAGGCATTAATCCAGCAATTATGTTTGTTGTTTTGTTTCTGCGTAACATAACAAACATAATTGTAACCCTAGAATAATGATATTCTTAAACGTCCCTGGTCTAGTATTATTCTGGAGCGGGTTGCAATAATACATAACGACTAGCATATGTGGAGACTAATATGAGATATGTAGTCTACATATGGGTACAAGTTGGAGAACTTGTGTACTGGACCGACCCACCATGAGAACACTACATGGATCGTTATATGAGTGTCATAAGTGATTCTCATAGTGATCATGGTATATGTAGTCCTTCGACCTAAGATCATCAAGGTTCCCTACATGTGAGTCACATACTTTGATACTTTCCTTTGTTGCTCGTAACTGAGTGAACTTGAAGGAGGTCATTGGGTATGTCACATATCATGCGGAGGGATTTGTATGATCAAGATGGGATTTGTCCCTCCTATGTAACGGGAGTGATATCTTCGGGCCCCTTGATAGAGTGAGACTTAGAAAATGCATGGCCATGCTCGGATGAGTTGATATACGATATCAATGTCATCAGTTTAAGTTGGTCTACTCGGTAATCAAGAAACCAAAGATTGGGCTATACGAGAGTGACACATTCCATGTCTCGTGCTTAGTCTTGATATCTTGGACAAAGGGACAATGGCATATATCGGTGATGATCATAAAGGTTTAGTCGAATCACCGACAATCTTGTCACTTGGGTAGCAATGATGTGTTGCTAGACACCGCTCATTGCTTATGATCATAAATGTGATTTATGATCATTGCCAACATGGCAAGAGCCTATTGGGTCGCACACATAGAGCTATTTGGATCATTAGAGTGCATGGGCTAATCATTAGGGTTATGGTTTCACTTTAATTTCGTATTAAAAATAGGCCCAAGAGTTGAGCCATTATTAAGCCTGAAATTAAATCCTAATTGGATTAGGGCTTTGAAACCCATTAGGCCTGGAAGTTGAGTTTCACTATAAATACAACTTTTAAGTGAGAAATTCGCAGGTCTCCTTGCCCTAGCCTCCAAAAAGGACAGCCACACTCTTCTCTTGCAATTCCTTGGAGGACGCAAGCTAGCACTGCGAGCGCAAGAGAAACGCATCTGTCGGGACGTGGTGGAAGCGTGGTGATCCCGAGAGGCTCGTGTGGATACCATAGAGAGCCTGAACACGTCAACTGTTCAGGTTTTGTGATTCAACTCTACAGTTGAGTGAGAGATCTCAACCGAAAATTAGGTATGAAAATTTTCGAACACCCGGTTTACCCCGTTTCACTTGGATCCTGGAGGGTTTCGGTTAAATTCCACTGCGCTGTTTGGCTCCCGAAACCCATCAGTGGTATCAGAGCTACTGGTGAAACCCTAAATCGGGATTGAGTGTTGAATCGCATGATGCTATGTGTTCGGTTGCTTTTCGGCCATGATTAATTAGATTGATTCATGATGCATGAAACCGGAATTCGTAATGAACATATGAGATATATGAAGAAATGACACGAATTGGTTAATGAGATTAACCCAAAATTGATAGGTATGAGATACCTATATGGATTAGGATTCTTGCAATAGTTGCAAAAACCCTAGCTTTGTTCGGATTCAGCCTATTCAGGCACCGAAAGTAAGGTATTTTTGGTGGCTCGAATGGAGGAGTCTCGGGTGCCTACTTGCTCGAAATAGAAGATTTTGGGCTAAGCAATTGTAAGACAATTTTTTGCGCCGGGGGGGCTGCCCCCCACGCGCAATTGCCCCCGCAAGGGGTGGCCAGCCCCGTTAACCCCGACTTTCATTGTAAGGAATCTGTTGACCGGTCAGCGGAACCACCGCCCGCTGACCGGCCAGCGGGACTGCCGTATGCGAAGCGCCACATAAATAAAAACTGGTTAATCAACGCGCAAAAATTGGCATGCATCTTTGTTGAATGAGATTTGACATGATATGCTGATTGGTGTTTGAAGCATGGTGCATGGTTATAGCCCTTGATTGGTTGTACTTGTAAATACGGCCTGCGAGTCGTGCCTTTTCTTATCACTCTCATTGTACATTCTCTTCTCACCTTACTCCCCTCGAATGTAACTCGAGGTTTCTATTATTGATGTAATGGTGCATTATGGGATCATCCAAGGTTGTATGTCTAAGGATCATCCAAGGAGGCATGTCCAAGGAGATGACAACAAAAGGGCAACCAAGAAAGGAAGAGAAGGAGCTTGTGAAGACTCTTTTCTTTTCTTAGGCTTTTATGATATTCTCATTGGCTTGAGAATATCGCATAGTTTGGGCTATAACCATGTCACATTTACTTTCTTGTACGCATGAGATGCATGTTTTATATTTGTATGTGATGCATGTATAAGACAACCGGAGATAACAAATTGGTGAGATCAAAATGAAAAAAATCCCTCAAACAAATATTAAGTCATTAAATGTGATGCCTTCCAAATGTTGGCACTCGTCAAGACTTTGATCAACATTAGGTGGGTTTGCCAAAGCAAAGCACCTATGTTCATCTTGGTAAGGCGCGATGGGATAATAGTGATATCCAAACTGCTAACTTTGGGTTCGACTTAACTAAGTCATCCTAATAGGATTAGGGACTTAGAGGCATAGAGTTGGGCTTAAGTTCATGAGATGAGCTTGGACAAGTGTTGTTCACCCAACTATCCAAGAGTTGCATGGGATGCAATTGGCAAGGAGTTGCCTACCTAAATAGCTGTAACTTGAGAGAAAAGCCAAAGCTGACTCAGGTTGTGGTCAAATATGGATCTTGGCCCACTAGAATACCTTAGCGAGGTGTTCCGAGGTGTTCCGAAATAATATCGAGGGTTATTATTTTGAGGAAAATAGTGGGAGTATCGTTTAATAAAAGTCCTTATTAAATGAATTAAAATACATGACTCTTACACTGCATATTTACTGTTGTAGATAACCATGGCACAAAACACATCGACACTTTCGTTGCGATCGATCCTTGAGAAGGAAAAACTGAATGGGACCAACTTTCTCAAATGGTACCGAAACTTGAGGATAGTCCTCAAACAAGAGAGAAACGCTTATGTCCTAGAGCAGCCCATTCCGAATGAGCCTGCTGCCACTGCTCCAAGAGCTGAAAGGGATGCTCACAAGAGGCATTCTGATGATGCTTTGGATGTTGCATGCTTCATGCTTATTACCATGGAATCTGAGCTTCAGAAGCAACATGAGAACATGGGGCCGTTCGATATAATCGAACATCTCAAAATGCTTTTCCAAGAGCAAGCTAGGCATGAGAGGTTTGAGACCTCTAAGGCATTGTTTCAGTGTAAGATGTCTGAGGGAAGCCCTGTGGGTCCTCATGTGCTCAAGATGATTGGGTACATTGAGAATCTTGAGAATTTGGGATTTTCTCTTCAGAAAGAGTTGGCTATTGATGTAGTCTTGGAATCGTTGCCTGAAAGCTACAGTCAATTCATCATGAACTATAACATGAATGACCTTGACAAGTCCCTCCCTGAATTACTCAACATGTTGAGAACTACTGAGCAAAACCTTAAGAAGGCTAAGCCCATTTTGATGGTTCAAAAGGGCAAGGGAATTGAGAATCAACTCTGGAAGACAAAGTGCTTCGATTAGATCGAGGTAGAGAGTATGAGTCGAGAAGCTTGACTATCTGAAGGAGTGTGGTATAGTATCACAACTCACTCTACCAGGTACACCTCAATGGAATGGTGTTTCTGAAAGGAGAAATAGAACTCTGTTAGACATGGTTCACTCTATGATGAGTCAAGCTGACCTTCCAAACTCCTTTTAGGGACATGCTTCAAAGTACTTCATTCAGATTGAGGTGGAAAGGGATTGAAATTCCTGGACATATGAGATATGGAGTGTGGATAGTATCCCAACTCTGTGCACCTCAATGGAATTGGTATCTAAAACTCTATGTAGATGGTTCGTTCTATGACAAAAGCTCTCAAACCTTCCAAACTCCTTTCCCAAAGAAACATGCCTAGAGACAGCCGCTTTTACACTAAACCGAGTTCCATCTAAATCGGTTCAAAAGACACCATATGAGATATGGAGTGGGAGGCGTCCCAATTTGTCTTTTATGAAGATTTCTGACGCAAAAAGTGTTTGTTGCTCGAACTGGTGTCTTTTTAGAGAAAGAGTTTATCTCTAAAGAAACTAGTGGGAGGAAAGTTGAACTTGAAGAAATTCAAGAACAACAAGGAGACATCGAACCTGAAATGGAACCTGAACAGACACCACAAGATGTTGTGGTTCAAGAGTCTGTTCCTGTAGCACAGAGCCCACGTAGGTCTGGTAGGATTCGGCGTGAGCCTGAGAGATATGGATTTCTCATGACTCACACTAGTGATGTGATGCTCATGGATCAGGATGAGCCCACAACCTACCAACAAGCTATGTCAGGGCCTGACTCTGAGAAGTGGCTAGTGGCCATGAAATCCGAGATGGAATCCATGTATGAAAACCAAGTATGGACTTTGGTTGACCCACCTGAAGGGGTAAAACCCATAGGGTGCAAATGGGTTTTCAAGAAGAAAACTGACATGGATGGTAATGTGATTACCGTTAAGGAACGATTGGTTGCAAAAGGTTTCAAGCAAATTCATGGTATTGACTATGATGAAACTTTTTCACCAGTTGCTATGCTTAAATTCATCCAAATTTTGTTTGCTATTGCTGCACACTATGATTATGAGATATGGCAAATGGATGTCAAAACTGCATTCCTAAATGGAAAGCTACTTGAGGATGTGTACATGACACAACCTGAGGGTTTTGTCACTCCTGAGAATGCCAATAAAGTGTGCAAGTTGCAAAGGTCCATTTATGGACTGAAGCAAGCTTCTCGAAGTTGGAATCTTCATTTTGATGAAGCAATCAAAGAGTTTGGTTTTATGAAAAATGAAGATGAACCTTGTGTCTACAAGAAGGTTAGTGGGAGCGCTATTGTCTTCTTGGTGTTGTATGTAGATGACATACTACTCATCGGGAATGACATTCCTGAGCTACAGTCTGTGAAGACTTGGCTGGGGAAATGTTTTTCTATGAAGGACTTGGGTGAAACAGCCTATGTGTTAGCCATCAGGATCTATAGAGATAGATCTAGAAAGCTTATTGGCCTAAGTCAAAGTACATATATTGACAAGGTGCTAAAGAGGTTTAGCATGCAAGATTCCAAGAAAGGATTCTTGCCCATGTCACATGGTATCACTCTTTCTAGATCTCAGTGTCCGAGTACACCCGAGGAGAGAGAGCGCATGAGTAAGATTCCATATGCCTCAGCAATTAGATCTATCATGTATGCCATGATATGTACTCATCCCGATGTCTCATATGCTTTGAGCATGACGAGTAGGTACCAATCGAACCCCGGTGAGAGTCACTGGACAGCTGTTAAGAACATCCTTAAGTACTTATGAAGGACTAAGGATGCATTCTTGGTCTTTGGAGGTGAAGATGAGCTCGTTGTAAGGGGTTACACCGATGCAAGCTTCCAATCTGATAAGGATGATTTTAGATCGCAATCTGGTTATGTGTTTTGTATTGGTGGTGGTGCTGTGAGCTAGAAGAGTTCAAAGCAAGAGACAGTAGCTGACTCTACAACAGAATCTGAGTACATTGCCGCCTCTGATGCTACGAAGGAGGCAGTTTGGATCAAGAAGTTCATCATTGAACTTGGAGTGGTTCCAAGCATTACCGACCCGATAGAGCTCTATTGTGACAACAATGGAGTAATCGCACAGGCTAAGGAACCTCGATCTCACCAGCGATCCAAACACATACTCGACGCTATCATCTCATCAGGGAGATCATCGAGAGGGGTGATGTAACGATATGCAGGACTTCAACAGATAGCAACATTGCTGATCCGCTGACAAAGCCCCTTATGCAGGAAAAGCATGATAGCCATTCTAGGTCCATCGGTATTAGATACATGGATGATTGGCTTTAGTGCAAGTGGGAGATTGTTAGTGTTGTGCCCAAAAGGCCAATCATGAGATGATTGTATTTTTGCACATTGAGTCATGATATTTTATTAAGGCATTAATCCAGCAATTATGTTTGTTGTTTTGTTTCTGCGTAACTTAACAAACATAATTGTAACCCTAGAATAATGATATTCTTAAACGTCCCTGGTCTAGTATTATTGTGGAGTGGGTTGCAATAATACATAATGACTAGCATATGTGGAGACTAATATGAGATATGTAGTCTGCATATGGGTACAAGTTGGAGAACTTGTGTACTAGACCGACCCACCATGAGAACACTACATGGATCGTTATATGAGTGTCATAAGTGATTCTCATAGTGATCATGGTATATGTAGTCCTTCAACCTAAGATCATCAAGGTTCCCTACATGTGAGTCACATACTTTGATACTTTCCTTTGTTGCTCGTAACTGAGTGAACTTGAAGGAGGTCATTGGGTATGTCACATATCATGCGGAGGGATTTGTATGATCAAGATGGGATTTGTCCTTCCTATGTAACGGGAGTGATATCTTCGGGCCCCTTGATAGAGTGAGACTTAGAAAAATGCATGGCCATGCTCGGATGAGTTGATATACGATATCAATGTCATCAGTTTAAGTTGGTCTACTTGGTAATCAAGAAAGTAAAGATTGGGCTATACGAGAGTGACACATTCCATGTCTCGTGCTTAGTCTTGATATCTTGGACAAAGGGACAATGGCATATATCAGTGATGATCATAAAGGTTTAGTCGAATCATCGACAATCTTGTCACTTGGGTAGCAATGATGTGTTGCTAGACACCACTCATTGCTTATGATCATAAATGTGATTTATGATCATTGCCAACGTGGTAAAAGCCTATTGGGTCGCACACATAGAGCTATTTGGATCATTAGAGTGCATGGGCTAATAATTTGGGTTTTGGTTTCACAATAATTTCATATTAATAATGGGCCCAATAGTTGAGCCATTATTAAGCCCGAAATTAAAGCCTAATTGGATTAAGGCTTTGAAACCCATTAGGCCTGGAAGTTGAGTCTCACTATAAATACAACTTTTAAGTGAGAAATTCGCAGGTCTCCTTACCCTAGCCTCCAAAAAGGACAGCCACACTCTTTTCTTGCAATTCCTTGGAGGACACAAGCTAGCACTGCGAGCGCAAGAGAAACGCATCTGCCGGGATGTGGTGGAAGCGTGGTGATCCCGAGAGGCTCGTGTGGATACCATAGAAAGCCTAAACACGTCAACTGTTCAGGTTTGTGATTTGACTCTACAGTTGAGTGAGAGATCTCAACCGAAAATTAGGTATGAAAATTTTCGAACACCCGGTTTACCCCATTTCACTTGGATCCTGGAGGTTTTCGGTTAAATTCTGCTGTGCTGTTTGGCTCCCGAAACCCATCAGACGGGAATAAGTCATGGCTGGTCATGCTTCTTCAAGGCAAACTTTCCTATTTGGCTCTTGTAGAGAGTAAGCTTTTTTTCATTATATTTTTTTGGATTTTTCATCACTTACACTAACATTTTCTTTTTGTAGATATGGGTGACAATTTAGCAGCTTTCTACAAAAGCCTATTCCTCGCCCAAGCCGAGAAAAGGGAGCAAAAGAATAAGGCTCCCAAAAGAAAGAAGTGACTAGCTGGGCAATCTTCGGGGGCACCGAAGACAAAGAAAACGAAGGAGGCCTTTCTCCTTTTTCCCCCCAAATACCAAACCGTAGGTTTGGTCCACTCTGCCCAAGGTGTTGATCCTTCATGAGAGGCTACGATTTTATCTGCCCCCTTGAGCCTCAATGCTACCAAAGATACCCAAGGGACTTCGCTGGGGGTGGTTTTGGCCGAGGAGGCCAAAGGAAGGGCAAAAAGGTCCTTACATAGGTGCTTGACATTAGTGATTTTGATAAGGAAGATGCCGAGATTCCTCCAGGTTTGTCTCATAGTCGTTCATCTATGAATTTTGGCTTTTTCGACGTTTTAGATTTTGTAGATGAATGGCTAAGAGATGATGTGATAAAAGAACTTCCGCGTGACTTTGTAGAGGAACGGGCTCAGTCAGAGTGGAGAATGGACTACCTTCGGAAGAGGGCTATTCAGGATTCAAAGATCTCAAAAGATAAAGTTTCGAGGGAACTTTTTGGACTTTCATTGAAGGCATGGACTTCTTTTCAGAAGATTGCCATAAAATGGTTCCTTAGATGGTGAGGGGAATTATCACGAATGCCACCTTTCAAACCTTGATCGAGGATTGCCCGAATGAGGAGATCCCTGTTGCTCAGATTTTTTAGCACACTACTCACGCAAACCTTAGTTCCTAGGTAATTAGAAAAATTTTGGGTTTGTAAGTTGCTTGTAACTCACATTGGCTCTTTTCTTATTGCAGATGTTAGTGTACAAGGGCTACCTTCAGGCCTGGGCGACCAAGCAGTCTTCCATTCGAAGTCAGTTGGAGGAGAACTTGGCCAAGGCCAAGGAGATGTTCATGAACTCGTGTATGAAATATGGCGAGCTCAACAAGATCACCAAAGAGGACTTAGACAAACTTCACTAGGAAATGCTGGAAAGCCAAAGGGGGTCTGTCATGAGTGCTCATCCAAAATATCTAACCTTGATGTGAAGGTGTTGGAACTAAATTCAGCAGGGGAGGTCTTTTGGAAGGAAAGGGAAGGAGCCATAGCTAATTTCATCAAGGCATTGGAAATCAATGCTAATCTCCTTGCTAAAATTGATCAGCTAAAAAAGCAAAAGAAAAAGAAAAAGAAAGCAAAGAAGGAGATGGAGGCGTTGAAGAAGGAGGTGGAGCATCTGAAAATTGAGAAAGCTAGGGTAGAGCAGCCGGCGAAGTCCTTGTTTCAAGATGGTTTTTGCCTTGCTCACCATCAGATACTCTTATGGTTTCCCGCACTTGACATCTCCTTCCTAAGAGCTCTCGATATATCTGAAGGACCATCCTCACCGTGGTAGAAGATGGAGTTCCTTAACCTTCCTGAACATCCTCCTTCGGCTGAAGATGCTAATGATGATGATGAGGACAATGCCAAGGATGCTAATGTCGAAGAGCCCGTAGATAGGGAAAATAACCCTTAGGCTTTTTTTTTGTATTTTTTTTTGTACTTTGCACTCTCTAATGAAATTTTCCTCATTGCTCAAAACTTGGCTAAGTCCATGATTAGCACCATCTTCAACAAGCATTGCTTGCCCATGAACTTTTTGGTTGACTAACCACCTTCGGCTAACCTACAACCTTCAGTTCAATGACGCCCAACAGATTCAATCATGTACTATCCTTGACGAAAATACTATCAGGGATTCAAAACCTTAGCCTTTTTTTTTCAGAGTTGTGAGTATTTTCCCAAGTGTTTTAGAATTGAAGCAACATTTTCTAGAAACTTGCAATGTACAAGAACACTTAGGTATTTTTGGAATCAACCATATTTGGTTAACCTCCTTCGATAAAGCTTGTACAAGATCACTTACTTATTTTTGGAGTCAACCACATTTGGATAACCTCCTTTGGTAAAGCTTCATTCCTAACACTTTAGGCAGCTTAGAAGGTCACCACTCATAGCCAAAGGCTATTGCCTCCTCGGTAGTAACTCCCTGCCAGAATATTGGCCGAGGAGTCTGACGTCACCCAAGAGAGGATCTTTTCACTGACCTCGGAAGGTGCGAAGTCAAACACTATGAGCTCGAGACTTTGGTTAGCTCGTCAGGAATTTCGAGGACAACACCGTCTCCATCGAGGGGCCAAACTGACCGTCTTCGGGTAAGAGAGCCATCTCCCTGAAGCAAGGGAGAATCTCCCCGAAGGAAGAGGCCCCAAAGAGGTCTTCCTCGAACAAGAAACACCTGAACGAGGGAATCCCCGAACTATGGGTGTGAGTCCCGAAGAAGGTGTTCATCAAGGGCGCTCCCAGAATTATGGGATAGATCCCGAAGGAGGTGCTCGCACCGAAGGACGGATAGAATCCGAAGAGGGTGCCCGCACCGAAGGGAGACCTCGCCCAGGGGACCTCGGGAGTACGGTATGAGCATTTAAGGAGCCTCTGACATGTCACCCACAAGCCCTACACGTCACATCTGAACGGCGAAATGACACGCCGCAGCCGCCCCAGTCCTGACACAACCCGTCCGGGTCCAGGGCTAAAAGAGGCTGCAAACGGCTGCCTGTCCCCTAGGTCCAAAGAGACAGATCAAATCCGACCGAACACGTGTCATGATCTGAACAGACCAGCTACTCCTATAAATACTAGGAAATGGGACTGGGCAAAGGAAGGGCATTTTCCTCTCTCTGAGAAAACACAGAACAGGCAAGACACTTGATCCCTTAGTGTTCTTCCTCCACTCTCACTCAGAAAACTGACTTGGGCGTCGGAGGGTCCTCCCCGGAAAAGCAAACCGGGGACCTCCTAACCTTTTCTTTGAGCTTTTCAGGCGCACTCAGCTGGGAAACCTGAGCTCCAGGCGCTTGCCTCCACAGGAAGTCTCTCCACCTGTCAACATGACAGCAAACGAAGATGCCTTGGGGCATCATTTGGCGCCGTCTGTGGGAAACTACTCCCAGGTAGCTGTTGTCGAAACTCGGCGTTCGAAGGACAGAGGACTTCCAAAGTCCCCGTCCGCGCCTGAGACCCAACCAGCTACCGAACAAAGTCCCCCAGAGACTTCCTTGCCTGAAGAGGAACGCCCTCTTGTCATCACCATGGATTTTTTAAGAGACTTTCAGAGGTCTGTTGTGGCTGAAATGACACAACAAATAGACCGAAGATGGCCGCAACCAGCCCAGGCGCAAAAACCCACTTCGTCAGCACGACCTCGGGAGAAAAGCCCGAGGGCAACCCATCATAGCTCGGGAAGTGGGGAGCCACGAGAAGAGTCCTCAACAGATAACTTGCCCCTCGGGGCACGGCTGGCGGAAAGAGCAAGGTCTAAACAACCTGAAATCCCGTCCAGAAGAAGTTTATCAACAGAGGCAGGGTCCCCCTCACCTCGGTTCCGAAGTCGCTCCCCGAAGGGACGGCACCAGGAAAAGGAGCCCAGTGCTACGCTCCTCCTGGAGAAAGTCTTGGCAAGACTGGAGAGAGTGGAACAGCAGGTGGCACGCAAGCCTGTTTGGGCCAGGCTAACTGAAACGGTCTCTGGAGATGAAACTCCTTTCGCCCGAACAGTGGTCGAGGCGGCCATGCCAAGTGACTTCAGGCTACCTCGGCTGGAGACCTATGAGGGTCGGACTGATCCCCAGGCCCACCTAACAAAGTACAAACGCAGCATGGTGTTACATGGGGCTGACGATGCTACGCTCTGCAAGTGCTTCGAAGTCACCCTCGCAGGACCAGCAACTGCCTGGTACAATTCCCTGCCTCCAGGAAACATCAAGGGGTTCCAGGAGCTGTCCACGGCGTTCAACCAACAGTTCATTGGGAGCAAGCCGACGGCGAAGATGCCCGTCCAGATGTTTGACATAGCGCAGAGAAACGAGGAGACCATCCGTGACTATGTCAAGAGGTTCAACAGGGAGGCCCTCAGTGTTCCGGACTTTCGTCCCGAAATCCGCATCCTCACCATGACGAGGGGCCTCCGGAGGGATTCGCACTTGTTTTACGAATTCTCCAAAGATCCCCCGGACACGCTGGGAGAATTCTACCGAAGGGCTGAACAACACATGACAGCCGAAGAACTGAGAATGACTGGACCAAAACACGACCAAATTCAAGCTCGTGGCGAAGGGTCCAGCCAGCAAGCCCGGTGTCCAACGGAACAGTCAGGCCGACCTCGGAGAATGCGAGTAGGAGGAAGGAAGCCCCAAAACTTTACACCTCTGAGCACCACGAGGGCTAACGTCCTTATGGCGTTGGAAAAACAGGGGGCTCAAATCCAACGGCCAAGGGGCATGACTGCTGACAACAGAAGGAACATGAAGAAGTTCTGTCAGTTCCACCGTGATCACGGTCATGACACCGAAGACTGCTTTCAGTTGAAAAAGTACATTGAATCACTGATAAAGCAGGGCCAGCTTCGGCGTTATTTGAGAATGCCTTCCCCGAAAGGGAAAAAAGAGGAGGAAGGAAAGCCCGATGACGAGGATTACGATTCGGACAGGCGAAGGAACCGAAGTCCGAGAAGGCGTCCTCCACCTTCGGCAGGAGTAATACAGACGATCACAACCGGACTTCCATCCTCGGAAAGAAAAAGAAGGGCCAGAGAGATAGCGGTGATGGAATATCAGAGCCCAACGAAAAAATTGGCCCGCGAGGATGGCTCCACCATCGTATTTCCCCATGACGATCCATTGCTGATAATGGCGAGGATAGGAAACTGGGACGTCAAGAGGGTACTGCTGGATGATGGGTCAAACGCAGACGTCTTGTTCTCACACTTGCTACCAAGCTTGGGCGTATCCAGGAGTGACCTCAAGGCTGTTACTTCACCCACGTTCGGCGTAGGACCATCTGAGCTACCTGTCCTCGGGTGGATCGACCTCCCCTTGATGATGAAAGGAACTTCGGAGAAAGGAACTACTGAGTTGTTCGCCTCTACCATGGCAAGATTCATAGTCATGGACGTTCCTTCGTCATACAACGCCATTCTCGGCAGACAGACACAGGGAAATTTGCACATTCGCCCTGATGTAAAGTACTTGACCGTCTCCTTCGCCACCAAAAAAGGAGACGCAAAGATCTTCATTGATCAAGGCGAGGTGAGAAAGGTGTTCGTCAGAGCACGAAAGGCTCCAGCAAGCAACTTAGCACATGCTGTAGAAGCAAAAGAGCTGGAAAGGGGCGAGGCAGAAGATTCCACAAAGGCGGAAACATAAGAAGTAGAGCTTGTCCCAGGCCATAGTACCCGAATAGGGAAAAATATGGCCGACGGAGACAAGGAAAAACTTGTATCTTTTCTTCTTGCAAATAAAGATCTGTTCGCCTACTCGCCGAAGGACATGCCAGGGGTAAACCCTCGCGTAATCCAGCATAGCCTTAAAGTGAGTCCGGAAGTAAAACCTGTCCGGCAAAAGAAACGGAGCATCTCAGCTCACAAAAGTGAATTCGTCAAAACCGAAGTCCAGCGTCTGATAGACGCTAGCGTTATCCGGGAGGTAAACTACCCCGAATGGCTAAGTAACGTGGTAATTGCCACAAAAGAAGGAAGTAGCAAGCTTCGGATGTGCATCGACTTCAGAAATTTGAACGATGCCTGCCCAAAAGATTCATATCCTCTTCCACCAATAGACCAACTGGTAGACTCAACTGCCGAGTATGGGCTCTTAAGTTTCCTAGACGCCTTCAGTGGCTACCATCAGATAAGGATGGACCCCGAAGATGAAGAGAAGACTGCCTTCATCACCGAAGGAGGAACATATTGCTATATCAGGATGCCCTTCGGACTCAAAAATGCAGGAGCCACCTACCAGAGGCTGATGAACAAGGTCTTCAAAGACCAAATGGGGAGGAACATGGAGGTATATGTTGATGATATGATAGTCAAGAGCAAACTGCCTGGCTACCACGTTGCAGATTTAGAGGAAACCTTCCAAAAGCTCAGAACCTTCGGGATCCGCCTTAATCCAGAGAAGTGCATCTTCGGGGTGACCTCGGGAAAGTTCCTTGGGTACATGGTATCCGAAAGAGGCATCGACGCTAACCCTGAGAAGATTAAGGCTCTGCTTGAATTCCGAACACCTACCACAGTCAAAGACGTGCAGAGACTCACCGGAAGAATAACCTTTCTGAGCAGGTTTATTTCCAGGTACGGAGATAGGTGTCGACCCTTCTTCAAAGTCCTCACAAAAGCGGCAAAAATGGAAGGCGACCTCGGAAGGGATGGCCATCCTTGGGCTGAAGATTGCCAAAAAGCCTGGGAAGAACTCAAAGTCTACTTGGCCAGACTGCCGACTCTGCGGCAACCTCGGGAGGGAAAGCCCCTGGCACTATACCTCGCCGTCACGGAAAAAGCTGTGAGTTCGGTTCTTGTGAAAGAAGAAGGACCGAAACAGTGGCCGGTTTACTATGTCAGCAAGTCCTTGCATGGCGCCGAAGTCAGGTACCCTTTGCTTCAAAAAGCTATATATGCCTTAGTGCTTGCAGGTAGAAGGCTGCGGCCATACTTTCAGGCTCACCCCATCATTGTCCGAAGTAGTCTGCCACTACGGGATGTCATGAAGAGAGTTGATCATTCGGGAAGGCTCTCCAAGTGGTGCATAGAGCTGGGTGAACACGAGATCACATACGAGCCTCGGAAAGCCATAAAAGCTCAAGCACTGGCAGATTTTATCGCCGAAATACCCACCACTGAGGAGAGCCATTCAGATCCAAAAGAGGGTGAGCCAGAATGGACCTTACACGTTGACGGGGCCTCAGGATCCGAACACCAGGGAGCTGGAGTGATTATCAGAGGCCCCGAAGGCCTAGAAGTAATGAAGGCCATCAAGTTCAGTTTCAATGCCACCAACAATATGGCGGAGTATGAGGCCCTCATAGCAGGATTACGCCTGGCCAGAAAAATTGGCGTGAGAAACTTGAAAGCACATAGTGATTCCCAGCTGGTGGTCCGAAAAATGGCAGGGGACTATGGCGCGAAAGACCCGACCTTGGCAAAATACCATGAGTTGGTAACAAAGCTTATTCGGGAGTTCGACGTCGTGAAAATCGAGAACGTACCCCGACGGGAAAATGCTGAGGCAGACTGTCTGGCGAAGTCCAAAACTTGCACCGAAGTGCTAAGCCACCCCAGCATCGCGGTGCTAAGCATAGAGACCTCGGGGAAAGGATGGAGAGAACCAATCAAAACGTATCTCGCAACCAACACACTCCCCGAAGACCCCAGCGAAGCCGCAAAAGTGCGAAGGCGCTCCGGCCGTTTCTTCTTAATTGGAGAAGAACTATATCGGCAAGGATATGCAAATCCACTACAGAGGTGTGTTAGTGAAGAGGATACTGAAATGATCCTCGAAGAAGTTCACGAAGGTGCCTGTGGTTCGCACATCGGAACCGACGCCCTGGCAGCAGTGATACTTCGCCAAGGATACTTCTGGCCTACCCTGAGAAAGGACGCCAAGCAGTTCGTCCGGAAATGTGGTAGTTGCCAGAGACATGCGAACATCCAAAGAACACCCTCAGAGTTCGTAACTTCGGCAGACTATCCTTGGCCCTTCGCAGTTTGGGGCATAGATCTCATTGGGCCACTCCCAACAGCGCCTGGAGGCGTAAAATTCTGCGTAGTAGCAGTAGACTATTTCTCTAAATGGGTCGAGGCAGAACCTCTGACAACTATCTCGGCAAAAGAAGTGCAGAAGTTCGTATGGAAAAACATCGTATGCAGATTTGGCATACCGAGGGTACTCGTAGCGGACAATGGATCCCAGTTCATAGACAAAGGATTCCAAGAGTTCATTAGCAACCTCGGGACAAAAATGCACTTCGCCCCAGTAGCTCACCCCCAAAGTAATGGGCAGGTGGAAGTATCTAACAGGACCATAAAAGATGGTCTGAAAAAGAGATTGGGAGAAGCAAAAGGGAAATGGCCAGGAGAACTCCAAAGCGTGTTATGGAGCTACCGGACGACACCCCGAAGAGCCACAGGGGAAACACCCTTTTCACTCGTCTTCGGTACAGAGGCTATCATCCCCGTCGAGGTAGTACAACCGTCAATACGAGTCCAAGTGTTTATGGAGCTACCGGACGACTCGACGAAAAAGGAAATGACCTCCCCGTCGAGGTAGTACAACCGTCAATACGAGTCCAAGTGTTCGATGAAAAAGGAAATGACCTCGGCCTGAGAACCAAGCTCGACCTCGTCAGCGAACACAGAGAAGTAGCCGAGCTAAGAAGAAAAGCTTTCCAGCAAAGAGTGGCAGCAGCCATAAACCTACGCGCTAAGCCAAAAGGAATAAAGAAGGGAGACCTCGTTCTCCGAAAGGCTGAATTTGCACCCCGAAAACCGTCCCACGGGGTACTTCGCGCAAATTGGGAAGGACCCTACCTGGTACTTGCCGAAGTACGAAAAGGAGTTTATAAGCTCGGCGATGCCGAAGGCATAGAATTAAAAAATACTTGGCACTCAGAGGCCTTGAAAAAATTCTACGCCTAAAAAAGTTCGGTGGGAAAGTTGTATTAGTGGGAAAAATTTGTCCAAATAAAAAATTCTGAAAAGAGTCTCACGAAAAGTTGGAAAGTTTTCCGAAGTCTCTTGAGCGAATATATTCGGGACAAAGGAAAGCAAGAATATGGTTTTCCGAAGTCTCTTGAGCGAATATGTTCGGGACAAAGGAAAGCAAGAGTATGGTTTCCCCAAGTCTCTTGAGCAAATATGTTCGGGAAAAATTTGTCCAAATAAAAAATTCTGAAAAGAGTCTCACGAAAAGTTGGAAAGTTTCCCCAAGTCACTTGAGCAAATATGTTCGGGACAGAGGAAAACAATGGAATCTGGCAAAAAATATATATACTCAGCCAAAATTTTTATTTATTGAGCCAAACAGTGCTTACAGAGGAAGAAAATGAAGACAGAAGGCCCTAATACAAGCTAAGGAACCTCGGCGTCCTGAGAGCTGCCAGCCTCTGTGCTTTTGTCAGTAGCCTTTGGCGCCGGGAGAGAAGGAGGCAGTCTCAAATGCTCGATCTTGGACCAAGTCCACCGAGGCTCCTTGGGGATGTTCATTGCTTCCAGAAAGGAGAGGTCGAAGTCTGGGAACTTCTGCAGAATTTGGTGCCGAGCGAGACAGAAGCCGTCTTGAAAGCCCAACTTCGTCATATTATCGGACTCCTGCTTCTTGACCTCCAAATCCTCGAAGTCCTTCTCCAGATCAGCGTAATCCTTCTCCAAATCCTTGACCTTTTTCTTCAGTGACTTCACCTTCTTCTTCTCTTCTGAAGGCTCCATCAGAGATGCGACCTTGGCTTCGAGTTGAGCTTTCTCCTCGAGCGTCTTCGCAAGGATTGTGTCACTTTCTGACTTACCGTTTTGAATCGCCTCGACGGTCGAAGTCAGCTCCGCCATTCGAGAGCCGAGGTCGGAAAGCTTCTGGGAGGTGTCTTTCTGAAGTTCCTCTTTCTCTTTCTTGAACTCCTCCCGAAGTTCAGCAACCTCCTTCTCCGCAGACTGCTTGAGATGAGCATTTTCGGCTTCCAGGGCCGAACACTTGTCCTTCGCCTTGGTATAATAATCCCAAAGTGCCGCCCTTTTCTCTGCCTCTCGCGCCACGCGAACACGGAGACACCCGGCATCAGCAACCTCCTTCTCCGCAGACTGCTTGAGATGAGCATTTTCGGCTTCCAGGGCCGAACACTTGTCCTTCGCCTTGGTATAATAATCCCAAAGTGCCGCCCTCTTCTCTGCCTCTCGCGCCACTCGAACACGGAGACACCCGGCATACCCCATCAGCTGCAAAAAAGAGAGAGAGAAGCAAACAGAGGGAAATTAATGCTAAGTACTTGGACAAAAATCAAAGACAAAATTGCCACTGAGGAGACAGTGTAGCGTGCCTGGGCAGCATGTTCAGTGATTTTGGCGGCCAAGGAGTTATCGCCTGGGTAAGCCGCCGTAATGGCCTTGTAAGAGGCCTCAGTAAGCACCCCTTTGCACATTTGCCTGGCCATCTCGGGACAGTCCTCGGAGTACATATTCATGTCCTCCGTGAACGTCCAAAAGGGCTCTTTCGGCACTTTCCCTTCAGGAATTTTGGCATCCCGAAGGGCCCTCTTGCGGGCATGTTCGGTAACCCAGCCAGGAGACAAAAGGATGTTCGACAAAGTGCAACAAGGCAGAAAAATTGGTTAAGGCCACCTCCGCTGTGCAACAAGGCAGAAAAATTTGTTAAGGCCAGAAAAGTCTTAATGATTTGCAAGAGACAAAAGGATGTTCGACAAAGTGCAAACCTGCTGGCACCTCGGTAACGTCGTCGTCAGGAACCGTCGTCGCCTCAGTAGAGATCCCCTTGCCTTTTATTTGGCGCCGCTCCTCGGCAGAAGGGGTCTCCTCCCCATCGCCCTCCAGAAGAGCATGCGAAGGCGTGGGGCTTTGAGGTGGCACGTCGGAAGAAGGGACGTCGGCAAAAGGTACCTCGGGCAAAGGGACAGCGTGGTCTTCGGCTTCCTCGCCTGCCTCCTCCGGAATCTGCGGAAGAGAGGAAGGACCAGCCTTCCTTGCCCGTTTGGAAGGAGGGCCCGCCGAAGTGTGCTTCCGCCTCCGAGAGGCGGCCTTCTTTGTCTGCTCGCCCCTCTCGGCCTGGCCTGTAAAAAGAGCCTTGTAGAAGGCAGCCGCGTCGTCGCCCATCTCTGGAGAAAGAAAAAGAAGATCAGTGTAAGTCCAAGATGAAGTCATGAAGGGAAAAATGAGAAAGTAACTTACTCTCATAAAAAGACTCATAAGTCTCTTCCCCCCGAAGGAGTTTCACGAGCCAAGCGGCCTTTCCCGAAGAAGCCGGTTTTGGCATATTGAGGTCCGTCTCATGCTCCTTTACCACCTTGAATTCCCGAAGGACCTCTTCGGTCATGAGCCTCCAGTTGATCGGAAAGGGGTAAAGGGCACGAGGAGAGACCTCGGCAGCCCAGTCAGAGACGGCCCGGATGCGCCTGTCGAAGTCCTCAAAGATAGGTGCTACTTCGGCGTCCAGCAGCATCTTTGGGTCAACAACGTCCATCTTGAGCCTCCCCTGAGCCCACTTGGTCGGGACGTGCGACCAAGTTTCCGACTTCTTCAGGAAAAAGAATTTTTGTTGCCACCCTCGCCAGCTGTCTTTGGTGGCGAAAGTGAACGTATATTTTTTGCTCCCGGATCCCCGAGGTAGCATAAAATAGAAGCCACCCTTCGGGACCACGTAGAGCTTGTAGTACTGAAGAAAAACTACAAAGTGAGGTTTTATTTTGAAAACGCCACACATACAGAGGAAGGCGTTGAAATAGCAGTACGAGTTCGGTGGGAGTTGGTTAACGGCAATGCCATGGAAGTCGCAGAACGCGTTAACCATCTCCGGGGGGGGATACCGAAGTCCGGCCTTCAGTTGGGCTCGGAAAACGGTGATTTCATCACTTCGGTTGGAGAAAGGAAATTGGTCAGGACGGGGCAACCTCGTCACAGAATAAGAGGGTAAGAAAAACTTTCTCTTCCACTTCGCCAGTTTTGCCGGAGTAGTGCAGCAGGGGTGAGAAAGGAGAGGTTGCCAACTCTCGGGAACAGGCATGGTGAAAATGAGTTCAGAGAAAGCAAGAAAAACGAGTTCGGGAAAAACAAAGAAGAAACTTTGAAAAAAGCAAAAAGACTAAAACCCACCAAAGGTCTTGCCGGAATCTGGATTTTTGGAAGCCGTCGTGAAAAGTGGTCGGAAAAACGCCTGAAAAAGGAGAAACACCGCGGAAAATCGGGAGAGAATTAGAAAGCAGAAGAAAGCAAAAGTAGAAGCAGAAAGAGGGTTATGACCGGACTGGTATATATAGGCCGAAGAGGCCAGATGAACCGTCGTCATTAGTACCCCTCGGAAGGCGAAGCATCGCCATAATTGCTAACTGCGCCTGAAAAGTCGCGCCTGCCGTATTCAGTGCACTCTTACCCAGCAAAAAGGGCGCCACGTGTCAACCATCGCGCGGCAAACGTGCCGCGTGTCAGGCATCGCGCAGCAAACGTGCCACGTGTCGTCCATCACGTCGAGCAGGCCCTCTGACACCATTTGGTCTAGAGGCGCCGCCCTAGACTGACTCTGCTGGACACAGGACGCGACACATGAGCAGACCTATAAAGGCAAAAAAGTAGGTTACCTCGAAGACACCAAAAGACAGCCTGTGACTTCGGGCAGAAGGTGTGTCTTCGGCACAAGGTTATCCTATTTTCCCTCGCCACAAGGACACCAAGAGACAGCCTGTGACTTCGGGCAGAAGGTGTGTCTTCGGCACAGGGATAGCCTATCTTCTCGCACCTCGAGGACGCAAAAATGCTGCCCATCACTACCAGCAGAAGAAGGCGTCTTCGGCGCAGGTATCACAACCACAGGACCCGAGAACCGATGAACCGAAGTTTCTCACTTCGGCTTTTCGGAGGGGGGCCTGTGATAGCCAAAGGCTATTGCCTCCTCGGTAGTAACTCCCTGCCAGAATATTGGCCGAGGAGTCTGACGTCACCCAAGAGAGGATCTTTTCACTGACCTCGGAAGGTGCGAAGTCAAACACTATGAGCTCGAGACTTTGGTTAGCTCGTCAGGAATTCCGAGGACAACACCGTCTCCATCGAGGGGCCAAACTGACTGCCCCGAAGAGGATCTTCCCCGAACAAGAAGCACCTGAACAAGGGAATCCCCGAACTATGGGTGTGAGTCCCGAAGAAGGTGTCCATCAAGAGAACTCCCAGAACTATGGGAAAAATCCCGAAGGAAGTGCTCGCACCGAAAGACGGATGGAATCCGAAGAGGGTGCACGCACCGAAGGGCGACCTCGCCCAGGGGACCTCGGGAGTACGGTATGAGCATTTAAGGAGCCTCTGACATGTCGCCTGCAAGCCCTACACGTCACATCAGAACGGCGAACTGACACGCCGCAGCCGCCCCAGTCCTGACACAACCTATCCGGGTCCAAGGCTAAAGGAGGCTGCAAACGGCTGCCTGTCCCCTAGGTCCAAAAGCACAGATCAAATCTGACCGAACACGTGTCATGATCTGAACGGACCATCTACTCCTATAAATACTAGGAAAAGGGACTGGGCAAATGATGGGCATTCTCCTCCCTCTGAGAAAACACAAAACAGGCAAGACGCTTGATCCCTTAGTGTTCTTCCTCCACTTTCACTCAGAAAATTGACTTGGGCGTCGGAGGGTCCTCCCCGGAAAAGCAAACCGGGGACCTCCTAACCTCTTCTTTGAGCTTTTCAGGCACACTCAGCTGGGAAACCAGAGCTCCAGGCGCTTGCCTCCTCAGGAAGTCTCTCCACCTGTCAACATGACAACAAACGAAGATGCCTTGGGGCATCAACCACATTTGACTGACTTCTTAGTGGAGGCTTCTCATAATATGTTGTGGCTCTCCTAGTAGCAAGCACTCCTGAAGGAGGTAAAGTGTTCTAAATTAAGTTTGGAACCTAATTTCAAGTTTACATAGTGATAGCTGAAGTGTTATTGCCCTGGTCACCTGGGGACTTCGGCCAAACATCATGCTCGGGAGAATCCGGCTTCACCCACGAGGAACGCCAGTGCTGACCTCGGAAAGGAGGGAGTTAGACACCCTGAGTACACGATCTATTTAGTCCGGCAATACCAACCTCGGAAGACAAGCGTATTACCTACCTCGGGAAGGTGACTGAACCAGCTTCGAGGGAGAAGGACCAGCCATCTTCAGCAGGAGAAAATCCCCCCGAATGAGTAACTTCGGAGCTAGGGAGTCCCCCGAACTACCTGTATGACTCCGGGGAAAGGCCCCTCACTCCGAAGGGAGACCTCAACCAAAGGGACCCCGGGATTATGGCAGGAGCAATTAAGGAGCCTCTGACACACCCTGCACGCCGCCCTCATATGCAATCTGACGCGCCGACGCCGTCTTTGTCTTCTCATGTAGGGCTATGCTTGCCTTAGCTCGTGGCCCAAGGAGCCTGTAGGCGGCTAGCGGCCCCCACACCCAAAAATACAGATAGCATCCGACCGAACACGTGTCACAATCTGAATGAGTTGCCCCCTCTTATATATATAAGGGGAATGGTCTCAATAGGGGATCTCTTTTGCTCCGCCCTCAAGAAAACGTAACAGGCAAGAGTCCTTAGTCCTTACTAATCTCTCTACACCTTCCAAAGCACTGACTTGGGCGTCGGAGGCTCTTCCCGGGAAAAAGACTCCGGGGACCTCCTAACCCCTATTTTTTGAGGTTTCAGGTAGGCTCTCTGGGGGAATCTCCATTTCAGGCGTTCTCCCATACCGAAAGTCCATCTCGGTCTCACCATGCCACATGACGAAGATGCTACTAGGCATCATTTGGCACCGTATGTGGGAAATCACTCTTAGGTCACCACCATTGAAACTCGGTGTTCTAAGGACAAGGGACTTTCGAGGTCCCCGTCTGCGCCAGAGGTTCAACCGGCAACTGAACAAACTGTAGCAAGGACTTCCCTGCCCGAGGATGAATGTCCTCTAACTATTACCATGGGCTTCCTGTGCGAGTTCCAAAGCTCTGTCGTGGCCGAAATGATGCAACAGTTAGACCGAAGATAGCCGCAGCCAAATCTGGGTTGAAGGCCCTCCTCACTAGTGCCTCATCGGCAGAAAAGTCCTAGGTCAATCCATAGGAGTTCGAGAAGCGGAGATCAACGAGATGAGTCCTCATGGAAAATATAACCCTCAAAACGCAACCCGCGGCGGAAATATCAAAACGACCCAGAGCTCCCCGTCGAAGGAATTCCTCACCTGAAGAAAAGTCACCATCTCCCCGGCGCCAAAGTCACTCCCAAAGAAGAGACATCAGTCTCCGTTCCCGGGGACCTATCGGCAGCAGGAAGAAGAGCGCAGTGCCACACTTCTTGTGGAGAAAATCTTAAAGAGGCTAGAAAGAATGGATAGGCAGGTAGCACAGAAACCCGTCTGGGCTAGGTTATCAGAAACTTTCAACGGGGATGAATCACCATTCACCCGAGTGGTGGTTGAAGCACCAATGCCGAGCGACTTCTGGGTACCTCGTTTAGAGACCTACGATGGCCAAACGGAACCCCAGGCTCATCTGACCAAATACAAGCGCAGCATGGTGCTGCACGGTGCTAATGACGCCACCTTGTGCAAATGTTTTGAGGTCACCCTCACTGGACCAGCAACAGCTTGGTACAACTCATTGGCTCCTGGGACCATCATGGAATTCCAAGAGTTGTCTACTACCTTCACACAGCAATTCATTGGGAACCGACCAACGGTGAAGATGCCAGTCCAAATGTTTGACATAGCGCAGAAGAATGGAGAAACCATTTGCGACTATGTCGAAAGGTTCAACAGGGAAGCCTTAAGTGTTCCAAACTTCAGGCTAGAAATACGTATCCTGGCCATAACACAAGGACTTTGGAGAGACTCCCAGTTGTTCTATGAGTTTTCCAAGGATCCCCTCGACACGCTTGGTGTATTCTACCTAAGGGCCGAGCAGTACATGACTGCTGAAGAACTGAGAATGGGAGGCCCAAAATCCAACCACACTCACACCGAGGGGATGAGCCAGCAACCTCGTTATCCAATCGAATCAAGGGGACGACCTCGGAAGCCTAAGGGAAGGAGGCCACTGGCTTTCACCCCTCTGAACACCTCAAGGACGAACATCTTTATGGCAAGGATAGGCAGCTGGGACATCGAGAGAGTGTTGTTTGATGATGGTTCGAACGCAGATGTCCTATTCTTGCACCTGCTACCAAATCTAGGTATGTCAAGGAGCGACCTCAAGTCTGTTGCTTCTCCTACTTTTGGAGTAGGACCGTCCGAACTCCCCGTCCTCGGCTGGATCGATCTCCCCCTGATGCTGAGAGGAACTTTGGTGAACAACAAGGATGAGTTGTTCACCTCCGTAATGACAAGTTCATCACATCCACCGCGGTGTGAAGTACCTAACTATCACCTTCGCCACCAAGGATGGAGATGCTGAGATCTTCATCAACCAGGGTAAGGTGAGAAAAGTGTTTGTGAAGGCGAAGAAAGCCCCAGTGGCAAATTGTGCCCAGATTACGAAAATGAAGGTTTTACCCGAAGGAGAGTAAAAAAAAAACAAGAAGAAGAAGAACCGAAGATCCTGAGAAAGTGGAAACAGAAGAAATAAAGCTTGTCCCAGGCTGAAATACCCGAATAGGGAAAAAATTGGCTGAAGGTGACAAGGAAAAACTTGTGTCTTTCCTAGTGATGAATAAAGATCTATTTGCCTACTCGCCAAAAGACATGCCTGGGGCTGCCCCCCCTATAACACAGCATAGCCTTAGAGTGAGCCCAGAGGCAAGGCCTGTTCACCAAAAGAAGCAAAGCCTCTTGGCACACAAAAACAACTTCATCAAAACTGAAGTCCAACACTTGATAGAGGCAAGTATGGTCAGGGAAGTCAAATACCCCGAATGGCTAAGTAATGTGGTCATCGGCACAAAAGAAGGAAGTGACAAGCTCCGAATGTGCATCGACTTCCGAAACTTAAATGATGCTTGCCCTAAGGACTCATATCCTCTTCCACCAATAGATCAGTTGGTAGACTCCACTGCTGAGTATGGACTCCTGAGCTTCCTCGACGCTTTCAGTGGGTACAATCAATTCGGAATGGAGGTCGAAGATGAGGAAAAAACTGCCTTCATCACTGAAGTTGGTGCATATTACTATGTTAGAATGCCCTTTGGGCTCAAGAACGTAGGAGCCACCTACTAGAGGCTGATGAACAAGGTCTCCAAAGACCAAATAGGGAGAAACATGGAAGTCTATAATGATGACACAATTGTCAAAAGCAAGTTGCCTGGCAGTCATGTCACAGATTTGGAGGAAACTTTCCACCAACTTAGAGCATTCGGAATTCGCCTTAGTTTGGAAAAATGCATCTTCAGCGTAAACTCTGGCAAGTTCCTCGGGATCATGGTATCGGAAAGGGCAATTGATGCCAACCCCAAAAAAATCAAAGCGCTACTCGAATTCTGGACTCCTGTTACAACAAAGGATGTGCAAAGGCTCACAGGGAGAGTAACGTCCCTTAGTAGATTCATTTCCAGGTATGGGGATCGCTGCCGAGCATTCTTTAAAGTTCTTACCAAGGCAGAAAAAAATGGTGGCAACCTCAGAGACAATGACCATTCCTAGAACGAGGAGTGCCAAAAGCCTGGGAAGAACTCAAAGTCTATCTGGCTCACTACCCACTCTTTGGCAACCATGAAAAGGAGAACTTCTCGTATATTATACCTCGTTGTTACCGAAAAAGCACTGAGTTCGGTCCTTGTGAAGGAAGAGGGGGTGGAGCAATCGCCAGTATATTACGTGAGCAAGTCCCTGCACGGCGCCGAAGTCAAAGAATAGACCATTCGGGAAGGCTTTCTAAGCAGTGCATAAAGCTCGGCGAGTATGATATTACTTATGAGCCAAGGAAAGCAATAAAAGCCCAAGCCCTAGCAGACTTCACTGCTGAAGTACCTATGGCCGAAGGAGAACAATCGCCCCTCGGCAAAAGCAAACCAGAATGGACTCTGTTTGTAGATGGGGCCTCTGGCTCTAAGCATCAGGGAGCTGGGATTGTCATTCGCGGCCCCGAAGGCCTGGAAGTCATGAAATCCATTAAATTTGGGTTTAACGTCACCAACAATATGGCAGAATACGAAGCTCTCATAGCAGGGTTACACCTAGCTAGAAAGATTGGTGTGAGAAATCTAAAAGCCCACAGTGACTCCCAACTAGTGGTGCGGCAGATGGCAGGGTACTATAGTGCAAAGGACCCAACTTTGGCAAAATATCATGAATGCGCATCAAAGCTCATTCAAGAGTTCGATGCAGTACGTATTGAAAATGTACCTTGCTGAGACAAGGCTGAAGCAGACAGCCTGGCCAAACCAAAAAGGTTCACCGAAGTGTTGGGCCATCCGAGCATAGCAACACTACGTATAGCAACCTCGGACAAAAGGTGGAAAGATCCTATAAAGAGGTATCTTGCAACCAAAGAGCTTCTCGAAGATCCTCATGAAGCGGCGAAAGTGCAAAAACGTTCCGGACGATATTTCCTAATTGGGGAGGAATTATACCGGCAAGGGTACCCGAGTCCGTTACAGAGATGTGTCAGTGAAAAGGTCGCCAACATGGTTCTCGAAGAAGTCCACGAGGGGGCTTGTGGTTCCCATGTCGGAACTGATGCCTTGGCAGGAGCAATACTCCGCCAAGGGTACTTCTGGCCCACCTTAAGAAAGGACGCAAGATAGTTCATCCAGAAGTGTGAAAATTGCCAAAGACACACCAGCATCCTTTGGAGTTGATAACCCCGGCAGATTACCCTTGCCCCTTTGCAGTATAGGGCATAGATCTCATCGGGCCACTCCCAACAGCACTCAGAGGAGTGAAGTTCTGCGTAGTAGCAGAGGACTACTTCACTAAGCGGGTCGAGGCAGAACCCCTAGCGACCATTTTGACAATATATATACAAAAGTTCGTCTGGAAGAACATTTTATGCAGATTTGGCATATCGAAGGCTAATGGCCAATAATGGTTCACAGTTTACGGACAAGGGATTCCAAGAATTCATCACCAACCTCGAAATAAAAATGCACTTCACCCCGGTAGCTCATCCCCAGAGCAACGGACAAGTATAGGTATCCGACAGAACTATAAAAGAGGGTCTGAAAAAGAGGTTGGGGGAAGCAAAGGTAAAGTGGCCAGGAGAGCCTCCTAGTGTGCTTTGGAGTTATCGGACAACACCCCGAAGGGCCACGAGGGAGACACCTTTCTCATTTGTCTTCTGCACGGAGGCCATTATCCCTATCGAAGTAGTACGGCCATCATTCAGAATACAAGTGTTCGATGAAGGAGGAAACGACCTCGAATTGAGAACTAAGCTCGATCTGATTAATGAACATAGAGAGATGGCCGAACTCAGAAGGAAAGCCTTTCAGCAAAGAGTGGCCACAGTTGCGAATCTACGCGTTAGGCAAAAAGTAATAAGGAAAGGAGACCTCGTTCTCCGAAAGACCAAATTCGAGCCCCGAAGGCCGTCCCACGGGGTACTTCGGGCAAACTGGGAAAAGCCTTATTTGGTCCTTGACGAAGTCCGAAAGGGGAGTCTATAAGCTTGGCGACTCCGAATATGGAGAATTAAAAAATACATGGCATCCGGACGCCTTGAAGAAATTCTATACTTAGAATCTTGGTAAGAATTGTACGAGTTAGAAAAAGTTTCTAGGTACAAAACTTTTCTTCCACCAAAGAACTTTCGCCTAACAAGGCTTAGAAGTTTGCAAAATTTACTTACTATTGGGTCATTCTCCCAAAAGGTAGGCCAAAATTTTTCTTAAGGGAATTCATAAAAAATGAACGATTCTCCGAAGACGGCTAATAGAGCAAGCAAAAAAGTGTTTTCCGAAGTCCCTTGACTGAAAATGGTAGGGATAACTAGGAAATAAAAGTTATTGCTCAAAGACTTAGCCAATTTATGGAAAGGGGAAAATTTTCATTGAAGAATGCCTTATTACAAGGAGAATGTTGCAAGAAGAAAAGTTGCAAAGAAAAACAAGGCAAAGGTCCTAAAACATGTAAGGGACCCCGCCGTCCTGAGATGCTCCTGCTCCTGTGTCCCTATCCGTGGCCTTCGGTGCTGGAAGAGTGGGGGCAAGCGGCAGGTTGAGGTGCTCGATCTTCAACCAAGTCCACCGAGGCTCCTTGGGAATGTCCAGGCCAGCTAAGAAGGAGATGTCGAGGTCTAGGTACTTCTTCAAAACTTGGTGGCGAGCCAAACAGAAACCGTCCTAGAAGGCAAGCTTGGTCACCTGGACGGCCTTATCTTTTTCAAGGGACAGCGCCTCCACCTCGTCTTGAAAGTCAGCAACCTCTTTCTTCAGTGCCTTCACCTTCCTCTTCTTCGGTTCCTTCTTTGAAGCCTCGACCTCAGCTTGAAGCTCGGCATTGTCAGCAAGCTCCTTCGCTAGGAGAGCAGAGTCTTCCTCTTTCCCCTTTCGATAGGCCTCGTTGGCTGAAGTCAGGCTCACCACCTTCACGCCAAGGTTGGACATCTTCTGGGAAAAATCCTTCAGGAGCTTTTCTTGGCCCTTCAAGAATTCCTCCCGAAGATTGGCAACCCTCTCTTTGGCTATTCAGCTCAACTCGGTGTTCATCACAACCGAGTTGGCACAAAAGACCTTGGCCATCACTAATTTATCTTCGGCCCAAGCTCAGACCGAAGATAGCTTTGCTGCCCAAGCTCGAAGGTATCCACTATACCCCAGAAGCTACAAAAATGAAGAAGGTACTTAGTCAAATTTGCATAAGGAAAGCCAAGCATTTAGAAAAAATGGAAGAAAAAAATGAAGAGGCCCCAAGAACTACCTACGCAGCGTGCTCAAAAATCTTAGCGGCAAGGGTATCCTCGTTGGCGCACTCCTTGGCAACTGCCTTGAAGGAAGCCTGGGTAAGCACGCCCTCGCCATCTGGGGAGCCATTTCCCAGCAGTCTTCGGAGAACAAATTCATGTCTTCCGTGAAAGACCAGAATGGCTCCCTGGGAACTTTGTCCTTCGGGATGTGGGAATTTAAAAGCGTAAGTTCTGTCAAACAAAATTCCCTGGCAGTAAGAGCTATAAGGTTGTGAGTACTAAAATGGGGATAAGAGACAAACCTGGCGCAACCTAGCAACGTCATCGTCAGAATCCCGGACCTCCTCCACGTCGGTAGGGATATGTTTGCTTTTGTCCTGTCGGCACTTTTCTAACTCCTCAGCAGAGGGAACCTCCCTCAGAAAGCCCAAAAGGTCCGTCGACATGGCGGGACTCCAAGAAGCAGCGTTGGTCACCACCCTGACAGGAAGCTCGGCGGGAGTTTCAGGCTCAGCGAAAGTTTCAGGCTCACCGACAACCTCCGCCGCATCTTCCGGGGGTGGAAGAAGGATGCCCTTCTTCGCCTTCTTGGCCGAAGATGGCCCACTCCCAGTAGTTTTGTGCCTCTTGGAGATGCTCTTCTTCGTTTGTTCCCCCTTCTCGGCCTGGCCGAGGAAGAGGGACTTGTAGTAGGCAGCAGACTTATCGCCCATCTCTGAAAAAGAAGGAAAACATCAGTGTAAGTCCAGACGGATACTTATACTGAAAATTTTTGGAAGAAAACTTACTCAAAAAAGGCTTCATAAGTGAGCTCCCTCCGAAGGAGCATCACTAGCCAGGACTCCTTCCCGTCAATGGCAGGAGCTGGCATGGCAAGGTCCATCTTGTGCTCCTTAATTACCCCCAGCTCCCAAAGGACCTTATCAGTCATAAGCCTCCAATTAATGGGGAAGGGGTAGAGGGAGCATGAAGGGACCTTGGCATCCCAGTCGGTGACAGCACAGATGCATCTGTCGAAGTTCAAAAACCTCACCGCCAGCTCGGGAGTCAACAGCTTCTTGGGGTCCATGACATCCATCTCTAGCTTTCCTTGAGCCCACTTGGTCGGGACGTACGACTAGGCCTCCGCCACCTTTAGGAAGAAGAACTTCCTTTGCCACCCTTGCCAGCTATCTTTAGTAGCAAAGGTGAACATAAACTTCGTGCTCCCAGATCCCCGAGCTAGCATGAAATAAAAGCCGCCCTTCAGGACTGAATAGAGCTTATAGTACTGCCTGAACAAGATGAAGTGGGGCTCTACTCTGAAAACCAAGCACATGCAGAGGAAGGTGTTAAAATAAGAGTATGAGTTCGAAGGAAGCTGATTCACGACTATGCCATGAAATTGGTAGAAGTTGCAAATTATCCTCGGGGGAGGAAACTGAAGTCCAGCCTTCAGCTGGGCTCGGAAAATGGTAACCTCATCGTCTTGGTTCATAAAACTAAAATGACCAAGATGAGGCAACCTTGTGACGGCGTAGGAGGGAAGAAAAAATTTGGTCGTCCACTTCTCTAATTTCTCCGAAGTTGAGCAACAAGGGTGAGACGTGAAAGGTTGCCAACTCTCGGGGACAGGTGAAGACATGATGAGCAAAAAGTGACTTCGGGTAAAAAAATCAAGGGACTTCGGGAAGATAGAAGAAAAGCAGAAAATGAAGAAACCGAAGGACCTTTAGAGTCAGAACCCACCAAAAGTCTTGCCAAAATCAGGGTTTGTGGACGCCGTCGTGAAAGGTGGCCGGAAATCGTGCCGCCGTTAACACCACCGCAAAGAAGGAAGAAAAGGCACAAAAGCAAATGAGAGCAAAGCGAGAGCAAAGAAAAAACAAATGAAGGGTATCACGGAAAGAGGTTTATTTAGACTGAGGAAGGGTAGCAGAATCGGTGTCATAATTGCTCCGCGAAGGCGAAACGTCACCATAATTGCCCTTCGCGCGCGAAAAGGCATGGCCGCCGTAACTGACATGACTGTTCCTAACCAGCACCTACCATGTGTGGCCCGTCGTGAGAAACTAGGACACTTTTTCTGACATCCCGAAAACCCGGGCACGCCGCTCTAGACTGACACGCCTAGTTTCAAGATTCGACGGTCCACTGGCCTACAGTAGGGAAAGTGAAGAAATTGGGTATCTTGAGAATGCCAAAAAGCAAACAGGTGACACCTGTCCGAACAAGGCTTTTCCCCTAATGGCGAAGTGCCTGCTCTGCGAACGTCACACCCTGAGTCCTAAAAAGCACCCCCAAAAAGGACCACTAGCCGAAGTCTCCACTCCGGCTTTCCAAGGGGGGCATGTGATAACCGAAGTGTTATTGCCCTGGTCACTTGGGGACTTCGGCCAAACATTATGCTCGGGAGAATCCGGCATCACCCACGAGCAACGCCAGTGCTGACCTCGAAAAGGAAGGAGTCAAACACCCTGAGTACACAATCTATTTAGTTCGCCAGTACCAACCTCGAAAAACTAGTGTATTGCCTACCTCAGGAAGGCGACTGAACCAATTTCGTGGGAGAAGGACCAGCCACCTTCAGTAGGAGAAAATCCCCCTGAAGGAGTAACTTCGGAGCTAATGAGTCCCCCGTACTACCGGTATAACTCCGGGGAAAGGCCCTTCACTCCGAAGGGAGACCTCAACCAAAGGGACCATGGTATTACGGCAGGAGTAATTAAGGAGCCTCTGACATGCCGCCCGCACACCCTGCACGCCGCCCTCATATGCATTCTGACGCGCCGACGCCGCCTATGTCTTGTCATGCAGGGCTATGCTTGCCTTAGCTCATGGATCAAGGAGCCTATAGGCGGCTAGGGGCCCCCACACCCAGAAATATGAATAGCATCCGACCGAACACGTGTCACAATCTGAATGGGTTACCCCCTCTTATATATATAAGGGGTATGTTCTTAGGGAGGGATCTCTTTTTCTCCGCCCTCAAGAAAACTTAACAGGCAAGAGTCCTTGGTCCTTACTAATCTCTCTCCACCTTCCAAAGCACTGACTTGTGCATCAGAGGCTCCTCCCCGAAAAAATACTCCGGGGACCTCCTAACCCCTGTTTTCTGAGTGTTTTAGGCAGGCTCTCCGGGGAAATCTCCATTTTAGGCGTTCTCCCATACCGGAAGTCCCTCTTGGTCTCACCATGTCACATGATGAAGATGCTATTAGGCATCACATAGCAAGCATAGGCAAGTTTAGCAAAGTTCACTAAGTTCCGAGGAAGATAAGGCACTAAATGAGGTTCAGGGGTAAAATGGTAATTTTTCATCCTGAATAGTTGGGCGTGGTCCCGAGTGGTTAAAATATGTTTTTATAACTTAACTTTGAACCTTAACCCAAACTTGAAGAAATAAACAAGAATTAATCAAGAATAACTAAGTTACCAAAAGATGGGGGTTTAATTGTATTAAGCTTAATACTTTGGTGGCTTGGAGGTTAAGTGAGGGTTTAAGAAGGGGAAAGTGAGGCTATGGCTGCCATAATCTTGTTTCCAACCTTCTCACTCTCATTTTGCTCTCAATTCAACCTTGAAATCAAGATTTCTTGGTGCCAAAAAGAGCTATCAAGAGTATATAAGCTAGGAGGATCTCATTTCAAGCATTAAACCATGGTTTAGAGCTTTGAAATGTGTTTTCTCATAACCCCTATTTTTAGAATGAGGTAACCAATGTGTTTTCTCATAACCCCTATTTTTAGAGCTTTGAAATGTGTTTTCTCATAACCCCTATTTTTAGAATGAGGTAACCAATGTGTTCTTGATTGAATCCATGTTATTTGGTTAGTTTGGAGCTTGGGTTTTGGTTAGGAAGCAAGGTTTTGATGTTTGGTGTCTATGTTTTTTATTGGAACATGGGTGACACTTTGTTGAGCTTAGTAGATTGGAAATGAGGTTGATTCTTGCTTGTTACTTGAAGTTGAGGTAAGGGAGTTATGACTTGAAAACCAATTAATGCTATTGACATGAGTTTGCTTGAAGAATTTGAGTGATTCTAGCAATAGCATTGGTTAGAGGATTTGGTTCAATTATGGTGGACTATGAGGTTTGAGAGGATTTGGATGATGTTACGAGACATCATAGATTGGATTGTGATAGTTGGTTATGTTCTATGCAACATGGTCTATGTGTGTGTGAAATTTGGAGGCTTTCCAAGCATGTTTACTATGTTTGCCAAGTGTCCAAAATTCATAGCAGTAAAATGCGTGCCAATTATGCAGATTGGCCGATTGGCGACGCATCGCCAATTGTGCAAATATGGTCCGAATGTTACCACCTGTGGCAACGCATCACCACAAGCAAGATGGCAGAATTTCTCACATTTTGCTAGGGTGATCAAGGTAAGACCTAGGGGAGTTCTTAGGATGCTTTGGGGCCTAAGTATGCCGGGGATACTCTGAGACTTCGGAAAGTCCCTCAAGACTTAAGCATTTCCTAAAGGTTTGAAAGATTTTATGGTTACTTGAGCCATAAGCAAGGAAACTAGTTGCAAATGAGCATAACTAAGTACCATTAGCTCGGGTGAAAGGTTTAGAACCCTTGGCGACCTAACCGTGCCGTAGCCACGATGTTGCAAGGTGAAACCTTAGTGCACCTAGTCTACAAGGTCTAAATGACCTAGTCTACAATAGTCCCACCATAATTCCCATGCATAACATACTAAGGGAGAGGTTGAACTGGTGATTTATCACTAGTTAGGCTGGCAAGCGTAGCTTGCTGGTAGGCAAGGCAATGCCTTGTAGTTTAAGGACAAGGATGAGGAGAGGTCTCAAGGGACCTAAATATATGCATATATTAGACCCTCAAGCTGTATGAGCTCACAGTAGGTTACATATGTTATCATATGTAGTGTCCTTAGTAATTTTCTTGCAGGTACACTGAAGACCCCTTACTGAGAATGTTATGTTCTCACTCCCTAGTTATGTTGTGTAGATTCAGAAGTTGTTGGGCCGAGTAACTATTGAGAGTTATTGAAGTAGTGGCTTTTTGTGCACAGTTATTGCACTTGAGAATCCTTGTGATTCTAGTCTACACAAGTATGCTTGAATAGTTTGTTGGTCAAGTAACAGTACTAACTAGAGTATTCCTTTGGCTGCAAAGCCTAGTAGCACTGAACAAGGGTTTTTGAGACTCGCCACTGGGATTCACATCCTAGGTGGGAGTTAGTTAAAGAAGATCTCAGTATTGGCTTGTATATATACAGTACTTTAGTTGCCTCCATAGTCTATGCTATGAAGAGTCCTCAACTCTAGGGTTACTCTTGGGTTAGGGCATTAGTCTACTCTATGTATGAATGCTCCCACGAGTTGTTATGTGTAGTAAATTCACATAAATGTTGATTTTGTATGCTTTGGTAATTTGTACTTATTTTCTATAGAGATTACTTGGCCAAGTTAATGCTTTATGTTTTATTAATCCAAGTCAAAGCATGAAGATCATGCATCCTGCATATTCTAGGATATTCAACTAGTATCGTGGGATTTTAATCCGCACACATATATGACTAGCCAATTACAACCACGTGAGGCCAGCTCTCATAGGGCTTCTAAGGTAGAGGCCAGGGACGGCCGTGTCATAATAACGCTTATTCCTTGGAAATTTCTAAGTGTAAAATTTTTTCAAAGACTCTGAATGCTATGTGTTTTTCAACGTTCCTTCAGCTTTTCTAAGTTTATAGACTCCTGGTCAAACTTGTTTGAGGACCAAATAAGGTCCTTCCTACTTTGCCTGAAGAAACTGCATGAGATGGTCTTCGGGACTCTAGTTCTGCATTTCAGAGAACAAGGTCTCCTTTCTTGATCCCTTTACGTTGGACATGCAAGTTTGTAGCAATGGCCACCCTTTGCTGAAAGGCTTTTCTTCTGAGTGCGGCAATCTCCCTATGTTCATCAATCATATCTAATTTGGTTCTTGAACCGAGGTTGTTCCTTTGTTCATCAAACACTTGTACTCTGACAAATGGTGTATGACTTTATCAAGGGTAATGACCTCAGTGCCAAATACGAGTAAAAAACTTGTTTCACCAGTAGCTCTTCTAGGAGTTGTTCGATAACTCCATAGTACACTCAAGAGTTCTCCTGGCCATTTTCCCTTGGCTTCTTTCAACCTCTTCTTAAGACCATATTTTATTATCCTATTGGGCACCTCAACGTGTCCATTGCTTTAAGGATGGGCAACTGGGGCGAAGTGTAATTTTACCCTGAGGTTGGTTGCAAATGCCTGAAATCCTCTATCAATGAATTGGGAACTTTATCTGGTACTATCACTCTCGACACACCAAATCTGCATATGATGTTCTTCCAGACAAACTTCTAGATGTCATTTGCTGAAATTGTTGCTAGAGGCTCTACCTCAATCCATTTGGTGAAATAATCTACTGCAACTATGCAAAACTTCACTCCTCCAGGAGCCGTTGGGAGAAGACCAATGAGGTCAACACCCCAAATAGTGAAGGGGCAAGCATAGTCTGCCGAGGGTGTCACTTGCAAGGCTAATCTTTGGATGGGTGCATGTCCCTAGCATTTATCACACCTTTTGACAAACTACCTTGTGTCATTTAAAGTAGGCTAAAAATATCCTTGCCGAAGTAGTACCCCAGCAAGAGCATCAGTCCCGATGTGAGATCCACAGACTCCTTCATGGACTTCTGTAAGGACTGTCTTGATGTCTTCTTCATTGATACACCCTTGTAGTGGATTTATGCACCATTGCCAGTACAATTCTTCCCCAATGATGAAGTACCTTCTAGAGCATCTACGCACATTCGCCGCTTCCTTTGGATCCAGGGCTAGGGACGAACTGAGCAAGTATTCCTTTATAGGATCATTGGTGTGGTGAGCACCATTATGGCTATGCTCGGGTGGTCAAGCACCTCAGTTGACTATTTTGACATTGCTTGTGTGTCAGCTTCAATGTTTTCTTTCTGAGGTACTTTTTCTATGCTTACTTTGTCAAACTCTCGAATCAATTTTGTGATGAGGTCATGGTATTTCGCCAGACCAGGATCCCTGGCACTGTACTCCCCCATCATCTTTCGGACGACCAACTGTGAGTCACTATAAGGCTTTAGATTCTTTACACCAACTTTTTTCACCAACCATAGTCCAGCCACAAGGGCTTTATATTCGACGATGTTATTGGTGACCTGGAATCTGAACTTGATAGCTTTGGCCGCTTCCATCCCTTCGAGACCTTGGAGTATTATCCTGGCCCCTTGGTGTTCTGACCCTGAAGCGCCATCTGCATACAAAGCACATTTAGCTTCCTCATTTTGGAGGCCATCAGGGGCATCCTCGGTTTAATGGAGTTCAGTAATAAAGTCTGCTAAAGCCTGAACTTTTATGGCCTTTCTCGCTTTGTATACGATGTCGTATTTGCTTAGCTTGATTCACCATTTTGACAGTTGACCAGAATGATCCACATTTCTTCATGACATCCCGAACAGGTAGGTTACTTTGGACCATGATAGAATGTCCTTAGAAATAAGGCCGGAGCCTCTTGCTTGTCATGACTAAGGTGTAGATGGCCTTTTACAGTAGAGGGTACCTGACTTCAGCACCATACAAGGATTTGCTGACATAATAGACCGGCCACTATTTTCCTCCTTCTTCCCTCACCAGTACCGAACTTACCGTTTTCTTAGTAACTGTGAGGTAGAGGATGAAAGGTTCTCCTTCCCGTGGTTGGCAAAGTGTTGGCAAACAGGTTAAGTAGCTTTTAACTTCATCCTAAGCCTTTTGGCAATTTTTCGTTCCAAGGATGTTCCTCAAGGCCCAAGTTGCCTTCTTTTTTTGCTGCTTTGGTGAGCACTTTAAAGAATGGCCGATAACGATCTCCATATCTAGAGATGAATCTACTAAGGGCCATAATTCGGCCATAATCCCAGTAGAGCCTTAACCTTTTCTAGATTGGCATCGATACCTCTTACAGATACCATAAACCTAAGGAATTTGCCAGTAATCACCCCAAACACACACTTTTCGGGGTTAAGGCTGACACGGCCGTCCTTGGCCCCTGCCTAGGAGACCTGTGAGAGCTGGTCTTTGGGTGAATTGTAATTCGCTAGTTGTATATGTATGAAAATGAAAACTCCATGATGCTAGTTGATTAACCTAGAACATGCAGGATGCAAGCTCTTGATGCTTTGACTTGGATTAACAAAAACCATAAAACATTGACTTGGCCAAGAGATTTCCATAGAAAATTAGTTCAAATAGCCAAAGCTTACAAAATCAACATTTATGTGAGTTTACTACACATAACAATTGTGTGGGAGCATTTATACATAAAGTAGACTAATGCCCTCACCTAAGAGCAACCCTAGAGTCTAGGACTCCTCAAAACATAGACAATGGAGGCAACTAAGAGTACTATATATACAAGCCTCAACTGAGATCTTCTTGAACTAACTCCCACCTTGGATGCAAGTCTCCCACCTTGGATGCAAGTCTCAGTGGTGAGTCACAAAAATCCTTGTCCAAGTGCTACTAGGCTTTGCAGCTAAAGGAATACTTTAGTTAGTACTGTTACTTGACCAACAAGTTACCCAAGCAAACTAGAATCATAAAGATTCTTAAGGGAAATACCTACAACAAAAGCTAACTACCGCAATAACCCTCAATGGTTACCCGGTCCAACAACTTCAGAATCTGCACCACATAACTAGGGAGTGAAAACTTAAACATGCTCAGTAAGGGTCTTCACAGTACCTGCAATAAAATTACTAAGGACGCCACATATGAGAACATATGTAACTTGCTGTGAGCTCATACAGCCTGAGGGTCTAACATATGCATATACCTTGGTCCCTTGGAACCACTCCTCATCCTAGTCCTTGAACTACAAGGCATAGCCTTGTCCTCTTGCAAGCTTAGCTTGCCAGCCTAACTAGTGATAAATCACCAGTTGAACCTCTCCCATTTATGTTGTACAGGGGAAATATGGTGGGACTATTCTAACTAGGCCATAAAGACCTTGTAAACAAGGTGCACTAAGGTTTCACCTTGCAACCTTGTGGCTAACAACACGACTAGGTCACCAAGGGTTCTAAACCTTTCAACCTAGCTAGTGGTACTTAGTTGTGATCCTTAGTAAACTAGTTTTCTTGCTTATGGTAGAAGTAACCATAAAACTTTACAAAACTCAAGAAAACTCTTGGGTCTCAAAGGACTTTTGAAAGTCTCGGAGTACCCCCGAAACGCTTAGACCCCAAGGTACCCTAAGAACCCCCGTAGGTCTCCCCTTGACCTTCCTAGCAAAACTTGGAAAATTTAGCCAACATACCTATGGCGATGCATCACCACAGTTGGTAATGTTCTGCCAACTTTCTAGTATTGGCGACGCGTCATGGACAATGGTACAAAGCTGGCAATGCGTTGCCAATCTGCAAATTTGCAGAATTTTCACAGATTTTGCTACTATTAACTTTGGACACTTACCAAACATATCAATGATACTTGGTTAGCCTCCAAACTTCACATACATGTAAAAAATCTTGCATAGATCACAACCAACTATCACAAGCCAATCTAGGATGCATTATAACATCATTCTAATCATCACAAACCTCATAGTCCACCATGATTCAACCTTGTCCACTAACTAATGCTATTGCTAGAATTACTCAAATTCATCAAGCAAACTCATCCCAATAGCATTAACTGAACTCAAAAATACAAATCCCTGACCTCAACTCAAAGTAATAAGCAAGAATCAAGAACTCTTCCAATCCACTAAGCTCACCACAGCACCACCTAAGTCCCAAGCAAAACATAGGCACCAAACATCAAATTATTGTTTTCTAACCAAAACCCAAGCTGTTAATCAACTAATAAACATGAATTCAATCAAGTGCACATTGGTTACCTCGTACTAAAGATAGGGGATGGGAGAAAATGTGCTTCCAAGGTCCAAAACCATGGTTTTATGCTTGAAATGAAATCCCAATGGCTTATATGCTTATGATGGCTTCTCTTTTCACCAAGAAACTTTGATTTCAAGCTTAATTAGATGGGAAAATGAGGGTGGAGAGGATGAACTCAGGTTTGTGGTAGCCACCCTTCCACTTTACCCTCTTATAAACTATGTTTAACACTTAAGCCACCAAAGTATTAGACATGATACACTTAAGTCCCCATCTTTCGGTAACCATAGCTGTTCTGGATTAATCCTTGTTTATTTAATCAAGTTTGGGTTAAAGTTGAAAGTTAGGTTATAAAAACTCATTTTGGCCACTCAGGAACTGGCCTGACTATTCAAGATGCAAAATTTACCATTTTGCCCCTGAATCTTATTTAGTGCCTTAACCTCCTTAAAACTTAGTGAACTTTGCTAAACTCTCCTATTCTTGCTATGTAAACTTGAATTAAGGTTTCAAACTTGATTTAGAGCAATTTATCTTCTTTAGGCATGCTTTCCACTAAGATAGCCATAACATTCTTCTATCCTTCTGGAATTTGGTCCCCTAAATTCCGCTGCAACTCTGGAAAAACACTAGGATATCTTTTCAGGATATCTTGCTCCATTTCCTAGGTAGCTTCCTCCTCACTATGGTTAGACCAAAGGATCTTAACCGTGGTAATCCACTTAGTTTGGAGTTTCTTGACTTGCCTATCAAGTATTTGAACGGGTTTCTCTTTGTAGGTCAAGTCTTCTTGAATCGGTACCACTGAAGGATTAACTACCTATCCCGGATCCAAAGTGAATTTTCTGAGTAAACTAACGTGAAACACATTATGCACTTGGGATAGGTTAAGTGGTAACACCAACCAATAAGCAACCCTCCCTATTCGCCCCAAAACTTCATAGAGTCCGATGTACCTAGGGGCTAACTTGCCCCTTTGCCCAAAATGGGTAACTCCTTTCATTAGAAACACTTTAAGAAGTACTTTGTCCCCAACTTCAAAACTTAAATCTCTTCTTCTCAAATTTGCATACTTAGTTTGCCGGTCATTGGCTGCCTTAACCTGTTTCTGGATTAACTTGATCTTACCTATGGTATCAACTATAATTTTAGGACCAATAACTACCCTGTTTGTAAGGTCTGCCCAACAATAGGGTGTCATACAATGCCTTCCATACAAAGCCTCATATGGTGCCATACCTATAACAGTTTGATGACTATTATTATAAGCAAATTCAATGAATGGTAAATGCTGATCCTAATTACCTTTGAAATCAATGGCACACATACATAACATATCTTCTAAAGTTTGGATCACTCTCTCAGATTGCCCATCAGTCTGAGGATGGGAAGCTGTGCTGAGACTACCTTTGCTTCCTAATGCCTCTTGGAAAGTATTCCAAAATTGTGACATAAATCGAGGATCTCTATCAGTTATAATCTGATCTGGTATACCATGGAGTCTCACAATTTCCTTTAGATACAACTAAGCCAACTTCTCCAATGTATAAATGATCTTGATAGGTATAAAGTGTGCCCACTTCATCAATCGATCAACCACTTACCATATAGCATTATGCTGACTCCGGGTATTTGGCAATCCCACTAGGAAATCCATAGTAAGGGACCCCTATTTCCTCACTGAAAGAGGTAAACTTTAAAGTGTACCCGCTGGTTTCTGATGTTCTGACATGACCTCTCACATGCCTGCCTAGGAAGCCTTTGGGAACTTGTCCCACACTAGTCGCAATTGGCTAATTGATTACTTGCACACTAGTTAAAACCCTTATGCTTCTAGTTATTTAATCATAATATGCAATCATGCATAAGTTTATGCTTTGATTAATCAATAAAATAAAGAAACAATACTTAAAACATTGCCTAGGCATATTTTGATAAAAAAAATATCAAAACTATCAAATCATTCAAAGCAATTAAGTGAAATTAATTACACATAATCAATTGTGTACAAGCATCCAAACAAGAGTAGACTATGCTCGCACCCAAGAGCGACTCTAGAGTAAATTACTCAACATGACCATTGGAGGCAAACTAGTGTATTAAAACTATACACTGAATGACTATAATAAGATCCAGAACTAAGCTTCCACCTTAGAGCAAACTCCCAATGGCAAGCTTCGCAAGCTCTCCCTTGTGCTTTACTTGCCTCTATAGGCCAAAAAGATGACTATAGTTAGTACCATAACTTAGCCAACAAGCAACCCATAAACTAGAATCATAAAGATTCAAATAAACCAAATACCTATTCGCAAGCCTAGCTCAACAACCCTCAATGGCTGCTAGCTCAATGACACCCAACATTGCACAACAAAAGTAAGGGAGTGAGAATCAAAGATTCTCAGTAAGGGGTCTTCAACCCACAGGAAAAATCCTAACGACTCAACTTATGAAAATATATGTAACTTGTTGTGAGCTTATATAGCCTGAAGGTCTAATATATGTACATATAACTAGGTCCCTTGAGACCTCTCCTCATCCTAGTCCTCCTCATGAGGTGTCACTCCGTGCCTAGCAAGTTCTGGCCACTCGCTCTGAGTAAGCCTTAGCTTACTGCCTGACGCAATAATGTAGCCTTCCCTTTGTTGTTGTGGAGGTGAACATGGTGGATGCTCCTTGCTTGCACTGTAAGAAATCCATTAGGTGTACTAGGCTTCCATATAGTGTCTCAAGTCCTTAGACTTGGCTAGGGCACTTATGTACTTTGTCTCTGCCCATTTTACCTACCAAGGATGTACTAGGCTTTCACTTGTACCTTAAGGCATGGCTTGGCTAGGCAACAAGTGCACTAAGCCTTCATCCATGGTGCTCCCCTATCCACCATTACTTGGCTCACACTAGTGGAGTGGCAATGATCATGGTTGGACTCATTTATTAGGTTTTTTGGAACCCCAACTAGGTGCACTAAGGTTTCCACATCAAAGCCTCAAATCCTTAGTCTTAACTAGGCTTCCGATGGTACTAAACCTTCCACCCAACTAATGGTGCTCATTGTGACCATATTTTCCTTTAAAATTTGCATTCACTTTGAGTTAAAATAACTTTAAAAATAGACCATTTTAAATGTTTTCAAGTAATAGAGGTGATAGTACACCCTTTTGGCTTTGTGTGGAATCTTGAATCACCTTAATTGGACACCCGAGCGAAAAGTTATGAAGAAAACAAAACCGGGTGTCAATGCTGTGGCGGCAATGCGTCGCATTGCCACAATTGTTGACGTTCTGCCAATTTCTGAGGTATTGGTGACATATCATGGGAACTCGTATCGGTTGGTGACACATCGCCAAACTTGCGAAATGCCCAAAATACTTCCCATTTTGCCGCTATGAACTTTAAACACTTTCCAAACATATCAAACATGCATGGATAGCTTTCAAACTTCACATACATGTAGTACATGTTGCAGAGACCACAATGCACCATTCAAACTAATCCTATGATGTCCATAAACACTATACAAATCCTTAGAAACTCCCCAATCCAACATGTTCATTACCATCCACCAACTAATGCCATTCACGAAACTACTTGAAGTTAACAAGCAACCAAGCTAAGAATGACATCAGATATGCTTGAATCGTAAATCCCTTACCTCAATTACATAAGAACTAGCAAGAATCAAGCACCAAAAGCTTCAAGCTTCAAGTGCAAAGCTCCACTAACATTTCCTATGGTTCTAAGCAAATTCAACTTATAAGGTACCAATTCAAGCTCATTCTAACTAGAACCAAGCTCATGGAAGCTCAAGAAACCAAGAACAACTTAAGCAAATCATCTGGGCAAAATGTACCTAAGCTCCATAAGCCCAAAAAATGCAATCCAAGAGCTTCCACACCAAAACTATGCAAGAACAAGCCCTTTCATGCATATATACCTCATGGGGCACCGAAAACCCCCAAGAATTGATGAAGAAATTAAAGTTTTGCCATGGAATTGAAGAGGATAAGGAAAGCTACGAATTTCAGAGGTTGGGGATGATGAATAGTGACTGCCAAAACCTTCAAAATGGTTTAAATAGCCAACTTATCACTTAAGCCCTTCAACTTTTTTAGTTTTGCCAAAAAGACCCCATGCTCAAATAGTGCCATAAGACTTGGCAATTTAGCCAAACTCTTTGGTTTCTTGCCACTTAGGTCCAAAAACTCAACTTATGAGCTTAAATACCAAACTTATCACATCAGGGTACAAAATGACCATTTTGTCCCTAGTGATAATTCGGTACCAAATTAAACTAGGAACTATCTATCCTTTCGATAACTTACTTGATCTTGCTAATTCACCTTTAATCAAAGCATTTAAGCTAGGGATTTATGAACTTACCTGACCCACCAAGCGTTCCGCTAAGAAGGCTATAACATGTTCAGCTTTAACCATTCGGCGTGTCAAACACTTTGCCACATGTCCTCCTACATTCCTTTTAACTCCTGGCCACCAAAAATGCATCTTTAGGTCATGATACATCTTACTAACACCAGGGAGAACGTTCAAAATACTATTATGTGTCTCCTGTAGGACTTGCTGCCTAAGCCCTTCCACATTTAGCACATAGAGATGATCTCCATAGTGTAGTATTCTATCCTTGTGTTGGAATTCCTTTTTCACAGTACCAAGCCTCGCATCTCCTAAAATTTTCTTCAACAATGGATCTTCCATTTGAGCATCCTTAACTCTGACTAACCAAGCTGATTGTGTTTCCAAAACAGAGACTAAGGATTTTCTTGGTTTTGCCAAAACTCATCCAAAGCTGAGAAACAATCCCCTAATGCTCCTTCAGAGGAATTCGTAGCCTAATCCTTAGATAGATCACTCCAGTGTACATCCGGCTCAATGCATCTGCTACCACATTTCCTTTGCTAGCACAGTACTCAATTGAACAATCATAATCTTTTATGTATTCCATCCATCAACATTTCCTCATGTTTAGATCTTTTTATGTAAACAGATACTTCAAACTCTTATGATCGTTGAAGATCCTGAATGACCTCCCCATAAAGTAAAGCCTCCATAGCTTAAGTGCAAAAATTACTGCCGCTAGCTCAAGATCGTGAACAGGATAGTTCAATTCATTAGGTCTCAACTGTCTTGAACCATAGGCTATTACCTGACTGTCCTGCATCAACACACACCCTAGACCAAAACTCAATGCATGAGTGTATACTGTAAAAGCTCTGTTCGGATCTGGTAGAATGAGTATAGGTGCACTAGTCAATCTTTTCTTCAACTCCATATAAGCTTCTTCACACTTCGGTTTCCATTCAAACTTCTGAATTTTCTTGGTCAAGGCCGTTAACGGTGTAGCTATCACAGAGAATTTCTCTATGAATCGCCTGTAGTAGCTTGCCAAGCCTAAAAAACTCCTTTCTTCTGTAACTGTAGTTGGTCTCTTCCACTCAACTACTACCTGAACTTTTTCAAGATCAACTGACAGACCCTGAGCACTGATGATGTGCCCCAAAAATTGAATCCTTTTGCACGAAAACTCACACTTAGACAACTTCACATAGTACTGATTATCCTTCAGTACTTCCAAATCTAACTTAATGAGCTTTTCATGTTCTGAGGTAGTCTGTGAGTACACCAAAATATCATCGATGAAAACTTCAACAAACTAATCCAAAAATGGTTTAAAGATTCTATTCATAGCTTCCATGAATACTGCTAGAGCATTAGTTGTTGGGTTTCAGGAGCCAAACAAGCACAGCGGAATTTAACCGAAACCCTCCAGGATCCAAGTGAAATGAGGTAAACCAGGTGTTCAAAAATTTTCATACCTAATTTTTAATTGAGATCTCTCACCTAACTATAGAGTCAAATCACAAAACCTAAATAGTTGACGTGTTCTAGCTCTCTATGGTATCAACACGAGCCTCTCGGGATCACCACACTTCCACCACATCTCGGCAGATGCGTTTTTCTTGCGCTCGCAGTGCTAGCTTGCGTCCTCCAAGGAATTGCAAGAGAAGAGTGCGGGTGTCCTTTTGGGAGGCTAGGGCAAGAAGCTACGAATTTCTCACTAAAAGTTATATTTATAGTGAGACACAACTTCCAGGCCTAATGGGTTTCAAAGCCCTAATCCAATTAGGCTTCAATTTTGGGCTTAATAATGGCTCAACTTTTGGGCCCATTATTAATTCAGAACTATTGTGAAACCATAACCCAAATAATTAGTCCATGCACTCTAATGATCCAAATGGCTCTATGTGTGTAACCCAATAGGCTTTTACCACTTGGCAATGAACATAAATCACATTTATGATCATAAGCAATGAGCGGTGTCTTGCAACACATCATTGCTACCCAAGTGACAAGATTGACGATGATTCAACTAAACCTTTATGATCATTACCAATATATACCATTGTCCCTTTGTCCAAGATGTCAAGACTAAGCACGAGATATGGAATATGTCACTCTCGTATAGCCTAATCTTTGGTTTCTTAATTACCGAGTAGACCAACTTAAATTGATGACATTGATATCATATATCAACTCATCCAAGCATGGCCATGCATTTTTCGAAGTCTTACTCTATCAAGGGGCCCAAAGATATCACTTCCGTTATATAGAAGTGACAAATCCCTCCGCATGATATGTGACATACCCAATGACCTCCTTCAAGTTCTCTCAGTTATGAGCAACAAAGGAAAGTATCAAAGTATGTGACTCACATGTAGGGAACCTTGATGACCTTTGGTCAAAGGACTACATATACCATGATCACTATGAGAATCACTTACCACACTCATATAACAATCCATGTAGTGTTCTCATGGTGGGTCGGTCAAGTACACAAGTTCTCCAACTTGTACTCATATGTAGACTACATATCTCATATTAGTCTCCACATACGCTAGTCGTTATGTATTATTGCAACCCGCTCCACAATAATACTAGGCCAGGGACATTTGAGAATATCATTATTCTAGGGTTATAATTATGTTTATTATGTTACACAGAAACAAAACAACAAACATAATTGCTGGATTAATGCCCTAATAATATATCATGACTCAATGTGCAAAAAATACAATCATCTCATGATTGGCTTTTTGGGCACAAACTAACATTAGTCATACCATATGGCATAACTGTATACTCATAGTGTCCATACCTTGTCCTAAAGGCAGTTCTCAGGATATCTTCCTCCTTAACTCTAATATGAAAGTATCCAGACCGGAGGTCAATCCTAGAAAATACCTTTGCTCCTCTGAGTCTATCGAATAGATCGTCAATTCTAGGAAGTGGATACTTATTCTTGACTGTTACTGCATTCAACTTTCTATAGTCGATGCACAGCCTTAAGGTTCCATCCTTCTTCTCACAAATAACATGAGGCTCCTCACGGTGATACACTAGGCCTTATAAAGCCTTTCTTTAATAGTTCCTCCAACTGCTTCTTTAAATCATCCATCTCAGGAGCTGACATCCTGTAAGGTGTTATTGAAACAAGTTTAACCCCAAGCTGAAGATGGATTGCAAAGTCAGTATCCTTCTTGGTGGTAACCCAAGTAATTCTGCTGCAAACACTTCAGGAAACTGATTGGCTACAGGAATGTTTTTAAGTTCCTCCTTTGTGGCCACCCTATTGAATGAATAATACTCTTATTTGCTGACTATGAGGATGGTATCCATAAGTCTAAGATGTAAACTTTTAGCACTAGATGTTAATCCTACTGTGCAAGTCACTCTAGCTCCCTAAGCATCAGTAATGTCGACTAAGTGATTCGCATAGTCAATTTGTGCCTTATGCTTACTTAGCCAATCCATTCCCAACACTAGGTCATAAGACCTCAATTCTATCACCCATAACTCAAAATAGAAATCATGGTCGCCTAACTACAAGGGATACCTAGTAACCACTTCATTGGTCACAATAAAACTCTTTCCTGTAGTCCTGATGAGTCTTAACTCACCAGAGATTTCTCATTGCAATTTAAACTTATCTACTAAGGCCGATGATATCACTGAAAGAGTAACTCCTGTATCAAAAAGCACTCTAACATTACCATTCTGAAAAGTAAAATTACCTTAAACGGCAAGTGATTCTTTGGTCACCTGACTCGCCAAGGTAAAAACCCTCGACTCAACTACTACTGCGGCTACACCAGGTCAATTTCCTATGGCAAGGGATGCAGGGGGTAGGTTCCTGGGCAGACCTAGTAAAGGTCGATCTTGTGGGCATTCCCTCGCCCAATGTCCTTTCTAACCACATATATTGCAATTATCAGTCTCCACGGTACATGGCCTCATGCCATGGAATCATCTACACTTAGGGCATAAACCTATTTTCTTTCTCTTGAAATGACTTTGGCTTTCAACCATTGATCATTTTTTGGCACTTTTTCCTAGGTTAGCTGGTCCAACCTCCACCTTTTTGCTAGATGCCCTCGTATCCTCAAATTCTCTTTCTAAGGCTAATGCCTTCTGAACCACTTGGCGATAACTCCTGATGTCCACTGTCGCCATACATCTCCGAAGCACGGGTTTCAGACCTTGAAAGAGTTTCTTAGCCTTTAACTCATCATTATCAACCATGTAAGGAGCATACCGAATGGGTGAATTATAACGCTGCTCATACTCTCGCACATACATCTCTCCTTGCACTAGATTTTCAAACTAGATCCTCCTTTAATCTTATGCAGCTTCATTAATATATTACTATCGGAACTTCTTCTCAAAGTCTAACCACTTGAGCACCTTTCTCTTGTGCTTCGGTCGAGTACTATTGCTTTCTCTGAGCATCTCCATCACATCATCCCACCATAAACTAGCCCTTCCTCTAAAAAAGAAAGGTATAAGGCCATCCTTTGCTCAGACTCATAACCTCTACCGGTGAAAAGTTGATTCATCCTGGATAACCAATCTTCTGCTCAATCAGGATCACCTATCCCATCAAAACTCGGTGGATCTACAGTATTAAACTTTTCAACAACTTCATCTGATGTGGGGTATCTCTTCTCCTTGGAGCCTCTATAACCTCTGGCTCCTCCTCCGCCTCATGAACATGACTTCTCCGTTCATAAGCCCTAGGCACTTGCTACTGCTCAGCGTGCCTTTCTTGATCCTGACGTGGATCATTCTCTTTATGGACAACTTCTTTGTCCTCATGATCTTGGAACAACTCAATCATGATGGTAGTTGATAGCCAAAAGGCTATGGCCCTTAAAGATCTCCTGATCAGCTATCCAGAAACCACCTTCGGTAAGGACCTAACCCCGACCTCGGGGCATACCATCGACACCACCCTCGAAAAGGTGACATGACCAACTTTGGGAAAAGGTGTATTTCATCACCATCAGATTTACTAACCTCGGAAAACTAGATCTACCATCCTCGATAGTCAAAATGCCTCCCAAAGGTGACCTACTCTGCCGAAGGGCCTTCGCCACTAGCCCTTGGGGAAAATCTCCTCCCAAAGCGGTCTCGTACGCCGAAAGGGTCTTACGGGGATACGAAAAAAATGGTTAAGAAGCCTCTGACAAAGAGACCTTGCACACGGCCCTGCCCTCTGGCCAGAACGGCCTACGACTAGCTGGTGACACCTACCTCCGAAGGTACGGATTGGATTTGACCAAACACGTGTCATGATCTAGGCCAGTTGTGACAAACGGCCTCCTCCCTCCACCCTTCTATAAATACTTAGGAGGGACCTTGGTAAGAACATAGAGGACATTCTTTTCTCTCTACTCTCTACTCTCTACTCTCTGCTCTTTTCCACCACTCTCAAATAATGACTTGAGCATCGGAGGCTCATCCCCCGGAAACGCACTCCGGGGAGCTCCTGACCTTTGTTCTTCTAAGTGATTCAAATACTCTCCCACCGGAAGTCCTCTCTGTAGGCCAACATGTCATTCAACGAAGATGCCACCGGGCGTCATTTGGCGCCATCTGTGGGAACTCATTCTCAGGTCACTATCGTTGAGACCCGGCGTTCTAAGGATAAAGGACTCATGAAGTCCCAATCTACATCGGAAGCTCCAACAATGACAGAACATCCTGCAGTAGATACTTCATTGCTGGAGGACAAATGTCCTCTGACGGTCAAGATGAGCTTTCTGCGAGATTTTCAGTGCTTTGTTGTGGCTAAATGACTCAACAACTCAACCAAAGGTAGTCACAACCACCTTCTGAGGGAAGGGCACTTTCTCCCAATGCCTGGTAAGAAAAAAGCCCATGGTTACCTCGCCGGAGCTTCGGAAGTAGGGTTTCTCATGTTGAGTCATTAACAGAGAACGTACCCTCCAAAGGATGTCGTGCTAGAGAAACAGTGTTAAAAGAGCCCAGGACTTCCCACCAGCAGAGTCCATCCTCATACGGGAAGTCCCAATCCCCCCGCTGATGAAGTTACTCTCCAAAAAGAAGACATTGCTCTCCATTGCCGGCGACTACCAGGCAACGGGGAGAAGATAGTACTACCACCCTCATGGAGAAGATCCTAGAAAGGTTGGAGAAGGTGGAAAAATATATCTCTCGGAAACCTATCTGGTCAAGGTTGTCGAAGACCTTCACCGGAGAAGAGTCACCCTTCATTCGTGCAGTAGTAGAGGCACCTATTCCAAGGGACTTTTGAGTACCACGTTTGGAAACATATAATGGGCATAACGACCCCCAAGCTCACCTAATGAAATATAGGCATAGCATGGTGGTGCACGGCCCTGATGACGCCACCCTCTGCAAGTGCTTTGAAGTCACCCTTTCAAGGCCGGCAACTGCGTGATATAATTCCCTCGCTCCAGGAACCATAATGAGTTTCCAAGAGTTATCCACCACATTCACCCAGTAGTTCATCGGAAATAGACTAACGGCAAAGATGCCCGTCCAAATGTTTGACATAGCCCAAAAGAATAGGGAGACCATTCGGGACTATATCGAAAGGTTCAACCGAAAAGCCCTGAGTGTCCCCAATTTTTGCCCCGAAATCCACATCCTCGCCATGATCAGGGGACTTCGGAGAGATTCACAACTCTTCTACAAGTTCTCCAAAGATCCCCCTGACACCCTCGGAGAATTCTACCAAAGGGTAAAACAGCACATGATGGTCGAAGAATTGAGGATGGGAGGGCCGAAGTCTGATCACAATCACTCTGAGGCTCAGAGCCACCAACCTTGGTACCCAACAGAGGTCGGGGGCAAACCTCAAAAGCCAATGGGGAAGAAACCGATGTCTTTTATGCCCTTGAACACTACAAGGATCAACATACTCATGGCCATGGAAAGGCAAGTAACCGCTATCCAGCGTCTAAAGGCCATGACCTCGGAAAACAAAAAGAACATGAAGAAGTTCTGTCAGTTCCACTAGGACCATGGGCACGCTATCGAAGATTGCTTCCAGCTGAGAAAGTACATTGAATCTTTAATCAAGTAAGGGCAACTCAGACACTACCTGCGTATGCCGTCACCCAAAGGTAAAAGGGAAGAAGAAAGGAAAGTAGAAGATGAGGACTACAACTCCAACCGACGTCGCAACCGAAGTCCTAGAAAGCATCCACCACCCCCAGCGGGAATGATTCAAACAATCACCACTGGGATACCCTCCTAATCATGGCAAGGATAGGGAGTTGGCATGTCAAAAGAGTGCTCATCGATAATGGTTCCAATGTCGACATTTTGTTCTCCCACATCTTGCCAAACTTGGGCATCTCCTAGGGTGATCTTAAACCCATTACCTCCCCCACCTTCGACGTAAGTCCATCCGAACTCCCTGTACTCGGTTGGATCGATCTGCCTTTAATGCTAAGGGGAACTTCAGTTCAAAATGAGAAATAGCTCTTTGGCTCCACAATGACAAGGTTCATTGTCATAGATGTTCTTCCTTCATACAACGCCATCCTTAGAAGGCAAACACAAGGAAATCTTCACGTTTGTCCAAATGTGAAGTACCTAATGGTCACCTTCGGCACAAAGGAGGGGGATGCAAAAATATTCATTGATCAAGCTGAAGTAAGGAAAGTTTTCGTGAAGGCAAGATAAAGCTCAGTGAAAGTTCATGCACAGACTTCGGAAGAAAAGAGCATGGTCTGTGAAGAGGCAATAGGAGGAGAAAAAAGCAACTCTGAAAAAATAGAAACAGAGGATGTAGAGCTTATCTTGGGCCAAAGTACCCGAGTGGCGAAAAAACTGGCTGAAGGTGACAAGGAAAAGCTTGTATCTCTTTTATTAATGAACAATGATCTATTTGCCTACTCTCCAAGTGATATGCCTGGGGTGGATCCTGGTATAATCCAACATTGTCTTAAAGCGTGTTCGAAGGTGAAGCCTGTTCGGCAGAAAAAATGTAGCCTCTCAGTGCATAAGAACAACTTTGTTAAAACTGAAGTCCAACGGTTAACGGAGGCAGGTATAATAAGGGAAGTCAAGTTCCCCGAATGGCTAAGCAACGTAGTTGTTGCAACAAAGGAGGTGAGCAATAAACTCTGAATGTGTATCGACTTCCGAAACATAAATGACGCCTGCCCAAAGGACTCCTACCCTCTGCCACCAATAAACCAATTGGTAGACTCCACTGCCGAATACGGTCTGATTACCTTCCTTGACGCCTTCAGTGGATACCACCAAATTCAGATGAATCCCAAAGATGAGGAAAAAACCACCTTCATAACTGAGGTCGGTACCTACTGTTACGTGAAAATGCCCTTCGGCCTTAAAAAATGGGAACAATGTACCAAATGCTGATGAACAAGGTATTCAACTCCCAAATTGGGAGAAATGTGGAAGTATATGTCAACAATATGATAGTCAAGAGCAAACAACCTAGCAGTCATATTGTAGACTTGGAAAAAACATTCTGCCAACTTTGAAAATTTGGGATCTATCTTAACCTCGAGAAATGTGTGTTTGGGGTGACTGCTGGCAAATTCCTAGGTTTATGGTATCTGAAAGAGGTATTGATGCCAACCCAAAAAACGTTAAAGCCCTAGTAGGATTATGAACTCCCACAATCATGAGATGATTGTATTTTTTGCACACTGAGTCATGATATTTTATTAAGGCATTAATCTAGCAATTATGTTTGTTGTTCTGTTTCTACATAACGCAATAAACATAATTGTTACCCTAGAATAATGATATTCTCAAACGTCCCTAGTCTAGTATTATTGTGGAGCGGGTGCAATAATACATAACGACTAGCATATGTTGAGACTAATGTGAGATATGTAGTCTACATATGGGTACTAGTTGGAGAACTTGTGTACTGGACTGACCCACCATGGGAACACTACATGGATCGTTATATGAGTGTCATAAGTGATTCTCATAGTTATCATGGTATATGTAGTCCTTCAACCCAGGATCATCAAGGTTCCCTACATGCGAGTCACATACTTTGATACTTTCCTTTGTTGCTCATAACTAAGTGAACTTGAAAGAGGTCATTGGGTATGTCACATATCATGCGGAGGGATTTGTATGATCGAGATGGGATTTGTCCCTCCTATGTAACGAGAGTGATATCTTCGGGCCCCTTGATAAAGTAAGACTTAGAAAAATGCATGGCCATGCTCGGATAAGTTGATATACGATATCAATGTCATCAGTTTAAGTTGGTCTACTCGGTAATCAAGAAACGAAAGATTGGGCTATATGTGAGTGACACATTCCATGTCTCATGCTTAGTCTTGATATCTTGGACAAAATGACAACGGCATATATCGGTAATGATCATAAAAGTTTAGTCGAATCACCGACAATATTGTCACTTGGGTAGCAATGATGTGTTGCTAGGCACCACTCATTGCTTATGATCATAAATGTGATTTATGATCATTGCCAACGTGGTAAGATCTTATTGGGTCGCACACATAGAGCTATTTGGATCATTAGAGTGCATGGGCTAATTATTTGGGTTATGGTTTCACAATAATTTTGTATTAATAATGTTCTTAAAAGTTGAGCCATTATTAAGCCCGAAATTAAAGCCTAATTGGATTAGGGCTTTGAAACCCATTAAGCCTGGAAGTTGAGTCTCACTATAAATACAACTTTTAGTGAGAAATTCGCAGGTCTCCTTGCCATAGCCTCCTAAAAGGACAACTGCACTCTTCTCTTGCAATTCCTTGGAGGACGCAAGCTAGCACTGCGAGCGCAAGAGAAACTCATCTGTCAGGACGTAATGGAAGCGTGGTGATCCCGAGAGGCTCGTGTGGATACCATAGAGAGCTTGAACACGTCAACTGTTCAAGTTTTGTGATTCGACTCTACAGTTGAGTGAGAGATCTCAACCAAAAATTAGGTATGAAAATTTTTGAACACCAGGTTTACCCCGTTTCACTTGGATCCTGGAGGGTTTCGGTTAAATTTTGCTACACTATTTGGCTCCCGAAACCCAACAAAAGGCTTACCAGGAGAATCACGGCCCTTAGCAGATTCATCTCTAAATACGGGGAACGGTGTCGACCATTCTTTAAAGTGCTTACCAGAGGAGCAAAAAATGAAGGTAACTTCAATCCTGAGGAACACCCTTGGAATGAAGATTGCTAGAAGGCTTGGGAGGAGCTCAAAAGCTACCTAACCTGTCTACTGACACTACGATAGCCGCGAGAAGGAGAACCCCTCATCTTCTACCTCGCTGTCATCGAAAAGGAAGTGAGTTCGGTGCTTGTAAATGAAGAGGGAGAAAAGCAATGTTAGTATACTATGTGAGTAAGTCCCTACATGGTGCCAAAATTAGATACCCTCTTCTACAGAAGGCCATCTATGCCTTAGTACTGGCAAGTAGAATGCTGTGACATTACTTCCAAGGGCACCCTATCATTGTTTGAAGTAACCTGCCTCTTTAGTATGTCATGAGAAAGGTAGACCATTCAGGAAGATTATCAAAGTGGTGCATCAAACTCGATGAATACGACATCGCCTACAAGCCAAGAAAGGCAATAAAAGCCCAAGCACTGATAGACTTCATCACCGAGGTACATAAAACCGAAGGTAGTCCAGAAGACCTTAGAAATGATGAGCCTAAGTGGACATTATTCATTGATGGTGCTTCAGCATCCAAACACTAGGGAGCCGGAGTAATCCTCCATGGACCCAAAGGTATGGAAGTTGTGAAGGCCATCAAATTTGGATTTAATGTCACCAACAATGTCGCCGAATATGAAGCCCTTATAGCAAGCTTACGGCTAGCAAAAAGAGTAGGTGTGAAGAATCTTGAGGCCCACAGTGATTCTCAACTAGTGGTCTAACAGATGGCGGGGGACTACGAGGCAAAGGACCCAAACTTGGCAAAGTACCATGATCTCGTGAAAAAGCTCATCCAGGAGTTTGACACAGTACATATAGAAAACATACCGGGATGAGATAATATGGAAGCAGATGCTCTGGCCAAATCGAAGGAGTCCACCAAAGTGCTGTATCAGCCAAGCATAGCAGTAATGTGCATGACAACCTCAGACAAAGGGTGGAAAGATCCTATCAAGAAATACCTCATAACTTCGGAGCTTCCCCAAGATCCTCTTGAAGCGGTGAAAGTGCGAAAGCGCTCAATAAGATACTTCCTGATTGGAGAAGAGTTGTACCGACAAGGGTACACAAGTCTGTTACAGAGGTGTGTCAGCAAAGATGATGTGGAAACGGTCCTCAAAGAAGTCCATGAGGCAGCCTGTGGTTCTCACATAGGAACTGATGCCCTTACCGAGGTACTACTTCGCGAAGGATATTTCTGGCCTACCTTGAGGAAGGATGTGAGGTAGTTTGTCCAGAAATGGGACAAATGCCAGAGACAAGCCCCCATCTAGAGACTACACTCGGAAGTGATAACTTCGGCAAACTATCCATGCCCCTTCGCAGTCTAGGGCATTGACCTCATTGGGCCTCTCCCAACAGCTCCAGGAGGAGTGAAGTTCTGCGTAGTCGCAATAGACTATTTTACCAACTGGATTGAGGCAGAGCCTTTAGCAGCAATATCGGCAAATGACATACAAAGATTTTTCTGGAAGAACATCATATGTAGATTCGGTGTACCAAGGGTGATAGTACCTAATAATGGTTCCCAGTTCACCGATAAAGGTTTCCAGGAATTCGCAACCAACCTCGAAATAAAATTGTACTTTGCCCCAGTTGCCCATCCTCAGAGTAATAGACAAGTTGAAGTGTCCAACAGAACGATAAAAGATGGTTTTAAAAAGAGGTTGAAGGAAGCAAAGGGAAAATGGCCAGGACAACTTCCGAGTGTGCTCTAGAGCTATCGAACAACTCCCAAAAAGGCCATGGGTGAGACACCCTTCTCACTCGTCTTCAGGATAGAGGCCATTATCCCTGTTGAGGTCATGTAGCCATCAGTGAAGATAAAAGTGTTTGACAAAGAAGGGAACAACCTCGGGTTAAGAACCAGGTTGGATCTGATTAACGAGCATAGAGAGATGGCCGAGCTTAGAAGAAAAACTTTTCAGCGGAGAGTAGCCGTTGCTTCAAACTTGCATGTAAAGTGTAAAGGAATCAAGAAAGGGGACCTCATACTCCAAAATGGTAAATTCGAAGCCCAAAGACCATCTCATGGAGTACTTCATGCAAATTGGGATGGACCTTATTTGGTCCTCGAGGAAGTTTGGCTAGGAGTCTACAAGCTCGGTAATACCAAAGGTGGAGAATTGAAAAATACATGGCATTCAGACTCTTTGAAAAAATTCTACACTTAGAAAAATTTTCAAGAGAGTAATGTGTGCAAAAGACGCCGAAAGTTGCAAACCGAATGTGGTTACTTCCGAATGTGCATAAGAAATATTGTACAATTTTTGTCAAAGGTAGTCAACCGAACATGGTTTGTGCTGAAGGAGGCAGACCAAACATGGACATTGCTAAAGGAGGAAAACCGAATGTAGTTATTTCCAAAGATGTATGAGTGAAATTGTGCAATTTTTAACCAAAGGTGAGTGACCGAACAAGGTTGATGTCGAAGGAATGGAAGCCGAATGTGGTCATTTCCAAAGATGCATGTTGAAATCGTCCAATTTTTATCAAAGTTGGTTGACCAAACACGGTTGCTCCTAAAAATACTTAAAAATTTTTGGAAGGCAAGTCTTCCAAAGAAGCTCGACCGAAGATGGTTGTGAAACCTTCAAAAGAGACAGAAGTTGTAAGTCCATAAAGGACAACACGACTCATCGCCGAAGATGGTTAGACGCCAAATGTTGAAACTTGTCCGAAGTCATACTAATCATGGACTTAGCCAAAATTTCAAGCTAGAAAGTTTCAATAAAATTTCATTGCAGAAGTACAAGGAGTGGATTACATAAAAAAAGAGAAGGCGAAGAAGGAGGAGCCTATTGCTTGTCTGGCCTATCATAAGGGACTCTAGCATCCTCAGTCTGTTCGTCCTCAGCCTCATCATCTTTGTCCATGCTAACCTTGGTCACCGGAGGATGAAGGATGGGATGGTTGAGGAACTCTACCTTCAACCATTCCGAAGATGGTCCTTGGGGGATGTCCATCGTCCGGGGGAAAGAAAGGTCAAGGTCGGGAAACTTGTACAGGACTTGGTGGCGAGCAAGCCAGAAACCATCCTGATAAAAAGACTTAGTCCCTTTGTCAGACTTAGCCTTTTCTGCCTTCAAGTCCTCCAGCTACTTCTTCAGGACCTCCACCTCCTTCTCCAGCTTCTTCCTCTTCTTCTTCTTCTCCTTCTTTAGCCGATCGACCTTGGCCAGGAGTTCAGCGTTGAGCCCCAACATCTTCATAAGATCGGCAATGGCTTCCTCCTTCTCCTTTTGGAAGGCTTCATTCGTCGAAGTTAGAGCCACTACCCTCGACTTGGGGTCCATCACCTTGGAAGAAAAGTCTTCCAAAAGCTTGTTCTGGCTCTTCAGCACCTCTTCTTGAAGGCTGCCCAAGTCCTCTTTCACAATTTTATTAAGCTCACCGTACTTGATGACTGAGTTGGCAAAAAGTTCCTTGGCTTTCACCAAGTTGTCCTCTAATCGACTTCAGACCAAAGATTGTTTCGCTGCCCAAGCTTGGAAAAATCCACTGTATGCCAAGAGCTGTGAAAGGAAAAACTCCGAATAAGGGTCAAAAGGAGGAAAAGCTCAGAAAAATTCCAAGTCCTCAAGGATTTAAGGTTTACCTAGGTAGCATGTTCACTCATCCTTGCGGCGAGGACCTCCTCATTCGGACAATCTTCTATTAGGGACTGGAAGGTGGCATTAGTCATAATGCCCTTTGCCATCTGAGGAGCCATCTTCTGGCTATCCTCGGAGAACAAGTCCATGTCCTCCGTGAAAGTCCAGAAAGGCTCCCTCGGAACCTTTTCCCTTAGGATTTTTGCATCTCGAAGGGCCCTCTTACTAGCATGCTCCACCACCCACTGAGCTGGTGCTTGCTCCTCTGCAAAGTCATGCCGAAGTTCCATTAAAACGTTATCCTTTAGCCATTCATCTATAAGATCTAAAATACCAAAAATGCCGAAACTCATAGATAAATGACTAAGGGACAAACCTAGGGGCAATTCGGCATCATCGGTGTTGCTATCACTGACATCAAGGACTTTGGCGGGGACCCCTTTGCCTTTCTTCTTTCCGCGTTCCTCCAGTTCTTTGATTGAAAGCCCCCTGACCAAAGTTCCCAACATTTGGACAGCTGCATTGGGACTAAGAGGGGTTGAGCAGATGGCTGGTTCTGAGGATGGGTCGGTCGAATAGGAGTTCAATCAAGCATCTCCATTTCACCTTCGAGCAGCGGTGAAAGGGAATCCTCTTTGACCTAGACCTTGAAGATGGTCCGGATGGTGCCTTCTTCCTCTTCGGCGCTTTCTTCTTCTACTGCTCTCCCTTCTCGACCTGACTGAGGAAAAGACTCTTGTAGAAGGCTGCAGATTTATCACCCATATCTGTAAAAAGGAGAACATCAGTGTAAGTAAGAAAAGGCATAAGTAACAAAATTGCAAAGGAGCTTACTCTCTTTTAGTACCGAATACGTAAGTTTTCCCCGAACGAGCATCACCAACCAAGCCTTTTTCCCGTCAGCCAAGGGCGTTGGCATACCTTCATTGGTAACATGTTCCTTAACTACCCCAAGCTTCTGAAGGACCTCTTCGGTCATGAAACTCCATCTGATTGGGAAGGGGTATAGAGAACGTGGAGGGACCTCGGGATCCCAATCTGTGACAGCCCGAATATGACTGTCAAACTCCTCAAAACAAGACTCTAGCTCTAAGGTTAAGAGCTTTCTCGGGTCAACTACATCGATGGCCAAGGCACCCGAAGCCCACTTAAAGGGCATGTCCTTCCACCGGTCGTCCACCTTCAAAAGAAGAAACTCTTCTGCCACCCTCACCAACTATCTTTTGTCCCGAAGGTGAACATGTATTTTTTGCTCCCAGAACCCCAAGGGAGCAAAAAGTAAAACCCGCCCTTCGGAATGAGGTGAAGTTTATAATATTGCATGAAAAAGATGAAGTGGGGCTCTATGTTGAAAACCCTACACATGAAAAAAAAGGCATTGAAATAGGAGTAGGAGTTCGGGGGAAGTTGGTTAACGGCAATGCCATGAAATTCGTAAAAGTCGCAAACCATCTTCGGAAGAGGATACCCAAGTCCCGCCTTCAACTGTGCTCTAAAGATGGTGATCCCGATGAGCATAGCTAAGCATACCAGGACTAGAGAGCCTGGTGATAGTGTGGGAAGGGAGGAAAAATTTACCTAACCACCTCTTCACTTTCTCCAAAGTGGCACAACTCATATGAGAGTTAAGAGGAAGCCAACTTTCAGGAATGGGACGAGCTTCAACTTAGGAAGAAGACATGTTCGAAAACAAGAGCCTAACCTCTGGAGGACGAAGAGGAAAGAATTGAAACAAAAAAAAAAGAAGAAATTTGGAAGGAAACCCACCTAATTTAAAACGAAGATAGGAACTTCAGAAATTACATCCAACTCGCCAGAAATTGCTCTGCCGCTAGCACCACCGTGAAAGAAAGATGAAAGGCAAGAGGAAATCAGAGAGCAAAAGAAATGGAAATTGAGAAGTGTGGAAAACTCTGAAGGAGGATGGGTTTATATAGACTGAAGGAGGCAGGCGAAGCATCGCCATAATGACCCTTCACAGGTGAAGGGACGTAATTGATGTAACAGACACGATTGTTCGCCAGTCACCTAGTGACACGTGTCACCCAATGCGAGAAAGAAGGGTACACCTTCTGACATTAGCAGACCTATGTAAGCCTAGCGTGAAGTGACGCGACGATTCATTAGTAGGCAACAGAAGATAAAAAAACTCAAAGGGGGAATATTTTCCCCATCCGAAGATACAACTTCGGGAACATCGATAGCTTGTTCAAAATCAAGGAGTCCCATTTGATGTCGAAGAAACTGCTTCGGCCGAAAAAAGTCATCTTGAACCGAAGGGGTGCCCACTCCGAAGAATGTTACTTCTGTCAAAAGTTAGCAATGCAAATGAGGATGACTGTCACCTCCAGTAAAGATATCAACGCCACGCTCTCAAGGGCTTAATGCCGAAGACACAACTTCAGCTTTCTGAGGAGGGCATATGATAGCTGAAGGGTTATGGCTCTCAAAGATGTCCTTATCAGCTATCCGAAAACCACCCTCGATAAGGACTTACTCCCGACCTCGGGGCACACCATCGACACCACCCTCGGAAAGGTGACATGACCAACTTCGGGAAAAGGTGTCTCTCATCACCTTTAGATTTATCGACCTCAGAAAAGTAGATCTACCATCCTCAACAATAAAAAATGCCTCCCGAAGGTGACCCACTCTGCCGAAGGGCCTTCCCCACCAGCCCTCGGGGAAAATCTCCTCCCGAATGGGTCTTATGGGGATACGACAAAAATGGTTAAGGAGCCTCTGACAGAGAGACCTCTCACATGCCCCTGCCTTCTAGCCAAGACGGCCTATGGCCAGCTGGTGGCGCCTACCTCCAAAGGTACGAATTGGATCTGACCAAACAGGTGTCATGATCTAGGCCAGCTGTGACAAACGGCCTCCTCCCTCCACCCTCCTACAAATACTTGGGAAGAACCTTGGTAAGAACATAGAGGACATTCTTTACTCTATACTCTCTGCTCTTTTCCGCCACTCTCAGATACTGACTTGGGCTTTGGAGGCTCCTCCCCTAAAAACGCACTCCGGGGAGCTCCTGACCGTTGTTCTTCTAAGTGTTTCAGATACTCTCCCCACGGAAGTCTTCTCTGCAGGCCAACATGTCATTCAACGAAAATGCCGCTGGGCATCAATAGTCATGGCCTGAGTTAAACCCTGAAACACCCTGGATATTTCTTCCAGCCTTGCCACAACTGGGTCACTAGGACCCTCACCAGGTTCTCTAGCCCCTCTTGAAGCTCTTGACCTAGTGTCAACCATAGCAACCTATGACCAAAGCCAGACAACATTCCCCAAATGTTGGTCCGTACTAACTTTCCTATCACATGGACTTTCCAAAACTAGATCTCAGCCTTAGCCTCCAATGCCTACGAAATGAGCTCTAAGCTCTAATACTAAAAATCGATGCAGCTGTCCTTGGCCCCTGCCTAAGAGACCTATGAGAGCTAGTCTCACAGTGGATTGCAATTGGCTAGTCGTATATGTGCGTGAATTAAAACTCAGTGATACTAGTTGATTAACCTAGAATATGCAGGATGTATGCTCTTCATGCCTTGACTTGGATTAACAAAAACCATAAAACATTGACTTGGCCAAGAGATTTCCATAGAAAATAAGTTCAAATAGCCAAAGCATACAAAATCAACATTTATGTGAGTTTACTACACATAACAACTGTGTGGGAGCATTCATACATAAAGTAGACTAATGCCCTCACCCAAGAGCAACCCTAGAGTCTAGGACTCCTCAAAACATAGACAATGGAGGCAACTAGAGTCTAGGACTCCTCAAAACATAGACAATGGAGGCAACTAAGAGTACTATATATACAAGCCTCAACTGAGATCTTCTCGAACTAACTCCCACCTTGGATGCAAGTCTCAGTGGCAAGTCAAAAAAATTCTTGTCCAAGTGCTACTAGGCTCTGTAGCCAAAAGAAGACTCTAGTTAGTACTGTTACTTGACCAACAAGTTACCCAAGTAAACTAGAATCCTAAAGATTCTCAAGGAAAATACCTGCAACAAAAGCTAACTACCGTAATAACCCTCAACGGTTACCCGGTCCAACAACTTCAAAATTTGCAGAACATAACTAGGGAGTGAGAACTTAAACATTCTCAGTAAGGGTCTTCACAGTACCTGCAAGAAAATTACTAAGGATTCCACATATGAGCACATAAGTAACCTGCTGTGAGCTCATACAGCCTGAGGGTCTAATATATGCATATACCTTGGTCCCTTAGAACCACTCCTCATGCTAGTCCTTGAACTACAAGGCATAGCCTTGTCCTCTAGCAAGCTTAGCTTGCCAACCTAACTAATGATAAATCACCAGTTGAACCTTTCCCATTTATGTTGTACAGGGGAACTATGGTGGGACTATTGTAACTAGGCCATAAAGTCCATGTAAACAAGGTGCACTAAGGTTTTACCTTGCAACCTCATGGCTAATGGCACAACTAGGTCACCAAGGGTTCTAAACTTTTCACCCTAGCTAGTGGTACTTAGTTGTGATCCTTAGTAAACTAGTTTTCTTGTTTATGGTAGAAGTAACCATAAAACTTTACAAAACTCAAAAAAACTTCTAGGTCTTGAAGGACTTTTGAAAGTCTTGGAGTACCCTCGGAATGCTTAGACCCCACCCTAAGAACCCCCTTAGGTCTCCCCTTAACCTCCCTAGCAAAACTTGAAAAATTTAGCCAACATACCTATGGTGATGTGTTGCCATAGTTAGTAACATTCTGCCAACTTTCTAGTATTGGCGACGCATCATGGACAATGGTACAAAATTGGCAACATGTTGCCAATCTGTGAATCTGTAGAATTTTCATTGGTTTTGCTGCTATGAACTTTGGACATTTACCAAACATATCAAACATGATTGGATAGCCTCCAAACTTCACATACATGTAAAACATGTTGCATAGATCACAACCAACTATCACAATCCAATCTATGATGCATTATAACATCATTCCAACTATCATAAACCTCATAAGCCACCATGATTCAACCTTGTCCACTAACTAATGCTATTGCTAGAATTACTGAAATTCATCAAGCAAACTCATCCCAATAGCATTAATTGAACTCAAAAATACAACTCCCTTACCTCAACTCCAAGTAACAAGCAAGAATCAAGCACTTTTCCAATCCATTAAGCTCACCAAAGCACCACCTAAGTCCCAAGCAAAACATAGGCACCAAACATCAAATTCTTGCTTTCTAACCAAAACCCAAGCTCCTAATCAACTAATAAACATGAATTCAATCAAGTACACACCGGTTACCTCATACTAAAAATAGGGTATGGGAGAAAACGTGCTTCCAAGCTCTAAAACCATGGTTTTATGCTTGAAATGAGCTCCCAATGGCCTATATACTTATGATGGCTTCTTTTTTCACCAAGAAACTTTGATTTCAAGCTTAATTGGATGGAAAATTGAGGGTGGAGAGGATCAACTCGGGTTTGTGGTAGCCACCCTTCCACTTTACCCTCTTATAAACCATGTTTAACACTTAAGCCACCAAAGTATTAGACATGATACACTTAAGTCCCCATCTTTTGGTAACCTTAGCTGTTCTTGATTAATCCTTGTTTATTTCATCAAGTTTGGGTTAAAGTTGAAAGTTAGGTTATAAAAACTCATTTTAACCACTCAGGATCTGGCTCGACTATTCAAGATGCAAAAGTTATGATTTTGCCCCTGAATCTTATTTAGTGCCTTAACCTCTTTGGAACTTAGTGAACTTTACTAAACTTTCGTATTCTTACTATGTAAACTTGAATTATGGTTTCAAATTTGATTTAGAGCAATTTACCTTCTTCAGGCATGCTTCCTACTAGGACAGCCATAACAAAGGTAGATTCCAAATTTTCAAAGTTGGTGGAACATTTTCCCCAAGTCTATGATATGACTATTAGGTATTTTACACTTAACTATCATATCGTTCATGTACACTACCATATTTCTCCCAATTTGGGAACCGAACACCCTGTTCATCAGCCCTTAATATGTGGTTCCTGCATTTTTAAGGCCGAAAGGCATTTTGACATAACAGTAGGTCCCCAACTTCGGTAGTAAAGGTGGTTTTTTCCTCATCTTCGGGATCCGTCTGAATCTAGTGGTATCTGCTAAAAGTGTCAAGAAAGCTAAGTAGATCGTATTCGTCAGTGGAGTGTGCCAATTGGTCTATTGATGGCGGAGGATACAAGTCATTTGGACAAGTGTCATTAATATTTTGAAAGTTGATGCACATTCAAAGTTTGTCACTCCCTTCCTTTGTGGCACAACAACATTGCTAAGCCATTCGGGGTACTTAACCTCCCTTATTATGCTTATTTCTGTTAGTCGTTGGACTTTGGTTTTAATGAAATTGTTCTTATGCACCAAGAGGCTATGTTTTTTCTGTCAAATGGGCTTCACCTCTAGGCGTAGTTTAAGGTTATGATGAATTATACCCGGGTCTACTCCGGGCATATCCTTCAGAGAATAACCAATTAGATCTTTGTTCATTAATAGAAGGGATACAAGTTTTTCCTTGTCACCTTTGGCTATTTTTTTCCCCACTCAGGTACTTCGGCCAAGGGCAAGTTCTACATCCTCTATTTCTATCTTTTCAAGATCACTCATTTCTCTTTCTATCGCATCTTCACTGGTCACACTCTTCCCTCTCGAAGTCTGTAGTGAACTTTCACTAAACTCTATCTTGCTCTGACAAATACTTTCCTTACTTCAGCTTGATCAATGAGTATTTCTGTATCACTCTTCTTTACCTCAAACATGATAGTCTGGTATTTCACATCTAGCTGAAAATGAAGGTTGCTCTGTGTCTGTCTTTCAAGGAGGGCATTATATAAGGATGGAACATCTATGATGATGAACCTTGTCATAGTGGAAGCAAAGAGTTCTTCCTTGGTCTGGACCGCGGTACCCTTTAGCATCAAGAGTAGATCAATCCACCTGAGTACTGGGAGTTTTGAGGGACCTATGCCAAAGGTAGGTAAGGTAACAGGTTTAAGATCACCCTAAAAAATACCCAAGTTTGATAGCAAGTGGGAGAACAAGACATCGGCATTTGATCCATCATTAATGAGCACCCTCTTCACATCCCAATTTCCAATCCTTGCCATGATTAGGAGAGGACCATCATGTGGGAATTTTATAAGTGACCCATCACTTCGGGCCATCTTGTTCATCGAGTTATCAAACTCTATTATTGCAATCTCCCTCACCTTTCTTTTTTTTTCAACCAAAGGTAATCCAGTGGTTATGGTGTGGATAACCCCGGTCGAAGGTGGGGGTGCTTTCTGGGCTCTAATTAGTTTGATGCCTATCGAAGTCATACTCCTCATATTCTCCTTTTCTCTCATCTTCTTCTTTTTCCTGGGCCTTAGGTGATGTCAACCGTAAGTAGCGTCGAAGTTGACCTTGTTTGATTAAGGACTCAATGTACTTTCTCAATTGAAAGTAATCCCTGGTATAATGCCCGTGGTCCCGGTGAAATTGGCAGTACTTCTTCATGTTCTTTCTATTGTTCGGGGTCATCACCTTTAGACATTTGATTGAAGTTCCCTGCCTTTCCAAGGCCATAAGGATATTAAACCTTGAAGTATTAAGGGGGTGAATGCCATTGGCTTTCTTCCCCTGGATTTTTTAGGTCTTCTTCCTCCCTCAAACTGATACTGAGGTTGGTGACTATTTTCTTCAGATTGGTGATGATTAGACCTCACACCTCCCATTCTCAGTTCCTCAACTATCATATGTTGCTCCGCCCTTCGGTAGAATTTGTCGAAGGTGTTAGAGGGATCTTTTAAGAACTTGTAGAAGAGCTGCAAGTCCTTCCTTAGCCCTCTAATCATTGCAAGGATTTGGATCTCAGGGCAGAAGTTCAGAACATGGAGTGCTTCTCTATTGAATCTCTCGACAGCGTCCCGAATGGTCTCCTTATTCTTTTAGGCTATATCAAACATTTGGACAGGCATTTTCACCATTGGCCTGCTCCCTATGAATTGTTGGGTGAAGGTGGTAAATAGTTCCTAAAAACCCATTATGGTCTCGAGCACCAACAAGTTGTACCATGTAGTTGCTGGCTCGGATAAGGTGACCTTGAAGCACTTGCAGAGGGTCGCGTTGTCAACCTCATGTAACACCATGCTCCTTCTGTATTTTGTCAAGTGGGCCTGAGGGTCGCTTCACCCATCATACGTTTCCAAGCGTGGTACTCAGAAGTCGCTGGGAATGGGGGCTTCCACTATTTCCCTAATAAATAGGGACTCTTCTTCAATGAAGGTCTTTGGTAACCTCAACCAAACTAGTTCTCTAAAAGATTATTTCTCCACCCTATCTAACCTTTCCAAAATTCTCTCCATCAAGATGGAAGTACCATCCTCTCCTTGTTGTTGGATAGCTGCGAGCAAGGGAGAATAACATCCTTTTCTCCACGAGTAACTTCGTCGCCCCGATGAAAGGGACTTCTCTGGCGGATAAGGGCACTAACAGTGAGAGGTCCTTAGTTCTTTTGACCTAGACCTTACCACAAAATGCCCACAAGATGGACAGTTCTCTATCAAGGACTCCCCATAGAAGCTCTTATTTGGGGAACTCCGACGAGATGACCAGCACCCTTTCTCTGGGTGGACCTTTGGTGAAGGGGTCATAACATGAGAACGTGCACGTGACCACTTTTGGTCAAGTTTTTGCGTCATTTTTTATACTATTTAGAACTAGAAATATTGCAAAAATCCCATAGTGACCATCAAAGGACGCTCATCCTTTGGAAAGGAAGGCTCCGATGGTGCCTGATTGTCTGTTGGTGGAGGCTCAAGCGCGGACTGGGACTTTGGAATGCCCTTATCCTTAGAACGCCGGGTCTCCATGATGGCGACTTGGGAATGAGTTCCCACGGACGGTACCAAATGATGCTCTAGCACATCTTCGATGTAGGACATGTTAATTGGACCTTCGGTAGAACTTCACCTAAGTAGTAACTATGGCACTTAAAGAACAAAGGTTAGGATTATGAGCTCCTCATAATGTTTTTCCTTGGGAGGGATCTCCGACGCCTAAGTCAGTATGTGAAGGGAAAATTCATTTAAGAGTAGAGAGTAGAAAATAAGGGTACCTTTTTTTTTGTACCTGAAAGCCTCCCCTGAGTATATATAGAGGGCCAAGAGGAGGAGGCCGTTATGCCTAGCATTAGTAGATGAGGACACATGTTCATCCAAATTCAATCCATGCCTTCGGAGGGTGGTGTATACAACTGGACATAGGCGGTTATGCTCATAGGGTAAGGGCGTGTGCAAGGTTTCTATCAAAGATCCCTCAACTATATTTATCATTTCTCCCTAAGACCCTTTCAGGGATCTGAGATCCATTCAGATAAGGAATTCCCCTGAGGCCTACTAGAGAAACCTTTTCGGATGAGCGGTCCCTCTTCAGGGGGACATTTCTTCTGTCGAGGGTGATAGAGCTACGTCCTGAGGTTGGTAATGTATACTCCCGAGGATGGCAGGGAGTCTTTTTCCCAGACTCGGTCATATAGATATTCGAGGGTGGTGTAGAGAATTCTCCCAAGGTTGGTCATGTATCTTTCCGAGGGTGGTGACAAGTCTGCCAATGAGAAGGTCATTTAGGTGATAACCCTTTGGCTATTAGGTAGTAACATAATTATTTTATCTTCGTGCATGGCTTTTATTCTCAGAAAAGATAACAAACAATAGTTAAGGAATGGTCTTGGTATAAATTTCATCATATAGGTGTAATTTGTAGTTATCTTGCATCTTTGAATTTGCATGTCCATCTCCCCTATTTTCAAGAAACCCTGACAAAACATACCATTAAAATTTGTTTATTTACATCATCTTTCAAGTGATATGAATATGTTGTTTGTCAAAGACAATGTAGCTATTACAGAATGGTAGTGTTTATTTCTCATGACATGTTTAAATCCATGCAGCTTCAACACCATCACTACCTTATTGCAATCGACCATAGCCCAACCACCATTGTTAGCCAAATTGATACCTATTATACTTATTCTTTGTTAAGAAAAAGTAAAAAACCACCTATATTTATACAGTGCATTGGTAAATTGTAATGAATATAATGCAATTTTATAGTTTAAGGAAATATTTTGGGAAAACAACTAGAGTCCATAACACATACAATAGGACTTGATTTCGCAATCTGCTCGTGAAACAAAACAGAGACTATATGTTATAGCTCTCCCAGTAGAATGCTTGGTGAGTGAGGTAAGTTCATGAATCCCTAGCTTAAATACCTTAATTAAAGGTGAATTAGCAAAATCAAATGAATTATTCAAGGGTTAGTTAGTTCTGAGTGGTTTATGGCTAGGTTTGCCCGGGGGCAAAATGGACATTTTGCACCTTGGATGGTCGGGTCGATTCCCAATAGTAAAAAAATGGCATTTTTAAAACCCAAAGCCCAAGTTAGAAAGTTTTGCTTAAGTATTTAATTACCTAGTTACTATTTGGGGATGCAGTATTTTTGAAAAAACTTAAAAATTTTAGGGGTGATATGTTTTAATGTTTTTAAACTTGTTGGAGTGGGTGTGGCTGCCACTATTCACCCATTTTAGGCCCAAAATCCGCAGCTCTCTTTTCCCCTCTCCATCTCTTGTTCAATCTACTTCAATTTCTTGGTTTCTTGGAAAAATTTGAAGCTTTTTTTGGTGCTCAAGTGGATGGAAGCTTGCCTTACACACTTTGGGGCAGTCTAGATATGGTGCCAAAATTGTGCATTTAAAAACTCCCGTGATTGGTTCGTTCTGTAGGCCATCAGAACAATACCCTTAATGTGCATACTCAAATGGCCCTCTTGGGCACTAAGTAAATGCATGCATATTGGTCCAACCAATGTACACATATTCACATTTTATGCACACCATGGCAATAGGAAAGGTAACACTAGCACAAGTATTAATCTTCGCTACCACACATTAGGCAATCTCATTAAGTGTAAGTGACCAACCACTGCACCTGAAACTTCTTCCAAAAAAAGCTGTATTAATCTAGCCATGTAACCCCAAATTTTATTTTCTTGATTATCAAGTAGAGTCTTTAATCAAACCAATAAATTTTATTTTACATCAATAGCCCACCTATGGACCAAGTTATGGAGTTTTGAAGTTTGTTACAAAATTCTGACCAAATGAACAGTAATGTAGCCAACTTTGCAATGTCATATCTTTGGCTACAGGGATCCAAATTCAGAAATTCCAAATCCTATTTTAACCTCTAGATGTTTTCTAGGTGTGATCAAAATTTTATACGAAGATTCATTCTACATAGGGAGATACATAGCTTTGAGTGCAGAGTCAAAATTCTGGTCACTTTATGACCATTTTGTCCATACAAAATTTCATAAGCGTGCAAACACTACATTCACAAGGGGTAAGCCCTCTAAGTCTATCCCATACAAGTCCAATACACATAGGAATTACATGCTCTTCCATCAAGCAACTTTATGTGGCCAAAATAGAATTTACAAGTAAATAGCCTATCATTCACACTTAGGCAGCTATGCACCACGTCACATACATAGCCAAAATATTACTCAAATGTTTAGATACTTGTATCATTTTACATACACTACATGTACATGCATAAATGCACTACATAGTAGTCTTAAACTAGCTAAATATGCACCCTAAGTTACAGGAGTGCCTAAGACACAATGGACTCCAAAAACAGGATGTTGGACAGCTGCTGCATAACACATTAAGCACCATCACTAAAAATACCAAATCTAAAATCACCAAACTTTCTAGATCACAAATAGATAAATGAAAGTTAAAATACCTAGAATTTTAGATCAAAACTCAAATGAAAAGGGTCAGCTTCAATGTGATCTTCCTGCTGGACCTGAAATTGCAGAATTGAAGGAAGTAAGTTTCATTGTGAAACATAGTAAAGGAAACACTTGGTTTCATAAGGAAATGTGACCCTCATTAAAACCTTCATCCAAAGACAAAAAAAAAACTACAATGCATATATACAAGATATAGCAACCAAATGCAGTAGCCATTCACAACCAACAAGCACATGAAATGTGGCAGCAACATAAACCATAGGTTAGTCCATAAAACATGCAATAAACTTAAGTATATCACTATGGCAGCTCTCCTCAAGCTAATTCTTTGTCTTAGGAGGATTTTAACACTAGTTAGTACTAACTCTGGGCTCTAGAAACCCTCACTTCACTGCCATCATTGCGCACTTCACACTAGGTCACAAAACCTTCAATAAGTGCACTCCCCTCACTAAGCTTGGTTCATCAAGCTCATGGCTCTCTTCCAAGCTTAGCCTAGCTCCATGGATGCTTGAAAATACAATAAACAATCCATGGGAGCAAGAGAACCCTTACCAAGATAAGTAGGCCAAATTTGAAGCTTGATCCTTGAAGTATTCAAGCAATAGCTCTAGTTTGCTTCCAATTGCTTCCTTTTGCCTTCAATTTCAATCTTGGAGGTATAGTGGCTATGGAAGAGCTCTGGAAGAAGTGTGGAGGAGGGTGGTGGCTGGTTGGGTCGAATATGAGAGAAGAAAAATTGAGTTTGGCTTCTTAAATTAGCTTTAGGACACTAAACATCCTTATTAGCCTTAATCATGCTTTATGTCATTTTCTTTGCCCATAAGCATGATTTATTTGTCCTAAACTTACTGGTCTACATTTTTCCCACCTTTTTGACTATTTATCAAGCCAAAGCCGCCTCCCTCATTGTGGGATAACCCACAATTCCACCCTTTGAGTTAAGTCAAAACCTTGAACACCTTAAGGTTTATACTAAGACATTTAGGTCCTTAATGCCTTTAGTGTTTCCTTCATCCAAACTTGTCTTCTATGAGCAATTTGGTCTTCCCATAGCAATTTCATACCATTCATATCCTTCCCATAACTCTCCAAGGCTCTTTCTTGAGAATTTTGCAATTAACTACCTGAATTTCCAAAACCTTACAAAAATGTCCATAGGTTACTTGAAAAAGAAGCAATCCTTAAGGCTTTTATTGGGAACCAAGTTACCAATTTAGAACACTTTTAAGGAGGTGTTCATTATACCTTTTACCCCTCATACTTCAATCACTATGAAGAGAATTACACAATATAATGGTTTTTTTACCATTATGCCACACTTGAAATTCTCCCATTTTTGTGAGGTGGTAACATGCCTTGCTCTTGTTTGGTGATTTTGGAGCTTGTTCAGGCATTTTCAAGCTTGCACTTGGTTGAATTCATGAGGTACTCTTTTCCCCCTATTCATTTCATGGTTCTTGAGTTGTTTCGAGCTTGGGTTTCGTTAGGTTAATGTTCATTTATTGCCATATACCTTGTATTTGTCTTGGAACCGAAGAAACCTTAGTTGAACCTTTCAACTTGAAGTTCTTGGTTTATGGTCGCTTGATTGAGGTAATTCAAGGTTAATTGAGGTAAGGAATTTATGGTTTATGAATGTTTAAAGCCATTCATAGCTTGCTTTTGGTATAATTCAAGTAGTTTTGTGAATGGTGTTAGTTGGTGGATAGTGATAAACATGGTGGTCTTATGAGCTTTTGATTATTATTGGTTTAAATGGTGCATTGTGGCCTAGTGCATGTGTACATGCAGGTTTGAGGCAATTGGAGGCATTCCTAAGGCCATTGGGAGGCATTGGAAGGCCCCAAAGAGCCTTAGGCTTGTAAGAAAAGGTTCAAGCCTCAGGGGCCTAATGCTTACGCGATAAGTGGCACTGTCATACATAAGGCCCCACTTGGAAACCGAAGAAAGATGACCTTTGGTGTGATAGTGCCAGTTCTAGCGCCTAAGAGCTAGCACTCGACAACATTGACATGTTGTAGTATTTTTTCCATAACTTTTCACTTGGGTGTCTGATTGAGGCTGTTCAAAATTTTGCATGAAGCTAAGAGAAAGGGCTATCATTTCCATGCCTTCCCTAAGCTTGGCCTAGAGTTCTCTTTATGTTTGTTTAAATTGAAGGGATATTTGGCCACAATAGAGCACTTTTAGTCGGGTAAAGGGTTTAGCATCATCGAGAGCCTAGTCAAACCTTCGGGTTTAAGGACCCAATGCGGGAACCTTAGTCCACCTAGGAGGGTCCAGTGGCATCTTGAATTTATGAGTCCAACCATGATCATTACCACTCCACTAAGGTGAACCAAGTAATGATGGATAGGTATATGCCCTGAGTGAAGGTTTAGTGCACTTGTAGCCTAAGTAAGATTACCTAAGGCATAAAAGAGAACCTAATGCACTTTTTTCAAGGTTTTGAGGTGGAAGCTTAGCACACAAGTGGCCTAGGCAAGTCTAAGGACTTAAGGCACTATGTGGAGGCTTAGTACACCTAGTGAGTTCCAAGGAACTCAAGCGAGGTGCATCCACAATGTTCACATACACAACATTTAAGGAAAGGTTATTTAGTGAGCTTAGCTCACTAAGACGTCAACAAGCCAAGCTTGCTAGGAGTGAGTTAGTGGCCAAAACCCGCTAGGCATGGCGTGACTTCTGTGTGAGGACTAGAAAGAGGAGGACTCAAATATATGCACATATGTTAGCCCTCAAACTAAAAGTGCCATAGTAGACTTCATATATATTGTATATATGTGTGTCCTTAGCATTTTTCTTGCAAGTTCAAGGATCCTTTACTGAGAATCATTGACTCTCACTCCCTTAGTCTTTGTTGTGCAGCTTTTTGGTGTCATTGAGCCATCAACCCTTAAGTGTTGTTAAGCTAGGCTCACGAATGGGCATTTGGTTTATTTGAATCTTTATGATTCTAGTTTGTTGTTTACTTGTTGGTTATGTATGGCACTAACTACAATTGTTTATTAAGCCAACAGAGGCTAGTGAAGTACAATGAGGGCTTATGAAGCTTGCCACTAAGAGTTTGCTCTAACATGGGAGTTTAGTTACGAATCTCAATTTTATGGTTCAGTGTATAGTTTTCATACAGCAGTTGCCTACAATGTCCATGCTGAGTAGTGTACTCTAGGGTCGTTCTTAGGTGAGAGCATAGTTTACTTTTGTATAGATGCTTGCACACGATTGATTATGTGTAGTTAATTCTATAATTATTTTATATGCTTTGACTACTTTGAAACTTGGATTTTATTGGAAAGCCTGGGTAATGTTTTATAATTTATGTTACCCACTCCGAAGTAGTCCAGTTATGGTACCAAAATTGTGCCTTTAAAACTCTTAGGGTTGGTATGTTCTATAGGCCATCAGAACAATACCCGTAGTGTGCATACCCAAGTGGCCCAATGGGCACTATGTAAATGCATGCACAACCATTACACACATATTCACATTTTATGCACGCCATGGCATCAAGGAAGGAAAACACTAGCACAAGTCCTAATCTTGGCTACCACACATTAGGCAATCTTGTTAAGTTTAAGTAATCAACCACTGCACCTGAAACTTCCTCAAAAAAATTGTATTAATCCAGCCATGTGGGCCCTATTTTCATTTCTTCATTACCAAGTAGAGACTTAAACCAAAGTAGGGAACTTGGTTTTACATTGATACCCCACCTATGGACCAAGTTATAGATTTTTTAAGTTGGTTACAAAATTCTAACTAAATGAATAGTAACTTAGCCAACTGTACAATGTCATAACTTTGGGTACAGGGCTCCAAATGTAGAAATTTCAAAGACCAGTTAAACCTCTAGATGCTCTCTAAGTGTGGTCAAAATTTCATACCAAGATTCATTCTACACATGGAGATATAGAACTTTGAGTGTAAAGTCAAAATTCTAGTCACTTTATGACTATTTTGCCCATACAAAATTTCATAAGTGTGCAAACACTTCATTCACAAAGGGTAAGCCCTCCAAGGCTGTCCCATACATGTCCAATACCCATAGGAATTACATTCTCTTGAATCTAGCAGCTTTATGTGACCAAAACAGAATTTACAAACAAGCAGCCTATCATTCACACTTAGACAGCCTGTGCACCATATTCACATACATAGCAAAACATGTTGGGTTTCGGGAGCCAAACAGCGCAGCGGAATTTAACCGAAACCCTCCAGGATCCAAGTGAAACTGGGTAAACCGGGTGTTCGAAAATTTTCATACCTAATTTTCGGTTGAGATCTCTCACTCAACTGTAGAGTCGAATCACAAAACCTGAACAGTTGACGTGTTCAAGCTCTCTATGGTATCCACACGAGCCTCTCGGGATCACCACGCTTCCACCACGTCCCGGCAGATGCGTTTCTCTTGCGCTCGCAGTGCTAGCTTGCGTCCTCAAAGGAATTGCAAGAGAAGAGTGCAACTGTCCTTTTGGGAGGCTAGGGCAAGGAGACCTGCGAATTTCTCACTTAAAAGTTGTATTTATAGTGAGACTCAACTTCCAGGCCTAATAGGTTTCAAAGCCCTAATCCAATTAGGATTTAATTTCGGGCTTAATAATGGCTCAACTTTTGGGCCCATTATTAATACGAAATTAAAGTGAAACCATAACCCAAATAATTAGCCCATGCACTCTAATGATCCAAATTGCTCTATGTGTGCGACCCAATAGGCTCTTATCACGTTGGCAATGATCATAAATCACATTTATGATCATAAGCAATGAGCGGTGTCTAGCAACACATCATTGCTACCCAAGTGACAAGATTGTCGATGATTCGACTATACCTTTATGATCATCACCGATATATGCCATTGTCCCTTTGTCCAAGATATCGAGACTAAGCACGAGACATGGAATGTGTCACTCTCATATAGCCTAATCTTTGGTTTCTTGATTACCGAGTAGACTAACTTAAACTGATGACATTGATATCGCATATCAACTCATCCGAGCATGGCCATGCATTTTCTAAGTCTCACTCTATCAAGGGGCCCGAAGATATCGCTCCCGTTACATAGGAGGGACAAATCCCATCTTGATCATACAAATCCCTCCGCATAATATGTGACATACCCAATGACCTCCTTCAAGTTCACTCAGTTACGAGTAGCAAAGGAAAGTATCAAAGTATGTGACTCACATGTAGGGAACCTTGATGATCTTAGGTCGAAGGACTACATATACCCTGATCACTATGAGAATCACTTATGGCACTCATATAACGATCCATGTAGTGTTCTCATGGTGGGTCGGTCCAGTACACAAGTTCTCCAACTTGTACCCATATCTAGACTACATATCTCATATTAGTCTCCACATATGCTAGTCGTTATGTATTATTGCAACCCGCTCCACAATAATACTAGACCAGGGACTTTTAAGAATATCATTATTCTAGGGTTAAAATTGTGTTTGTTAAGTTACGCAGGAACAAAAACAACAAACATAATTGCTGGATTAATGCCTTAATAAAATATCATGACTCAATGTGCAAAAATACAATCATCTCATGATTGGCTTTTGGGCACAACACTAACAAAACAGTCCTCAAATGTTCATATACTTGTTTCAACTTTACATGTATTACATTTATATGGATCCATGCACTACATAATTGCCTTCACTTAGCTAAAACATGCACCCAAGTTACAGGAAATCTTGAGGCACAATGCACTCTAGAAATAAGATGTTGGACAGCTGCTGTGTAATACAATAAGCACCATCACTAAAAATACCAAATGTGCTCCTAAATCACCAAACTTTCCAAATCACAACTAGATACATGGAAGTTCAAATACGTGAAATTTTAGATCAAAACTCAAAAAAAAAAAGGTTAGTTTGAATGTGATCTTTCTGCTGAACCTGAAATGTGCAGTTTTGAGGGGAATAAGTTTCATTGTGAAACTTAGTAAGGAGAACACTTATACTTATAAGGTAATGTAACCCTTGGTATCACCCGCATCCAAAGACATTCAAACACAAGAAACACAATGCATATATCCAACATATAGCAATCAAATGCAGTAACCAAGCACAAACAACAAACACATGTATACGGCAGCAACATTTAACATTGGTTAGCCCATAAAACATGCAATAAACATAAGCAAATCACTATAGCAACTCTCCTCAAGCATAAGCTTGGTCTTAGGAGAGTTTTAATACTAGTTAGTACTAACTTTGTGTTAATGTTGTGCCCAAAAGCCAATCATGAGATGATTGTATTTTTGCACATTGAGTAATGATATTTTATTAAGGCATTAATCCAGCAATTATGTTTGTTGTTTTCTTTCTGCATAACGTAATAAACATAATTGTAACCCTAGAATAATGATATTCTCAATTGTCCATAGTCTAGTATTACTGTGGAGCGGGTTACAATAATACATAACGACTAGCATATGTGGAGGCTAATATGAGATATGTAGTCTACATATGGGTACAAGTTGGAGAACTTGTTACGGGACCGACGCACCATGAGAACGCTACATGGATCATTATATGAGTGTCATAAATGATTTTCATAGTGATCATGGTATATATAGTCCTTTGACCTAAGATCATCAAGGTTCCCTACATGTGAGTCACATACTTTCATATTTCCCTTTGTTGCTCGTAACTGAGTGAACTTGAAGGAGGTCATTAGGTATGTCACATATCATGCAGAGGGTTTTGTATGATCAAGTTGGGATTTGTCCCTCCTATGTAATGGGAGTGATATCTTCGGGCCCCTTGATAGAGTGAGACTTAGAAAATGCATGGTCATACTTGGATGAGTTGATATATGATATCAATGTCATCAGTTTAAGTTCGTTTACTCGGTAATCAAGAAACCAAAGATTGGGTTATACAAGAGTGACACATTCCATGTCTCGTGCTTAGTCTTGATATCTTGGATAAAGGGACAATGGCATATATGGGTAATGATCATAGAGGTTTAGTCGAATCACCGATAATCTTATCACTTGGGTATCAATGATGTGTTGCTAGACACCACTCATTGCTTATGATCAAAAATGTGATTTATGATCATTGCCAACATGGTAAGAGCCTATTGGGTCGCACACATAGAGCTATTTGGATTATTGGAGTGCATGGGCTAATTATTTAGGTTATGGTTTCATAACAATTTCGTATTAATAATGGGCTCAAAAGTTGGGCCATTATTAAGCGTAAAATTAAAGCCTAATTGGATTAGGGCTTTGAAACCCATTAGGCCTAGAAGTTGAATCTCACTATAAATACAAATTTTAGTGAGAAATTCACAGCCTTATCCTAGCCATCCAAAAGGACAGTCGCACTCTTCTCTTGCAATTCCTTGGAGGATGCAAGCTAGCACTACAGGTGCAAGAGAAACACATCTGCCAGGACGTGGTGGAAGTGTGGTGATTCTGAGAGGCTCGTGTGGATACCATGGAGAGCTTGAACATGTCAATTGTTTAGGTTTTGTGATTCCACTTTACACTTGGGTGAAAGAACTCAACCAAAACTAGGTATGGAAATTTTTGAACACCTAATTTACCCTATTTCACTTAGATCCTAGAGGGTTTCGGTTAAATTCTACTATGCTTATTTGGCTCCCGAAACCTTACAGTGGTATCAGAGCTACTAGTGAAACCCTAAATCAGGATTGAATGTCGAATCACATGATATTGTGTGTTCGGTTGCTTTCAGCCATGATTAATTAGATTGACTCATGATGCATGAAATTGGAACTCATAATTAATATATGAGATATATGAAGAAACTACACAAATTGGTTAATGAGATTATCCCAAAATTGACTAGTATGAGATACCTATATGGATTAGGACTCTTGCAATAGTTGCAAAACCCTAGCATGGATCGGATTCGGCCTATTTGGGGACCGAAAGTAGAGAACTTTTGGTGGCTCGAATGGAGGTGTCTCAGGTGCCCACTTGCTTGAAATAGAAGATTTTGGGCAACACAATTGTAAGACAATTTTTTGCACCGGGGGGGCACTGCCCCCCTCGCAACCCTGCAAGGGTAACTCCCCTTCACCCCGCCCACTGACCAGGCAGTAGGACCTACATATGCAAAGCGCCACATAAATAAAGACTAGTTAATAAACATGTGTTAATTGGCATGCATTTTTGTTGAATAAGATTTGACATGTTATGCTGACTGGTGGTTGTTGCTTGGTGTGTGGTTATAGCCCTTGATTGGTTGTACTTATAAATACGGCCTATGAGTCGTGCCTTTTCTTGTTACTCTCATTGTACATTCTCTTCTCACCTTACTCCCCTCAAATGTAACTCAAGGTTTCTATTATTGATGTAATGGTACATTATGGGATCGTCCAAGGTGGTATGTCCAAGGAGGTGACAATAAAAGAACAACTAAGAAAGGAAGAGAATGAGCTTGTGAAGACCCTTTTCTTTTCTTTTCTTAGGCTTTTATGATATTCTTATTGGCTTGAGAATATTGCATAGTTTGGGCTATGACCATGTCACGTTTACTTTCTTGTTAGCATGAGATGCATGTTTTATATTTGTATGTGATGCATGTATAAGAAAACCGAAGATAACAAATTGGTGAGATCAAAAGGAAAAATCTCTCAAACAAATATTTAGTCATTAAATGTGGTGCCTTCCAAATGTTGGCACTCATCAAGACTTTGATCAACATTGGGTGGGTTGCCAAAGCAAAGCACCTATATTCTTCTTGGTAAGGTGCAATGGGATAATAGTGATATCCAAATTCCTAACTTTGGGTTCGACTTAACTAAGTCATCCTAATTGGGGACTTAGAGGCATAGGGTTGGGCTTAAGTTCATGAGATGAGCTTGGACAAATGTTATTCACCCAACTATCCAAGAGTTGCATGAGATGCAATTGGCAAGGAGTTGCCTAGCTAAATAACTGTAACCTGAGAGAAAAGCCAAAGCTGAGTCAGGTTATGGTGAAATATGGATCTTGGCCCACTAGAATACCTTAGTGCCAAGGTGTTCCGAAATAATATTGAGGGTTATTATTTTGAGGAAAATAGTGGAGTATCGTTTAATAAAAGTCCTTATTAAATGAACTAAAATACATGATTCTTGCACTGCATATTTACTGTTGTAGATAATCATGGCACAAAACACATCGACATTTTCATTACGATCGATCCTTGAGAAGGAAAAACTGAATAGGACCAACTTTCTCAAATGGTACCGAAACTTAAGGATAGTCCTCAAGCAAGAGAGAAAGGCTTATGTCCTAGAGCAGCCCATTCCGAATGAGTCTACTGCCACTGATCCAAGAGCTAAAAGGGATGCTCACAAGAGGCATTCTGATGATGCTTTGGATGTTGCTTGCCTCATGCTTATTACCATGGAATTTGAGCTTCAGAAGTAACATGAAAACATGGGGGTGTTCGATATGATCGAACAACTCAAAATGCTCTTTCAAGAGCAAGCTAGGCATGAGAGGTTGAAGACCTCTAAGGCATTGTTTCAGTGCAAAATTTCTGAAGGAAGTCCCGTGGGTCCTTATGTGCTTAAGATGATTGGGTACATTGAGAATCTTGAGAGTTTGGGATTTGCTTTTCATAAAGAGTTAACTGTTGATGTAGTCTTGCAATTGTTGCCTGAAAGCTACAGTTAATTCATCATGAACTATAATATGAACAACCTTGACAAGTCCCTCCCTGAATTACTTAATATGTTGAGAACTATTGAGTAAAACCTTAAGAAGGCTAAGCCCATTTTGATGGTTCAAAAGATCAAGAGGAAGGGAAAAACCAAAAATAAGAAGGATAAAGCTAAAGGAAAGTCCAATGCTAATTCTTCTTCAGCTACACTGAAACCATCTGGTGGTGTGGCAAGGGAAGAGGAATGCTTCAATTGTAAGCGACCTAGACACTGGAAGCACAACTGCAAGCTCTATCTTGAAGAACTTGCTAAGAATAAGGAAAGTAAGATTCCACTTCAGGTATTCTTGTTATAGAGGCTAACTTTTCTACTTCCTTATCTTGGGTATTGGATATTGGATGTGGATCTCACATTTGTGTAAATGTGCAGGATCTAAGTAGGAGTAGAAGATCGGCCCAAAGTGAAGTGGACCTACGTGTTGGAAATGTGGCAAGGGTTGCTACCTTAGCCGTAGGGACTTATGTTTTCACTTTACCCTATGGATTACTTTTAGAATTAGACAACTACTACTTTGTGTCTACTATTAGTAAAAATTTGATTTCTGTTTCTTGCTTGAACAAGAAAGGTTTTTCATTTATAATAAAGGAAAATTGTTGTTCTATTTATTTGAATGAAATATTTTATTGTAGTGCTCAACTTAGCAGTAGGTTGTATGTTCTAGAACTTGAAGATCCAATCTATAATGTGAATACCGAGAAGGTCAGATTGAATGATTCAAACCCGACCTATCTCTAGAACTGTCGCTTGGGCAATATAAATGAGACCCACATATCCAAGCTCCATAAGGATGGACTCTTGGACTCATTTGATTTTGAATAATATGAGACATGTAAGTCATGTTTGTTAGGCAAGATGACCAAAGCCCCATTCATAGGGCAAAGTGAAAGGGCTAATGACTTACTAGGAATCGTACATAGTGATCTATGTGGCCCTATGTCTACACATGCTAGAGGAGGCTTCCAATACTTCATTACCTTTACTGATGACTTCAGTAGATATGGCTATGTGTAGCTCATGAGACACAAGTCAGAATCCTTTGAAAAGTTCAAAGAATTCAAGCATGAAGTAGAGAATCAACTCAGGAAGAGTATCAAAGTACTTTGATCAAATTGAGGTGGAGAGTACTTGGATCGAGAATTCCTTGACTATCTAAAGGACTATGGTATAGTATCACAACTCACTCCACCGGGTACACCTCAATAGAATGGTATATCTGAAAGGAGAAATCAAACTTTGTTAGACATGGTTCGCTCTATGATGAGTCAAGTTGACCTTCCAAACTCCTTTTGGGGACATGCTCTAGAGACAGCCGTTTTTACACTAAACCGAGTTCCATCTAAATTGGTTCAAAAAAACACCATACGAGATATGGAGTGAGAGGCATCCTAGTTTTTATTTTATGAAGATTTCGGGCTGTGACACTTATGTGAAATGTCAATCCTCTGACAAACTAGGGCCCAAATCTTATAAATGCCTCATTGTTGGGTATCCCAAAGAAATAAAGGGTTACTATTTCTACAATCCTTCTGAGCAAAAAGTGTTTGTTGCTCGAACTGGTGTCTTTCTAGAGAATGAGTTTATCTTTAAAGGAATCAGTGGGAGGAAAGTTGAACTTGAAGAAATTCAAGAACAACAAGGGGACATCAAACCTGAACTTGAAGAAATTCAAGAACAACAAGGGGACATCAAACTTGAAATGGAACCTGAACAAACGCCATAAGATGTTGTGGTTTAAAAGTCTGTTCCTGTAGCATAGAGCCCACGTAGGTCTAGTAGGATTTAGCTTGAGCTCGAGAGATATGGATTTCTCGTGACTCAAACTAGCTATGTGATGCTCATGGATAAAGACGAGCCCATAACCTACCAACAGGCTATGTCAGGGCCTGACTCTAATAAGTGGCTAGTGGCCATGAAATCTAAGATGGAATCCATGTATGAAAACCACGTATGGACTTTGGTTAACCCACCTAAAGGGGTAAAACCCATAGGGTGCAAATGGGTTTTCAAGAAGAAAACTAACATGGATGGTAATGTGATTACCTTTAAGGGACGATTGGTTGCAAAAGGTTTCAAGCAAATTCATGGTATTAACTATGATAAAACTTTTTCACCAGTTGCCATGCTTAAATCTATCCAAATTTTGTTGGCTATTGTTGCACACTACGATTATGAGATATGGCAAATGGATGTCAAAATAGCAATCCTAAATGCAAAGTTACTTAAGGATGTGTACAAGACACAACCTGAGGTTTTGTCACTCCTAAGAATACCAATAAAGTGTGCAAGTTGCAAAGGTCCATTTATGGACTGAAGCAAGCTTTTCGAAGTTGGAATCTTCGTTTTGTTAAAGCAATCAAAAAGTTTGGTTTTATCAAAAATAAAGATGAACTTTGTGTCTACAAAAAGGTTAGTGGGGGCACTATTGTCTTCTTGGTGTTGTATGTAGATGACATACTACTCATCGGGAATGACGTTGCTTAGCTACAGTCTATAAGGACTTGGTTAAGGAAATGTTTCTCTATGAAGGACTTGGGTGAAGCAGCCTATGTGTTAGGCATCAAGATCTATAAAGATAAATCTAGAAAGCTTCTCGGTCTAAGTCAAAGTACATACATTGACAAGGTGCCAAAGAGGTTTAGCATGCAACATTCCAAGAAAGGATTTTTGCCCATATCACATGGTATAACTCTTTCTAGATCTCAGTGCCCGAGTACACCCAAGGAGAGAGAGCACATGAGTAAGATTCTATATGCCTCAGTAATTAGATATATCTTGTATGCCATGATATGTACTTGTCCCAATGTCTCATATGCCTTCAGCATGACGAGCAGGTACCAATCGAACCCAGTGAGAGTCATTGGACAGTTTTTAAAAACATCCTTAAGTACTTATGAAAGACTAAGGATGCATTCTTAGTCTTTGGAGGTGAAGATGAACTTGTTGTAAGGGGTTACATCAATGCTAACTTCCAATCTACTAAGGATGATTTTAGATCACAATCTGGTTATGTGTTTTGTATTGGTGGTGGTGCTGTAAGCTGGAAGAGTTCAAAGCAAGATATAGTAGTTGACTCTACAATGGAATCTGAGTACATTGCCGCCTCTAATGCTGCGAAGGAGGGAGTTTGGATCAAGAAGTTCATTAATGAACTTGGAGTGGTTCCGAGCATTGCCGACCTGATAGAGCTCTATTGTGACAACAATTGAGCAATCGCACAGGCTAAGAAACCTCGATCTCACCAGTGATCCAAACACATACTCCAACGCTATCATCCTATCAGGGAGATCATTGAGAAGGGTGACGTGAGCATATGCAGGACTTCGACAGATAGCAACATTGCTAATCAACTAACAAAGCCCCTTACGCAGCAGAAGCATGGTAGTCATTCTAGATCCATCGGTATTAGATACATGGATGATTGGCTTTAGTGCAAGTGGGAGATTGTTAGTATTGTGCCCGAAAGCCAATCATGAGATGATTGTATTTTCGCACTTTGAGTTATGATATTTTATTAAGGCATTAATCCAGCAATTATGTTTGTTGTTGTTTTTTTGCATAACGTAATAAACATAATTGTAACCCTAGAATAATGATATTCTCAATTGTCCCTAGTCTAGTATTACTATGGAGCGGGTTACAATAATACATAACGACTAGCATATGTGGAGGCTAAGATGAGATATGTAGTCTACATATGGGTCCAAGTTAGAGAACTTGTTACGGGACCGACCCACCATGAGAACGCTACATGGATCGTTATATGAGTATCATAAGTGATTTTCATAGTGATCATGGTATATGTAGTCCTTTGACCTAAGATCATCAAGGTTCCCTACATGTGAGTCATATACTTTCATACTTCCCTTTGTTGCTCGTAACTGACTGAACTTAAAGGAGGTCATTGGGTATGCCACATATCATGCGGAGGGTTTTGTATGATCAAGCTGGGATTTGTCCCTTCTATGTAACGATAGTGATATCTTCGGGCCCCTTGATAGAGTGAGACTTAGAAAATGCATGGCCATGCTTGGATGAGTTAATATATGATATCAATGTCATCAGTTTAAGTTAGTCTACTAGGTAATCAAGAAACCAAAGATTGGGCTATACGAGAGTGACACATTCCATGTCTCGTGCTTAGTCTTGATATCTTGGACAAATGGACAATGGCATATATGGGTAATGATCATAAAGGGTTAGTCGAATCACCGATAATCTTTTCACTTGGGTAACAATGATGTGTTGCTAGACACCACTCATTGCTTATGATCAAAAATGTGATTTATGATCATTGCCAACATGGTAAAAGCCTATTGGGTCACACACATAGAGCTATTTGGATTATTGGAGTGCATGGGCTAATTATTTGGGTTATGGTTTCATAATAATTTCATATTAATAATGGGCTCAATAGTTGAGCCATTATTAAGCTCGAAATTAAAACCTAATTGGATTAGGGCTTTGAAACCTATTAGGCCTAGAAGTTGAATTTCACTATAAATACAACTTTTAGTGAGAAATTCCCAGCCTTGCCTTAGCCTTCCAAAAGGACAGCTGCACTCTTCTCTTATAATTCATTGGAGCAAACAAGCTAGCACTGCGAGCACAATCGAAACGCATCTGCCAGGATGTGGTGGAAGCGTGGTGATGCTGAGAAGCTTGTGTGAATACCATAGAGAGATTGAACACGTCAACTATTTAAGTTTTGTGATTCAACTCTACAGTTAGGTGAAAGATCTGAACCGAAATTAGATATGAAAATTTTTTAACACTCAGTTTACCCCGTTTCACTTGGATCCTGAAGGGTTTCAATTAAATTCTGCTGCACTTGTTTGGCTCCTGAAACCTTACAATTTGGGCTCTAAAAACCCTTAAATTCGCTACGATCACTGTGCACTTCACACTAGGTCACAAAACTTTCACTAAGTGCACTCCCCTCACTAAGCTTGGTTCATCAAGCACTTGGCTCTCTTCCAAACTTAGCTCTAGCACTATGGATGTTTGAATAATACAATAAATAGTCCATAAGAGCAAGAGAACTCCTTACCTTGTTGGGTAGGCCAAATTTGAACTTGATTCTTGATGCACCCAAGTAGTAGCACTAGTATGCCTTCAATTATACTTTCTTGACTTCAATTTCAAGTAATTGCAAGCTTGGAGGTATTGTGGCTATGGAGGAAGTGTGGAGGTGAGGGGGCTGCCTTTCTTTGCTGCTAAAGGAAGCCAAATGTGAGAGATAAGGATAAAGATGACTGCTTATATGGACTTAAGTGCACAAACACACTTAACTAGCCTTAACCATGCTTTATGCCATTTTCCTTGCTACAAGACCATGGTTTCTTAGTCTTAATTTCTTGGCCTATATTTGACTTACTTACCATGCTTTGGTTGGCCTTCCCTTGATGGGATAACTCCAATATGTCTCCATTTGACTTAAGTCAAAGATATGGACATCCAAAAGCCTACACTAGGACACTTAGGTCCTTAAAGCCTTTTGTATTTTCTTTGTCCAAACTTGTTTTCTATAAGTAATTTGGTCCTCTAATAGTATTTTCATACCATCCATATCCTTTTCATAACTCTCCAAAGCTCTTTCTTGAGAGTCTTACAATTGAGTACCCGAATTTCTAAAACCTTACAAAAAAGTCCATAGGTTGCTTGACAAACAAGCAATCCTTAAGGATTTTCTTGGGGGCCAAATTACCAACTTAAAACACTTTTAAGGAGGTATTGATCATACCTTTTAGCTCTCATACTTTAATCACTGTGGTGTGAATTACACAATATAATTTTTTTTTACCATTATGCCATACTTTGTAATTATCCCATTTTTGTGAGGTGGTAACAATTTATGTTTATACTTTATAAATTTTTTTGCTACATAAGTCAAAGCAATACTGTTGCATGGTCACATAACAGGATTAATTAACGAAAAGCATAAATATTTGAACTAGTGTGTACGTACTCAATTATCCAATTATGACTAGTGTAGGACAAGTTACCATAGGCTTTTTGGGCAAGCTCGTGAGGGGCCATGTCAATTTGGTATCAGAGCCCGGTCATGGTCATTAGAGGCTAAGAACTAAGATATAGTGGATTGTCATTGTGCTAAGGTAGTTAGTACTAACCAACATCTATGAATTGTCGTCTAGCTTTGGCTATAGGTTATGATGGTGAAACTAGGTCAGGTTTACTTTCGAACCTTGAAGATCCGGGAATGGATCCTTAGCAATCTAGTGTGGCAATGTTGGGGTAGTTATTTTGGCTTACTACAAGGTAGGGAAACACCTTGGTGTAAGTAGTTAGGATGTGACCACCATCCTAGGAAATCATTTTTGGACCTCGGAATGAGGTAGGTGACATGATTTGTAAGACTAGGAGGGTATGGAAACCTCCAAGGTGGGGAGTACCACTAGGGTGAGTTGGTTACTCCAAAAGTTCCAGCATTTGAACCCATAACCTTATATGGGTTAGGCAACGCCGAAAGTAGCTGAGGATGCACTGACCTAAATGATGAATGTTGGGTTTCAGGAGCCAAACAAGTATAGCGGAATTTAACCGAAACCCTCTAGGATCCAAGTGAAACGAGGTAAACCGGGTGTTTGAAAATTTTCATACCTAATTTTCAGTTAAGATCTCTCACCCAACTGTAGAGTCGAATCACAAATCCTGAACAATTGACGTGTTCAGGCTCTCTATGGTATCCACACAAGCCTCTTAGGATCACCATGCTTCCACTACATCTCGACAGATGCATTTCTCTTACTTTTATAGTGCTAGCTTGCATCTTCCAAGGAATTGCAAGAAAAGAGTGCGGCTGTCTTTTTTGGAGGCTAGGGCAAGAAGCTACGAATTTCTCACTAAAAGTTGTATTTATAGTGAGACTCAACTTCCAGGCTTAATGGGCTTCAAAGCCCTAATCCAATTAGGCTTTAATTTGGGCTTAATAATGGCTTAACTTTTGGGCCGACTATTAATTCAAAATTATTGTGAAACCATAACCCAAATAAATAGCCCATAAAATCTAATGATCCAAATAGCTCTATGTGTGTGACCCAATAGGCTCTCACCACGTTGACAATGATCATAAATCACATTTATGATCATAAACAATGAGCGGTGTCTAGCAACACATCATTGCTACCCAAGTGACAAGATTGTCGATGATTCGACTAAACCTTTATGATCATTACCGATATATGCCATTGTCACTTTGTCCAAGATATTAAGACTAAGCACGAGACATGGAATGTGTCACTCTCGTATAGCCCAATCTTTGGTTTCTTGATTATCGAGTAGACCAACTTAAACTGATGACATTGATATCATATATTAACTCATCCGAGCATGGCCATCCATTTTTCTAAGTCTTACTCTATCAAGGGGCCCAAAGATATCACTCTCGTTATATAGGAGGGACAAATCCCGTCTTGATCGTACAAATCCTTCCGCATGATATGTGACATACCCAATGACCTCCTTCAAGTTCACTCAGTCACAAGCAACAAAGGAAAGTATCAAAGTATGTGACTCACATGTAGGGAACCTTGATGATCTTAAGTCAAAGGACTACATATACCATGATCACTATGAGAATCACTTATGACACTCATGTAACGATCCATGTAGTGTTCTCATGGTGGGCCGGTCCAGTACATAAGTTTTCCAACTTGTACCCATATGTAGACTACATATCTCATATTAGTCTCCAAATATGCTAGTCGTTATGTATTATTGCAACCCGCTCCATAATAATACTAGACCAGGGACGTTTGAGAATATCATTATTCTAGGGTTATAATTATGTTTATTACATTACACAGAAACAAAACAATAAACATAATTGCTGGATTAATGCCTTAATAAAATATCATAACTCAAAGTGTAAAAAATACAATCATCTCATGATTGGCTTTTAGGCACAACACTAACAATGAACACTTGGCCATGTAGGCTATGAAGTAGAGTGGAGCACTTTTGTACCTTTTGATTAAGAGTAGAAGCTTAAGGTCAAGACTATTAAGGCATTGAGCTACCATGTAGAAGCATTTGACAATCATTGATGCTAGCCATCGGCATGTGGTCTAGAATGCATTGCCTCCCGAAAGAGAATTGGAGGAGTTGGAGACACGGGATGGCTTGGTGGAGGTTGGGTCACCCAATCTAATAGGATCATGGGTAACATGCCCATAGTGCATACATCAGCTAAAAACCAAAGAGCAAGAATAGATCATGAGGAGGAGGACTAAGGCCTAGGGATGCAAAGAGTGCATGACTCTTAGCTTGCACCTAGGAAATGTTGTTAATGGTCTGAGTGGCCATCAGACTAGGGGTATTTTTTAGGCTTGGATAAGTCAACACTAGCCTAGAAAGTTGTCCCCGACAATAATTGCCACAAGGAGTCAACCTAGTATCACAAAAGTAGTAGTTTAAGCTTTGCTTAGCCAGTCAAATGGTCAAAGTAAGCAGTTGCCAGCCAGATGCAACGAGTAGCAGAGTGGACCCATGGGCAGAGGAATGGCTAGTATGAGGTAACTCTCAAACCTTTCACCAGTAGGCTTGTTTCCTTGTTTGAATTTCTAGCATCAATTTATTGGCATAGTTATTTAGCTTGTTGGGTAGTGTTTTGAGAAAGAGTTAAGGGTTAACCCAAGTGCACTAAAAACCCAAAGATGCATCAAGTATTGGGGTGAAACCCAAAACCCTAGGACCTACACACTAGTGCATGAAACCAAATATGTGTAGGCCTAAATGCCTTAGATTGGATTTGTCCTAAGGTTCCATAAGTTTTGTTCTTTCATAAGATTAGTTTTGGTTGGCCTAGTTAGTAATGTAAAGACTGGCAAGTTGAACGGATGAGTTCCTTAAAGTAGATGATCAATGGAGATGTTCAATCAGATGCCTAAAAGGTAAGTAAGTAAGTTTTAATTTTTATTTCTAACCATTAAATGTAAGAGGAAACCATGGAAGGAAGCAAGGAGCAAGGAACTCATCCGATGGTAAATGAATGGATATGCTTGTTCATCTTTTAGCTACAAACCCTAGGGTAGAACCAATAAGAGTAAAGTCATTGCTAGGGTTCAACTTGACTTTTGGAAAGTAATAAGAGGACCCAAGCAATAAGATTGACTACCATGGGCCAAGGGATAGTCAGTGACTTCTGGTCATCATCCTAAGGTTTTGTGGAGTTGAGGGCCACCAAGTTAACTTGTGAAAGAACAGAGACTAGACTAGTGAAACTAGTAGAGTAGGCAAATGACTAAGTCCTAAGTGGAACCAAGGACGCTGTGGTAATCACTTGATATTTTATGTTAATGCCAGTAAGCCAGTGGAACATTGAACTGCTAGGTCAGAAATTACTAGATGATGCCAAAAAAGAAAAGTCTTTAGCCTTAACCCTTCAGGGTAGTGTTTGTGGAACACCCATGGGAAAGAGTTCACTACGACCAGTCGAGAGTCGACTCACAAGTAGGCACAAGGTAAAGTGATCTCCCACCTAGTTATACGTTACATAGAAGTAAAAAATACGTGCCAAGTTTAGTAATGGTACAATTATGCTCATGTGTTTATTTTGTAACTCCAATAGTTACCGAGTTCACTAGAGTTGAGGGAAGTCAGGTTGGAAACATAATTGGTGAGGGTTTTGGTTAAGCTAGCTCAAGCCCAAAGTTAGAGCATTTCATTTATCCTTAGTACCTTGAAAAGGAAAGGCCCATGATTTGTTATATTGGTTAAGGGCTATTAAATAAGGCCTACTCCTTTGAGGTGCTTGGTGTGGTGCACAAAGTGGGGCTATAGCTGACAAGCCACTAAAGTGAATTTTCATAGCTAACCACCTCCCGATAGTTAACTAAAGTAAATGCTAAAGACTGTTCTCCCACAGAGTATGTTGAATTGACATGGTGAAGCTGTAAGTGCATCATCTTTATGAGCGGTTGGCATGGTGTAGTTATGGTATGGTAGTTGAGCATGGAAGTTGGAGATGATTCTTTGTAACCATAGTAGAGATGCTTGATAATGTGAAGGGTCGAAAGGCCTAAGAGGTAGTCCAAGTGTTGAGTAAGATTGGAGGCATGTTAAAGCCTAGTGTAAAGGCCGAGGCGTGTAGTTGGCTACCTAGCCAAGAATGCCTAGGTTGGCCTAGGATTGAGTAGTACATTGCAACTCAGCTAAAGATCCTATAAGTGCTTCGGACATGAGGTAAGTATTGGTGGTCAAGGAGCAAGTGTTCTAAGGGTGCACTCGAGGAGTTAATCTGGCGAGTGTAGGGTATTATACTCCGAGTGCAGGAAAAGTAAAGAGACTAAGTGTGTAGGCTTTGGGCACCTAGGATACTCCGAGTGGAGTAGGTTAAGCATCAAGACCTTCTATTTGGGTAGCATATCAGTACCTTAATCATTGAGTGCTGGGCAACCTAAGTCAAAGGGGCACGGACAAGGCCCAACTGCTAATAGCGGTGATGCCCTTCAACATCATCGTTATGCAACATGATGAGCCTGGAGCAAGGAATTTTGGTGAGAGAACGCATGGGTGAGGAAACTCCGGTAGGAGGAGGATTGCAAAGACTCAGAAAAACAAAGGTTAGGAGGTCCCCGAAGTATTTTTCCGGGGAGGAGCCTCCGACGCCCAAGTCAGCGTTTGGAAATGGAAAGTGAGTAAAGAGTGGAGAGATTTTTCCCTTGGAGTCGGATTCCTTTACCTGGGGCGCTTCCCGAATATATATAGGGAAGTGAATAGTAGAAGTGCGTTTGACACAGTCGGCCCAGATCATGACACATGTTCAGACAGATGCGATCCGTACCTTCGGGGAGAGGGGGAGCATCTAGCCGACCACAGGCCGCCTGGCCAGGAGCCTAGGTCATACGAGGGCGGCGTGTCAGAGCGCATTTGAGGGCGGTGTGTCAAAGCATGTCTGAGGGCGGTGTGTCGGGGAACATACGAGTACGGTGCGTTAGAGGCTCATTAATTGTTTCTGCCGTACTCCTCTGGTCCCTTCGGTAGAGGAGAACCCTTCGAAACAGGAGGACTTCCTTTCGAGATCATTTCAGTAATCCGGGAATATCTTCGCCAAGGGTGGTCCTGTTCGGGGCGTTCTTCCCTACCGAAGGTGGTGGGTTTTTCCCTTCTGAAGCTGGTTTGGTCATCTTACCAAGAATGGCACTGCGCCGTGTTCCCAAGGTTGGTACCGTCGTCTCCAAGAGTGATGAAGGATCACCAAGGTCGAATGTAAAGGGGCCAGACACCCTTCTTTCCAAAGTCATTGCTTGCATTCCTTGCGGTTGATGCTCGACTTTTCCGAGGGTGGCGCTTTGCCCGAGCTTACGGGTTTGGAGGGTGATAGCACTTCGGCTATCACATGCCCCCCTCTGAAGAGTCGAAGTGGAGACTTCGGCTCTATATTCTCTGGGGACATCTCACCGTACTCCGAGCGGGACGTTGCTCAAGGAGACACTTCGGCACCCAAAGGCGTACCTTCCTGGTCGAGGCGTCATTACTTGCCCTCTGATTAGTCTCCTGGCGATATCAGGGTGTGCGCCCTCTTTGTTCATACTTTTTCTATTACAGGTCAGTGGACCGTTGCGTCTCGGAACCAGGCGTGTTAGTTTCGATAAGCGTGCCTGGGTTTTCGCGGCGTCAGAAAGTGTGTCCTAGTTTCTCACGTTGGATGACACGTGGCACGCGACGACTGGGGGTAGTCACATCGGTTACACCAGCCGCATCTTTTCGCCTTCGAGGGGCAATTATGGCGACGATTCACCTTCGCAGAGTAGTTATGGTGACGATTCGGCTCCCCCTGTTCGGCCTATATAAACCCTTCCTTCCCCTCACTTGCTTTCCTTTATCCTTCTCTTGCTTTCATCTGTCTTTGAGCTTTTCCTTCTCTTCCCACTTTTCATGGCGGTGCAAGCGGCGGAGTGATTTCCGGCAACCATCTACGACGGCGTCCTCAAATCCTGACTTCGGTAAACGTTTCAATGGGTTTATTTTTCAGAGGTCCTTCGATTGTTTCAGTTTATGTTTTTTCTAGTCCCCGAAACTTCTTCCTTTTTTCCCGAAGTCCTTTGATTCTCCTTTCTGAACTCATTTTCTTTTTGCCGAACATGTCTTCCCCTGTTCCTCTCCAAGCTATTCCCGAGAGCTGACAACCTCTCATGTCTCACCCCTATTGCTCCACTTTGGAAAAATTAGCAAAATGGACGACCAAGTTCTTTCTTCCCTCTTATGCCACCACCACACTACCTCATCCTGGTCACTTCAGCTTTATGAACAATAGGGATGAGGTTACCGTCTTCCGTGCCCAACTGAAGGCCGAACTTCGGTTTCCCCCTCCGAAGATGATTTGTGACTTTTGCCAATTCTATGGCATAGCCGTGAATCAGCTTCCTCCCAACTCCTACTATTACTTCAACACTTTTCTCTGCATGTGTGGGGTTTTCAAGATAGAACCCCACTTCATCATTTTTATGCGGTACTACAAGCTCTATCCGGTCTCAAAGGGTGGCTTCTATTTCATGCTGCCTCGGGGATCTGGGGGTAAAAAATTTATGTTCACCTTTGATACCAAAGATAGTTGGCGAGGGTGGCAAAGGAAGTTCTTCTTCCTGAAGGTGGCTGAGGCATGGTCGGACATGCCGACTAGGTGGGCTCGGAGGAAGCTGGAGACGGACGTCATTGACCCCAAAAAGTTGACTCCGATGATGACGTCGTCGAGGTGCCACCAGGTTTGTCCCTTAGACAATTTTTAGTGCTCTCAATCCTGTTGATACATGACTAAGGAACAATGTCTCAATGGAACTGTGCCTTGAATTTTCAGGGGAATTGGCACCCTCGGCATGGATGGTGGAGCATGCCCAAAAGCAGGCCCTTTGGGACTCTCATATCTCGAAGGACAAGGTCTTGAGGGAACCTTTCTAGTCGTTTACGGAGGACATGAACTTGTTCTCCGAAGACTGCCAGCAAATGGCTCCTCAAATGGCGAGGGGCGTGCTCACTCAGGCTTTCTTTGAGTCTGTGGACGAGGAGTGCACGAATGAGGAGATCCTCGCTGCAAGGATGGTTGAGCATGCTGCCCAGGTACTCCTTTAGACCCTTTATTCTTTCTCCCAATTTTTCTAAGTGTTTAGCTTTCCTTGTGCAATTTTACCAAGTGTTCTGTTCTCCTTGTTTTTACAGCTCTTGGGGTATAACGGATACTTCAGAGCTTGGGCAGCAAAACAATCTTCGGTCCAAACTTGGATTAAAGAACGTCTGGAGAAAGCGAAGGTGTTCTGTGCTAACTCGATCGTCAAGAACGCTGAGTTGAGCAGAATTGGCAAGGAGGAGGTCACCAAACTTCGGGAGGAATTTTTAAAGGGCCAGGAGGAACTCTTGAAGAATTTCTCCCAGAAGATGTCTGACCTCGGCACGAAGGTCGTCGAGCTCAATTCTTCCAACGAGGCCTATCGTAAGGAGAAGGAAGAAAATTCCACTATCTTGACGAAGGCCCTCACCGACAACGCCGCCCTTTAGACCGAGGTTGAGGCTCTGAAGAAAGGAACAAAGAAGAAGAAGAAGACAAAGAAGTTGGAGAATGAGGTGGCTGATCTGGAAAACGAAGTGGAAGAACTGTCAGTCGAGTTGGACAAGGCTAACCAGGCAACCAAGGTTGGCTTCCAAGATGGTTTTTGCCTGGCTAGACACCAAGTCTTGGTTAAATATCCAAACCTCGACCTCTCCTTCTTGGCTACCCTGAACATCCCCGAGGGACCTCGCTGGACCTGGTCGAAGATTGAGTTCCTCAACCTACCATTCGCCCCCCCTCGGGCGCCGAAGGATGCTAGGGACGGAGCTTCTCATGATGCCGGGGTTCCTTTGATGTTTAGGGCTTTTACTTTTTCTTCTTCTTTATCTTTGTAATCTTCTTCTTGTACTCTCCTTCATGTAATAAAGCCTTCTCCATAACATTCTTTCTTTAAAATTTGGCTAAGTCCCCAAGCGAAAATTTTCATCTCCAAGGGTTGCCTTGACCACTTTTGGTTTGGGGCCCTTAGGAAGATACTTTTCGACCATCTTTGGGAAAACGCTAACTTTGACGAATACCATTTTCACAAGCAATTATTTGCACCTTGTTCGGTAAGAGTTCTTCGGCGGAGTTACTTTTTTCAAAAAAAATTTCTGTACTTAGAAAAATTTCTAATTGTACAATTTTCAGAAAAGATTCTAAACGTAGAACTTCCTCAAGGCGTCTGAATGCCATATATTTTTTTAGTTCTCCACCTTCGGGATTGCCGAGCTTATAAACTCCTTTCCGAACTTCGTCAAGGACCAGATAAGGTCCTTCCCAGTTTGCTCGAAGTACTCCATGAGATGGTCTTCGGGGCTCAAACTCAGCCTTTCGGAGAACGAGGTCTTCCTTTTTTATTCCTTTTTTCCTAACGCTTAAGTTCGCAGCCATAGCCACTCTTTGCTGGAAGGCTTTTCTCCTGAGCTCGGCCACTTCTCTGTGTTCATCAATTAGGTTGAGCTTAGTTCTTAATCCGAGGTCATTCCCTCCTTCGTTGAACACTTGTACCCTGACCGATGGCTGCCTCGATAGGGATAATGGCCTCTGTGCCGAAGACGAACGAAAAAGGCGTCTCACCCGTGGCCCTTCGGGGTGTTGTCCAATAGCTCCACAGTACACTAAGGAGTTCCCCTGGCCATTTTCCCTTTGCTTCCCTCAACCTCTTTTTCATACCATCTTTTGTGGTCCTGTTAGATACCTCTACCTGTCCGTTGCTCTGAGGATGAGCTACTGGGGCGAAATGTAGTTTTATGCCAAGGTTAGCCACGAATTCTCGGAATCCCTTGTCAGTAAATTGGGTACCATTATTGGCCACTATTACCCTTGGTATGCCAAATCGGCATATGATGTTCTTCCAAATGAACTTTTGGGTATCCTTCGCCGAGATTGATGCCAAAGGCTCCGCCTCGATCCACTTAGTGAAGTAGTCCACTGCAACTATGCAGAACTTCACCCCTCCAAGTGTAGTCGGAAGCGGCCCGATGAGGTCAATACCCCAGACGACAATGGGGCAAAGGTAATTCACCGAAGTTATTTTCTACGAGGGTAACTTTTGGATACTGGCGTGTGATAGCCGAAGTGTTATTGCCCTGGTCACCTAGGGACTTCGGCCAAACATCATGCTCAGGAGAATCCGGCATCACCCACGAGGAACGCTAGTGCTGACCTCGGAAAGGAGGGAGTCAGACACCCTGAGTACACGATCTATTTAGTCCGCCAGTACCAACTTCGGGAAACTAGCGTATTGCCTCCCTCGGGAAGGCGACCGAACCAGCTTCGGGGGAGAAGGACCAGCCACCTTCGGCAGGAGAAAATCCCCCCGAAGGAGTAACTTCGGAGCTAGAGAGTCCCCCGAACTACCGATATGACTCCCGGGAAAGGCCCCTCACTCCGAAGGGGGATCTCAACCAAAGGGACCTTGGGATTACAGTAGGAGCAATTAAGGAGCCTCTGACATGCCACCCGCACACCTTGCACGCCGCCCTCATATGCACTCTAACGCGCCGATGCCCCCTACGTCTTGTCATGTAGGGCTATGCTTGCCTTAGCTCATGGCCCGAGGAGCCTGCAGGCGGCTAGGGGCCCCCACACCCAGAAATACGGATAGCATTCGACCGAACACGTGTCACAATCTGAGCGGGTTGCCCCCTCTTATATATATAAGGGGAATGGTCTCAGGAGGGGATCTTTTTTTCCGCCCTCAAGGAAACGTAACAGGCAAGAGTCCTTGGTCCTTACTAATCTCTCTCCACCTTCCAAAGCACTGACTTGGGCATCGGAGGCTCCTCCCCAGAAAAAGACTCCGGGGACCTCCTAACCCCTGTTTTCTGAGTGTTTCAGGCAGGCTCTCCTGGGGAATCTCCATTTCAGGAGGTCTCCCATACCGGAAGTCCCTCTCGGTCTCACCATGTCACATGACGAAGATGTTGCTAGGCATCATTTGGTGCTGTCTGTGGGAAAACACTCTCAGGTCGCCACCGTTGGAACCCGGCATTCTAAGGACAAGGGACTTCCAAGGTCCCTATCCGCGCCAGAGGTTCAACCGGCAACCGAACAAACTATAACAGGGACTTCCCTGCCCGAGGACAAACGTCCTCTGACTATTACCATGGGCTTCCTCCATGAATTCCAATGCTCTGTCATGGCCAAAATGACACAACAGTTAGACTAAAGATGGCCGCTGCCAAATCTGGGTCAAAGGCCCTCCTCACCAGTACTTCGTCTGCAGAAAAATCCCAGGTCAATTCACAGAAGTTCGGGAAGCGGAGATCAATGAGATGAGTCCTCGACGGAAAATATACCCCTCGGAACGCAGCCTGTGTGAGAAACAGGGTCAAAATGACCCAGAGGTCCTCGTCGAAGGAGTTCTTCACCCAAAGAAAAGTCGCCATCTCCTCGGCGCCGAAGTCACTCCCCAAAGAAGAGACGTCAGTCTCCATTCCCGGGGACTTATTGGCAGTAGCAAGAAGAGCCCAATGCCACACTCCTTATGGAGAAAATCTTAAAGAGGCTAGAAAGAGTGGAGAGGCAGGTAGCTTGGAAGCCTGTCTGGGCTAGGTTATCAGAAACTTTCAACGGGGATGAATCACCATTCACCCGAGCGGTGGTTGAAACACCCATGCCGAGCGACTTCCAGGTACCTCGTTTAGAGACCTACGATGGCTAAACGGACCCCCAGGCTCATCTGACCAAATACATGTTGGGTTTCGGGAGCCAAACAATGCAGCAAAATTTAACCAAAACCCTCCAGGATCCAAGTGAAACGGGGTAAACCGGGTGTTCGAAAAATTTTCATACCTAATTTTCTGTTGAGATCTCTCACTCAACTGTAGAGTCGAATCACAAAACTTGAACAGTTGACGTGTTCAAGCTCTCTATGGTATCCACACGAGCCTCTCGGGATCACCACACTTCCACTGCATCCCGGCAGATACGTTTCCCTTGCGCTCGCAGTGCTAGCTTGCGTCCTCCAAGGAATTGCAAGAGAATAGTGCGGCTGTCCTTTTGGGAAGCTAGGGCAAGGAGACCTGCGAATTTCTCACTAGAAGTTGTATTTATAGTGAAACTCAACTTCCAAGCCTAATGGGTTTCAAAGCCCTAATCTAGTTAGGCTTTAATTTCAGGCTTAATAATGGCTCAACTATTGGGCCCATTATTAATATGAAATTATTGTGAAACCAAAACCCAAATTATTAGCCCATGCACTCTAATGATCCAAATAGCTGTATGTGTGCGACCCAATAGGCTCTTACCACGTTGGCAATGATCATAAATCACATTTATGATCATAAGCAATAAGCAGTGTCTAGCAACACATCATTGCTACCCAAGTGACAAGATTGTCGATGATTCGACTAAACCTTTATGATCATCACTGATATATGCCACTGTCCCTTTGTCCAAGATATCAAGACTAAGCATGAGACATGGAATGTGTCACTCTCGTATAGCCCAATCTTTGGTTTCTTGATTACCGAGTAGACCAACTTAAACTGATGACATTGATATCGTATATCAACTCATCCGAGCATGGCCATGCATTTTTCTAAGTCTTACTCTATCAAGGGGCCCGAAGATATCACTCCCGTTACATAGGAGGGACAAATCCCATCTTGATCATACAAATCCCTCCGCATGATATGTGACATACCCAATGACCTCCTTCAAGTTCACTCAGTTACGAGCAACAAAGGAAAGTATCAAAGTATGTGACTCACATGTAGGGAACCTTGATGATCTTAGGTCGAAGGACTACATATACCATGATCACTATGAGAATCACTTATGACACTCATATAATGATCCATGTAGTGTTCTCATGGTGGGTCGGTCCAGTACACAAGTTCTCCAACTTGTACCCATATGCAGACTACATATCTCATATTAGTCTCCACATATGCTAGTCATTATGTATTATTGCAACCCGCTCCACAATAATACTAGACTAGGGATGTTTGAGAATATCATTATTCTAGGGTTACAATTATGTTTGTTAAGTTATGCAGAAACAAAACAACAAACATAATTGCTGGATTAATGCCTTAATAAAATATCATGACTCAATGTGCAAAAATACAATCATCTCATGATTGGCCTTTTGGGCATAACACTAACAATACAAGCGCAGCATGATGCTGCATGGCGCTGATGACGCCACCTTGTGCAAATGTTTTAAGGTCACCCTTGCCAGACCAGCAACGGCATGGTACAATTCATTGGCTCCTGTGACCATCATGGAAATCCAAGAGTTGTCTACTGCCTTCACACAGCAATTCATTGGGAGACGGCCAACGGCAAAGATGCCAGTCCAAATGTTCAACATTGCGTAGAAGAGTGGGGAAACCATTCGTGACTATGTCGAAAGGTTCAACAGGGAAGCCTTGAGTGTTCCAAACTTTAGGCCAGAAATACGTATCCTGGCCATGACACAAGGACTTCGGAGAGACTCCCAGTTGTTCTATGAGTTTTCCAAGGATCCCCCCGACACGCTTGATGAATTCTACCAAAGGGCCGAGCAGTACATGACTGCTGAAGAACTGAAAATAGGAGGCCCGAAGTCCAACCACACTCACACCGAGGGGGCGAACCAGCAACCTCATTATCCAATCGAATCAAGGGGACGACCTTGGAAGCCTAAGGGAAGGAGGCCACTGGCTTTCACCCCTCTGAACACCTCAAGGACAAACATCCTCATGGCAATGGAAAGGCAAGGAGCTCAAATCAAGCGACCGAAGGCCATGACCTTGGACAACAAAAAGAATATGAAGAA
>SMDT01001078.1:0-115887 GCA_005392925.1 Aquilaria sinensis
CGACAATCTTGTCACTTGGGTAGCAATGATGTGTTGCTAGACACCGCTCATTGCTTATGATCATAAATGTGATTTATGATCATTGCCAACGTGGCAAGAGCCTATTGGGTCGCACACATAGAGCTATTTGGATCATTAGAGTGCATGGGCTAATTATTTGGGTTATGGTTTCACTTAAATTTCGTATTAATAATGGGCCCAAAGAGTTGAGCCATTATTAAGCCCGAAATTAAATCCTAATTGGATTAGGGCTTTGAAACCCATTAGGCCTGGAAGTTGAGTCTTCACTATAAATACAACTTTTAAGTGAGAAATTCGCAGGTCTCCTTGCCCTAGCCTCCAAAAAGGACAGCCACACTCTTCTCTTGCAATTCCTTGGAGGACGCAAGCTAGCACTGCGAGCGCAAGAGAAACGCATCTGTCCGGGACGTGGTGGAAGCGTGGTGATCCCGAGAGGCTCGTGTGGATACCATAGAGAGCCTTGAACACGTCAACTGTTCAGGTTTTGTGATTCAACTCTACAGTTGAGTGAGAGATCTCAACCGAAAATTAGGTATGAAAATTTTCGAACACCCGGTTTACCCCGTTTCACTTGGATCCTAGGAGGGTTTCGGTTAAATTCCACTGCGCTGTTTGGCTCCCGAAACCCAACAGTGGTATCAGAGCTACTGGTGAAACCCTAAATCGGGATTGAGTGTTGAATCGCATGATGCTTATGTGTTCGGTTGCTTTTCGGCCATGATTAATTAGATTGATTCATGATGCATGAAACTGGAACTTCGTAATGAACATATGAGATATATGAAGAAACGACACAAATTGGTTAATGAGATTAACCCGAAATTGAATGGTATGAGATACCTATATGGATTAGGATTCTTGCAATAGTTGCAAAAACCCTAGCTTGGTTCGGATTCGGCCTGTTCGGGCACCGAAAGTAAGGTATTTTTGGTGGCTCGAATGGAGGAGTCTCGGGTGCCTACTTGCTCGAAATAGAAGATTTCAGGCTAAGCAATTTGTAAGAAAATTTTTTGCGCTAGCGGGCGCTGCCCCCCACAACCCCCGCAAAGGTGGCTCCCCTTGACCCCGTCCGCTAATTGGTCAGCGGAACCACCGCCCACTGACCGGCCAGCGGGACCGCCACCGTATGCGAAGCGCCACATAAATAAAAACTGGTTAATCAACGCACGAAAATTTGGCATGCATCTTTGTTGAATGAGATTTGACATGATATGCTGATTGGTGTTTGAAGCATGGTGCATGGTTATAGCCCTTGATTGGTTGTACTTGTAAATACGGCCTGCGAGTCGTGCCTTTTCTTATCACTCTCATTGTACATTCTCTTCTCACCTTACTCCCCTCGAATGTAACTCGAGGTTTCTATTATTGATGTAATGGTGCATTATGGGATCATCCAAGGTGGTATGTCCAAGGATCATCCAAGGTGGTATGTCCAAGGAGGTGACAACAAAAGGGCAACCAAGAAAGGAAGAGAAGGAGCTTGTGAAGACTCTTTTCTTTTCTTAGGCTTTTATGATATTCTCATTGGCTTGAGAATATCGCATAGTTTGGGCTATAACCATGTCACGTTTACTTTCTTGTAAGCATGAGATGCATGTTTTATATTTGTATGTGATGCATGTATAAGACAACCGGAGATAACAAATTGGTGAGATCAAACGGAAAAAAAACCCTCAAACAAATATTAAGTCATTAAATGTGATGCCTTCCAAATGTTGGCACTCGTCAAGACTTTGATCAACATTAGGTGGGTTTGCCAAAGCAAAGCACCTATGTTCATCTTGGTAAGGCGCGATGGGATAATAGTGATATCCAAATTGCTAACTTTGGGTCCGACTTAACTAAGTCATCCTAATAGGATTAGGGACTTAGAGGCATAGAGTTGGGCTTAAGCTTCATGAGATGAGCTTGGACAAGTGTTGTTCACCCAACTATCCAAGAGTTGCATAAGATGCAATTGGCAAGGAGTTGCCTACCTAAATAGCTGTAACTTGAGAGAAAAAGCCAAAGCTGACTCAGGTTGTGGTCAAATATGGATCTTGGCCCACTAGAATACCTTAGCGCCGAGGTGTTCCGAAATAATATCGAGGGTTATTATTTTGAGGAAAATAGTGGGAGTATCGTTTAATAAAAGTCCTTATTAAATGAATTAAAATACATGACTCTTACACTGCATATTTACTGTTGTAGATAACCATGGCACAAAACACATCGACACTTTCGTTGCGATCGATCCTTGAGAAGGAAAAACTGAATGGGACCAACTTTCTCAAATGGTACCGAAACTTGAGGATAGTCCTCAAACAAGAGAGAAAGGCTTATGTCCTAGAGCAGCCCATTCCGAATGAGCCTGCTGCCACTGCTCCAAGAGCTGAAAGGGATGCTCACAAGAGGCATTCTGATGATGCTTTGGATGTTGCATGCCTCATGCTTATTACCATGGAATCTGAGCTTCAGAAGCAACATGAGAACATGGGGGCGTTCGATATGATCGAACATCTCAAAATGCTTTTCCAAGAGCAAGCTAGGCATGAGAGGTTTGAGACCTCTAAGGCATTGTTTCAGTGCAAGATGTCTGAGGGAAGTCCCGTGGGTCCTCATGTGCTCAAGATGATTGGGTACATTGAGAATCTTGAGAATTTGGGATTTGCTCTTCAGAAAGAGTTGGCTATTGATGTAGTCTTGCAATCGTTGCCTGAAAGCTACAGTCAGTTCGTCATGAACTATAACATGAACGACCTTGACAAGTCCCTCCCTGAATTGCTCAACATGTTGAGAACTGCTGAGCAAAACCTTAAGAAGGCTAAGCCCATTTTGATGGTTCAAAAGGGCAAGGGAAAGGGAAAAGCCAACAAGAAGAAGGATAAAGCTAATGGAAAGTCCAATGCTAATTCTTCTTCAGCTGCACTGAAACCAAAGGGTGGTGTGGCAAAGGAAGGGGAGTGCTTCCATTGTAAGCAACCTGGACACTGGAAGCGCAATTGCAAGCTCTATCTTGAAGAACTTGCTAAGGAAAAGGGAAGTAAGACTTCCACTTCAGGTATTTTTGTTATAGAGGCTAACTTTTCTACTTCCTCATCTTGGGTATTGGATACTGGATGTGGATCTCACATTTGTGCAAATGTGCAGGATCTAAGTAGAAGTAGAAGATTGGCCCGAGGTGAAGTGGACCTACGTGTTGGAAATGGAGCAAGGGTTGCTGCCTTAGCCGTAGGGACTTATGTTCTCACTTTACCTAGTGGATTAGTTTTAGAATTAGACAACTGCTACTTTGTGCCTACTATTAGTAGAAATTTGATTTCTGTTTCTTGTTTGGACAAGAAAGGTTTTTCATTTATAATAAAGGACAAATGTTGTTCTATTTATTTGAATGAAATCTTTTATGGTAGTGCTCAACTTAGCAATGGGTTGTATGTTCTAGACCTCGAAGATCCAATCTATAATGTGAATACCAAGAAGGTCAGATTAAATGATTCGAAACCCGACCTATCTCTGGCACTGTCGCTTGGGCCATATAAATGAGACCCGCATATCCAAGCTCCATAAGGATGGACTCTTGGACTCATTTGATTTTGAATCATATGAGACATGTGAGTCATGTTTGTTGGGCAAGATGACCAAAGCCCCATTCACAGGGCAAAGTGAAAGGGCTAATGACTTACTAGGACTCATACATAGTGATGTATGTGGCCCTATGTCTACACAAGCTAGAGGAGGTTTCCAATACTTCATTACTTTCACTGATGACTTCAGCAGATATGGCTATGTGTATCTTATGAGACACAAGTCAGAATCCTTTGAAAAGTTCAAAGAATTCAAGAATGAAGTAGAGAATCAACTCGGGAAGAGTATCAAAGTGCTTCGATCAGATCGAGGTGGAGAGTACTTGGATCGAGAATTCCTTGACTATCTGAAGGAGTGTGGTATAGTATCACAACTCACTCCACCAGGTACACCTCAATGGAATGGTGTATCTGAAAGGAGAAATCGAACTCTGTTAGACATGGTTCGCTCTATGATGAGTCAAGCTGACCTTCCAAACTCCTTTTGGGGACATGCTCTAGAGACAGCCGCTTTTACACTAAACCGAGTTCCATCTAAATCGGTTCAAAAGACACCATATGAGATATGGAGTGGGAGGCGTCCCAATTTGTCTTTTATGAAGATTTGGGGCTGTGACGCTTATGTGAAACGTCAATCCTCTGACAAACTAGGGCCCAAATCTCAAAAATGCCTTTTTGTTGGGTATCCCAAAGAAACAAAGGGTTACTATTTCTACAATCCTTCTGAGCAAAAAGTGTTTGTTGCTCGAACTGGTGTCTTTTTAGAGAAAGAGTTTATCTCTAAAGGAAACTAGTGGGAGGAAAGTAGAACTTGAAGAAATTCAAGAACAACAAGGAGACATCGAACCTGAAATGGAACCTGAACAGACACCACAAGATGTTGTGGTTCAAGAGTCTGTTCCTGTAGCACAGAGCCCACGTAGGTCTGGTAGGATTCGGCGTGAGCCCGAGAGATATGGATTTCTCATGACTCACACTGGTGATGTGATGCTCATGGATCAGGATGAGCCCACAACCTACCAACAAGCTATGTCGGGGCCTGACTCTGAGAAGTGGCTAGTGGCCATGAAATCCGAGATGGAATCCATGTATGAAAACCAAGTATGGACTTTGGTTGACCCACCTGAAGGGGTAAAACCCATAGGGTGCAAATGGGTTTTCAAGAAGAAAACTGACATGGATGGTAATGTGATTACCTTTAAGGGACGATTGGTTGCAAAAGGTTTCAAGCAAATTCATGGTATTGACTATGATGAAACTTTTTCACCAGTTGCTATGCTTAAATCCATCCGAAATTTTGTTTGCTATTGCTGCACACTATGATTATGAGATATGGCAAATGGATGTCAAAACTGCATTCCTAAATGGAAAGCTACTTGAGGATGTGTACATGACACAACCTGAGGGTTTTGTCACTCCTGAGAATGCCAATAAAGTGTGCAAGTTGCAAAGGTCCATTTATGGACTGAAGCAAGCTTCTCGAAGTTGGAATCTTCATTTTGATGATGCAATCAAAGAGTTTGGTTTTATCAAAAATGAAGATGAACCTTGTGTCTACAAGAAGGTTAGTGGGAGCGCTATTGTCTTCTTGGTGTTGTATGTAGATGACATACTACTCATCGGGAATGACATTCCTGAGCTACAGTCTGTGAAGACTTGGCTAGGGGAAATGTTTCTCTATGAAGGACTTGGGTGAAGCAGCCTATGTGTTAGGCATCAGGATCTATAGAGATAGATCTAGAAAGCTTCTTGGCCTAAGTCAAAGTACATATATTGACAAGGTGCTAAAGAGGTTTAGCATGCAAGATTCCAAGAAAGGATTCTTGCCCATGTCACATGGTATCACTCTTTCTAGATCTCAGTGTCCGAGTACACCTGAGGAGAGAGAGCGCATGAGTAAGATTCCATATGCCTCAGCAATTGGATCTATCATGTATGCCATGATATGTACTCGTCCCGATGTCTCATATGCTTTGAGCATGACGAGTAGGTACCAATCGAACCCCGGTGAGAGTCACTGGACAGCTGTTAAGAACATCCTTAAGTACTTACGAAGGACTAAGGATGCATTCTTGGTCTTTGGAGGTGAAGATGAGCTCGTTGTAAGGGGTTACACCGATGCAAGCTTCCAATCCGATAAGGATGATTTTAGATCGCAATCTGGTTATGTGTTTTGTATTGGTGGTGGTGCTGTGAGCTGGAAGAGTTCAAAGCAAGAGACAGTAGCTGACTCTACAACAGAATCTGAGTACATTGCCGCCTCTGATGCTGCGAAGGAGGCAGTTTGGATCAAGAAGTTCATCACTGAACTTGGAGTGGTTCCAAGCATTACCGACCCGATAGAGCTCTATTGTGACAACAATGGAGCAATCGCACAGGCTAAGGAACCTCGATCTCACCAGCGATCCAAACACATACTCCGACGCTATCATCTCATCAGGGAGATCATCGAGAGGGGTGATGTAAGGATATGCAGGACTTCGACAGATAGCAACATTGCTGATCCACTGACAAAGCCCCTTACGCAGCAGAAAGCATGATAGCCATTCTAGGTCCATCGGTATTAGATACATGGATGATTGGCTTTTAGTGCAAGTGGGAGATTGTTAGTGTTGTGCCCAAAAAGCCAATCATGAGATGATTGTATTTTTTGCACATTGAGTCATGATATTTTATTAAGGCATTAATCCAGCAATTATGTTTGTTGTTTTGTTTCTGCGTAACTTAACAAACATAATTGTAACCCTAGAATAATGATATTCTTAAACGTCCCTGGTCTAGTATTATTGTGGAGCGGGTTGCAATAATACATAACGACTAGCATATGTGGAGACTAATATGAGATATGTAGTCTACATATGGGTACAAGTTGGAGAACTTGTGTACTGGACCGACCCACCATGAGAACACTACATGGATCGTTATATGAGTGTCATAAGTGATTCTCATAGTGATCATGGTATATGTAGTCCTTCGACCTAAGATCATCAAGGTTCCCTACATGTGAGTCACATACTTTGATACTTTCCTTTGTTGCTCGTAACTGAGTGAACTTGAAGGAGGTCATTGGGTATGTCACATATCATGCGGAGGGATTTGTATGATCAAGATGGGATTTGTCCCTCCTATGTAACGGGAGTGATATCTTCGGGCCCCTTGATAGAGTGAGACTTAGAAAAATGCATGGCCATGCTCGGATGAGTTGATATACGATATCAATGTCATCAGTTTAAGTTGGTCTACTCGGTAATCAAGAAACCAAAGATTGGGCTATACGAGAGTGACACATTCCATGTCTCGTGCTTAGTCTTGATATCTTGGACAAAGGGACAATGGCATATATCGGTGATGATCATAAAGGTTTAGTCGAATCATCGACAATCTTGTCACTTGGGTAGCAATGATGTGTTGCTAGACACCGCTCATTGCTTATGATCATAAATGTGATTTATGATCATTGCCAACGTGGTAAGAGCCTATTGGGTCGCACACATAGAGCTATTTGGATCATTAGAGTGCATGGGCTAATTATTTGGGTTATGGTTTCACTTTAATTTCATATTAATAATGGGCCCAAAGAGTTGAGCCATTATTAAGCCCGAAATTAAATGGTATTTCCTTCCACTAGTTTCTCTTAGAGATAAACTCTTTCTCTAATTTCTCACTAGAAGTTGTATTTATAGTGAGACTCAACTTCCAGGCCTAATGGGTTTCAAAGCCCTAATCCAATTAGGATTTAATTTCGGGCTTAATAATGGCTCAACTCTTGGGCCCATTATTAATATGAAATTAAAGTGAAACCATAACCCAAATAATTAGCCCATGCACTCTAATGATCCAAATAGCTCTATGTGTGCGACCCAATAGGCTCTTACCACGTTGGCAATGATCATAAATCACATTTATGATCATAAGCAATGAGCGGTGTCTAGCAACACATCATTGCTACCCAAGTGACAAGATTGTCGATGATTCGACTAAACCTTTATGATCATCACCGATATATGCCATTGTCCCTTTGTCCAAGATATCAAGACTAAGCACGAGACATGGAATGTGTCACTCTCGTATAGCCCAATCTTTGGTTTCTTGATTACCGAGTAGACCAACTTAAACTGATGACATTGATATCGTATATCAACTCATCCGAGCATGGCCATGCATTTTCTAAGTCTCACTCTATCAAGGGGCCCGAAGATATCACTCCCGTTACATAGGAGGGACAAATCCCATCTTGATCATACAAATCCCTCCATGATATGTGACATACCCAATGACCTCCTTCAAGTTCACTCAGTTACGAGCAACAAAGGAAAGTATCAAAGTATGTGACTCACATGTAGGGAACCTTGATGATCTTAGGTCGAAGGACTACATATACCATGATCACTATGAGAATCACTTATGACACTCATATAACGATCCATGTAGTGTTCTCATGGTGGGTCGGTCCAGTACACAAGTTCTCCAACTTGTACCCATATGTAGACTACATATCTCATATTAGTCTCCATATGCTAGTCGTTATGTATTATTGCAACCCGCTCCACAATAATACTAGACTTTAAGAATATCATTATTCTAGGGTTACAATTATGTTTGTTATTACGCAGACAAAACAACAAACATAATTGCTGGATTAATGCCTTAATAAAATATCATGACTCAATGTGCAAAAAATACAATCATCTCATGCTTTTGGGCACAACACTAACAATCTCCCACTTGCACTAAAGCCAATCATCCATGTATCTAATACCGGGGCTTTGCTCAGCTTTGTCAGTGGATCAGCAATGTTGCTATCTGTCGAAGTCCTGCATATCCTTACATCACCCCTCTCGATGATCTCCCTGATGAGATGATAGCGTCGGAGTATGTGTTTGGATCGCTGGTGAGATCGAGGTTCCTTAGCCTGTATCCAAATTGCCTCATTCACAGCATCAGAGGTGGCAATGTACTCAGATTCTATTGTAGAGTCAGCTATTGTCTCTTGCTTTGAACTCTTCCAGCTGACAGCACCACCAACAATACAAAACACATAACCAGATTGTGATCTAAAATCATCCTTATCGGATTGGAAGCTTGCATCGGTGTAACCCCTTACAACGAGCTTATCTTCACCTCCAAAGACCAAGAATGCATCCTTAGTCCTTCGTAAGTACTTAAGGATGTTCTTAACAGCTGTCCAGTGACTCTCACCGGGGTTTGATTGGTACCTACTCGTCATGCTCAAAGCATATGAGACATCGGGATGAGTACATATCATGGCATACATGATAGATCCAATTGCTGAGGCATATGGAATCTTACTCATGCGCTCTCTCTCCTCGGGTGTACTCGGACACTGAGATCTAGAAAGAGTGATACCATGTGACATGGGCAAGAATCCTTTCTTGGAATCTTGCATGCTAAACCTCTTTAGCACCTTGTCAATATATGTACTTTGACTTAGGCCAAGAAGCTTTCTAGATCTATCTCTATAGATCCTGATGCCTAACACATAGGCTGCTTCACCCAAGTCCTTCATAGAGAAACATTTCCCCAGCCAAGTCTTCACAGACTGTAGCTCAGGAATGTCATTCCCGATGAGTAGTATGTCATCTACATACAACACCAAGAAGACAATAGTGCTCCCACTAACCTTCTTGTAGACACAAGGTTCATCTTCATTTTTGATAAAACCAAACTCTTTGATTGCATCATCAAAATGAAGATTCCAACTTCGAGAAGCTTGCTTCAGTCCATAAATGGACCTTTGCAACTTGCACACTTTATTGGCATTCTCAGGAGTGACAAAACCCTCAGGTTGTGTCATGTACACATCCTCAAGTAGCTTTCCATTTAGGAATGCAGTTTTGACATCCATTTGCCATATCTCATAATCATAGTGTGCAGCAATAGCAAACAAAATTCGGATGGATTTAAGCATAGCAACTGGTGAAAAAGTTTCATCATAGTCAATACCATGAATTTGCTTGAAACCTTTTGCAACCAATCGTCCCTTAAAGGTAATCACATTACCATCCATGTCAGTTTTCTTCTTGAAAACCCATTTGCACCCTATGGGTTTTACCCCTTCAGGTGGGTCAACCAAAGTCCATACTTGGTTTTCATACATGGATTCCATCTCGGATTTCATGGCCACTAGCCACTTCTCAGAGTCAGGCCCCGACATAGCTTGTTGGTAGGTTGTGGGCTCATCCTGATCCATGAGCATCACATCACCAGTGTGAGTCATGAGAAATCCATATCTCTCGGGCTCATGCCGAATCCTACCAGACCTACGTGGGCTCTGTGCTACAGGAACAGACTCTTGAACCACAACATCTTGTGGTGTCTGTTCAGGTTCAATTTCAGGTTCGATGTCTCCTTGTTGTTCTTGAATTTCTTCAAGTTCTACTTTCCTCCCACTAGTTTCTTTAGAGATAAACTCTTTCTCTAAAAAGACACTAGTTCGAGCAACAAACACTTTTTGCTCAGAAGGATTGTAGAAATAGTAACCCTTTGTTTCTTTGGGATACCCAACAAAAAGGCATTTTTGAGATTTGGGCCCTAGTTTGTCAGAGGATTGACGTTTCACATAAGCGTCACAGCCCCAAATCTTCATAAAAGACAAATTGGGATGCCTCCCACTCCATATCTCATATGGTGTCTTTTGAACCGATTTAGATGGAACTCGGTTTAGTGTAAAAGCGGCTGTCTCTAGAGCATGTCCCCAAAAGGAGTTTGGAAGGTCAGCTTGACTCATCATAGAGTGAACCATGTCTAACAGAGTTCGATTTCTCCTTTCAGATACACCATTCCATTGAGGTGTACCTGGTGGAGTGAGTTGTGATACTATACCACACTCCTTCAGATAGTCAAGGAATTCTCGATCCAAGTACTCTCCACCTCGATCTGATCGAAGCACTTTGATACTCTTCCCGAGTTGATTCTCTACTTCATTCTTGAATTCTTTGAACTTTTCAAAGGATTCTGACTTGTGTCTCATGAGATACACATAGCCATATCTGCTAAAGTCATCAGTGAAAGTAATGAAGTATTGGAAACCTCCTCTAGCTTGTGTAGACATAGGGCCACATACATCACTATGTATGAGTCCTAGTAAGTCATTAGCCCTTTCACTTTGCCCTGTGAATGGGGCTTTGGTCATCTTGCCCAACAAACATGACTCACATGTCTCATATGATTCAAAATCAAATGAGTCCAAGAGTCCATCCTTATGGAGCTTGGATATGCGGGTCTCATTTATATGGCCCAAGCGACAGTGCCAGAGATAGGTCGGGTTTGAATCATTTAATCTGACCTTCTTGGTATTCACATTATAGATTGGATCTTTGAGGTCTAGAACATACAACCCATTGCTAAGTTGAGCACTACCATAAAAGATTTCATTCAAATAAATAGAACAACATTTGTCCTTTATTATAAATGAAAAACCTTTCTTGTCCAAACAAGAAACAGAAATCAAATTTCTACTAATAGTAGGCACAAAGTAGCAGTTGTCTAATTCTAAAACTAATCCACTAGGTAAAGTGAGAACATAAGTCCCTACGGCTAAGGCAGCAACCCTTGCTCCATTTCCAACACGTAGGTCCACTTCACCTCGGGCCAATCTTCTACTTCTACTTAGATCCTGCACATTTGCACAAATGTGAGATCCACATCCAGTATCCAATACCCAAGATGAGGAAGTAGAAAAGTTAGCCTCTATAACAAAAATACCTGAAGTGGAAGTCTTACTTCCCTTTTCCTTAGCAAGTTCTTCAAGATAGAGCTTGCAATTGCGCTTCCAGTGTCCAGGTTGCTTACAATGGAAGCACTCCCCTTCCTTTGCCACACCACCCTTTGGTTTCAGTGCAGCTGAAGAAGAACTAGCATTGGACTTTCCATTAGCTTTATCCTTCTTCTTGTTGGCTTTTCCCTTTCCCTTGCCCTTTTGAACCATCAAAATGGGCTTAGCCTTCTTAAGGTTTTGCTCAGCAGTTCTCAACATGTTGAGCAATTCAGGGAGGGACTTGTCAAGGTCGTTCATGTTATAGTTCATGATGAACTGACTGTAGCTTTCAGGCAACGATTGCAAGACTACATCAACAGCCAACTCTTTCTGAAGAGCAAATCCCAAATTCTCAAGATTCTCAATGTACCCAATCATCTTGAGCACATGAGGACCCACGGGACTTCCCTCAGACATCTTGCACTGAAACAATGCCTTAGAGGTCTCAAACCTCTCATGCCTAGCTTGCTCTTGGAAAAGCATTTTGAGATGTTCGATCATATCGAACGCCCCCATGTTCTCATGTTGCTTCTGAAGCTCAGATTCCATGGTAATAAGCATGAGGCATGCAACATCCAAAGCATCATCAGAATGCCTCTTGTGAGCATCCCTTTCAGCTCTTGGAGCAGTGGCAGCAGGCTCATTCGGAATGGGCTGCTCTAGGACATAAGCCTTTCTCTCTTGCTTGAGGACTATCCTCAAGTTTCGGTACCATTTGAGAAAGTTGGTCCCATTCAGTTTTTCCTTCTCAAGGACCTATCGCAACGAAAGTGTCGATGTGTTTTGTGCCATGGTTATCTACAACAGTAAATATGCAGTGCAAGAGTCATGTATTTTAATTCATTTAATAAGGACTTTTATTAAACGATACTCCCACTATTTTTCTCAAAATAATAACCCTGGATATTATTTCGGAACACCTCGGCTATAAGGTATTCTAGTGGGCCAAGATCCATATTTGACCACAACCTGAGTCAGCTTTGGCTTTTTTCTCAAGTTACAGCTATTTAGGTAGGCAACTCCTTGCCAATTGCATCTTATGCAACTCTTGGATAGTTGGGTGAACAACACTTGTCCAAGCTCATCTCATGAGCTTAAGCCCAACTCTATGCCTCTAAGTCCCTAATCCTATTAGGATGACTTAGTTAAGTCGGACCCAAAGTTAGCAATTTGGATATCACTATTATCCCATCGCGTCTTACCAAGATGAACATAGGTGCTTTGCTTTGGCAAACCCACCTAATGTTGATCAAAGTCTTGACGAGTGCCAACATTTGGAAGGCATCACATTTAATGACTTAATATTTGTTTGAGGGTTTTTTTTTCGTTTGATCTCACCAATTTGTTATCTCCGGTTGTCTTATACATGCATCACATACAAATATAAAACATGCATCTCATGCTTACAAGAAATAAACGTGACATGGTTATAGCCCAAACTATGCGATATTCTCAAGCCAATGTGAATATCATAAAAGCCTAAGAAAAGAAAAGAGTCTTCACAAGCTCATTCTCTTCTTTTCTTGGTTGCCCTTTTGTTGTCATCTCCTTGGACATACCACCTTGGATGATCCCATAATGCACCATTACATCAATAATAGAAACCTCGAGTTACATTCGAGGGGAGTAAGGTGAGAAGAGAATGTACAATAGGAGTGACAAGAAAAGGCACGACTCGCAGGCCGTATTTACAAGTACAACCAGTCAAGGGCTATAACCATGCACCATGCTTCAAACACCAATCAACATATCATGTCAAATCTCATTCAACAAAGATGCATGCTGTTATGGCCCTTCTAGGGGGAGGTGTAGTTGAGGAAGGTAAAGTGTTTTAAATTAAGTTTAGAAGCTTAATTTAAGTTTACATAGCAAGAATAGAGAAGTTTAGCAAAGTTCACTAAGTTCCGAGAAGAATAAGCACTGAACAAAGTTCAGGGGCAAAATGGTAATTTTACATCCTGAATAGCTGGGATGAGTCCCGAGTATTTTAAAATGAATTTTTAGAACTTAACTCTCAACCTTAACTCAAACTTGAAAAATAGACAAGAATTTAATCAAGAACTACTAAGTTACAAAGATGCGGGACCTAATTGCATTAAACTTGAAACCTTGATGATCTTGATGCTAATGAGGGTTTAAGAAGGGAAAAAGAAGGGGAGGCTGCCATAATCACGTTCTTAACCTTCCCTCACTCATTTCTCTCTCAAATTATGCTTAGAATCAAGTGATCTTGGTGTCAAGAGGTGCAATTCAAGGTGGTTAAGCTTGGAGAAGTGATTTTCAAGCTTGGAATCATGTTTTTGAAGCTTGGAAGGGTGTTTTTCTCCATCCCCTATTTTTGAACGAGGTAAGAGTTGTGTTCTTGATTGAATTCATGCTATTTAGTTAGTTTGAAGCTTGGGTTTTGGTTAGAGAATGTAATTTTGATGTTTAGTGCCATTGTTTTGATTGGAATTTAGGTAGAACTTTGGTGAGCTTGGTTGAATGAAAAGAGGCTTGATTCTTGCTTGTTTCTTGGAAGTTAAGGTAAGGGAGTTGTGTTTTTAAGTTCATGGAATGCCATTAGCTTGGATTTGCTTGAGAAATTTGAGTGGTTTTAGCTAAGGCATTAAGGAAACGTTTTGGTTGAATTATGGTGGACTAGAGGAATTGGGAGGATTGGATTGATGTTACAAGACATCATAGCTTAGCTTTTGATAGTTGGTTATGTTCTATGCAACATGTACTATGTGTGTATGAAATTTGGAGGCATTCCATGCATGTTTGATATGTGTGGGAAGTGTCCAAAGTTCATAGCAGCAAAATCGGGGTTTTCTGGGCATTTTGCAGGTTTGGCGACGCGTCGCCAATCCCCATGAGTTCCCACGATGCGTCGCCAATCCAGAAAAATGTCCTAGAACGTCGACAACTGTGGCGACGCGTCGCCGAGACAGCTTTTGACACCCGATTTTGCTTTCAGCATAACTTTTCGCTCGGGTGTCCGATTGAGATGATTCAAGATTCCACGTGAAGCTAAGAGGGAGTACTATCACCTCAATGTTTTAAAAACACTTAAATTGTCCCATTTTTAGATTTATATTAACTCAAAGTGAAGGCAAGTTTTTAAGGAAACTATGTTGCAAATAAACATAATTAGCTACCACTAGCTTAGGTGAGAGGTTTAGAACCCTTGTCGGCCTAGCCGTGCCGTAGCCACGAGGTCACAAGGTGAAACCTTGTTCATCTAGTCTGCATCAACGAGGCCCTGCGGCCTAGTCTCCAAAGTCCCACCATAATTCCCCTGCATAACAACTATGGGAAGGCTACATGATCGTTTGCAGTAAGCTTCGGCTTGCTAGGAGCGGGTTTAAACTCGCTAGGCGCGGAGTAATACTCCGTGAGGAGGACTACTTGAGGAGAGGTCTTTGACCTAGTTATATATGCATATATAATAGCACCCTCGTGCTGTGTGAGCTCGCAGCAAGAGTCCTAGGGTTTCCTTGGAGGTACATTGAAGATCCCTTACTGAGAATTGTCAAATTCTCACTCCCTGGTTTTGTTATGCAGAGTCTGAAGTTGCTGGACCGGGTAATTGCTGAGGATTATCTCGATAGTACTCTTTTGTGTGTACAGGTCTGGTAGTTGAGAATCATTATGATTCTAGTCTACGTAAGTGCTTAGTTGGTTTGTTGGTCAGGTAGCAGTACTAACTAGTTTCTTCCTTTGGCTGCAGAGCCTAGTAGCACTTGGCAAAGGACTTTTGAGACTCGCCACTAGGACGCGTGTCCGAGGTGGGAGCTAGGGTAAAGAGATCTCAGTAAAGTCTTGTATTTATACAGTACTTTAGTTTGCCTCCATAGTCTATGTTATGAAGAGTCCTTGACTCCAGGATTGCTCTTGGGTGAAGGCATTAGTTGCTTTATGTATGTATGCTTTCACGAGTTGTTTATGTGTAGTAAACCCACACAAATGTTGATTTTTGGTATGCTTTGGCTATTTGTACTCATTTTGTGTAGAAACTAATTGGCCAAGTTAATGTTTTAATGTTTATGGTTTTTAATAAACCAAGTCAAAGCATAAGATCATGCATATTGTATATTCTAGGTTAATCAACTAGTAGCATGGGATTTAATCCGCACACATACACAACTAGCCAATTGCAATCCACCGTGAGACCAACTCTCACAGGGCTTCCTGGGTAGGGGCACGGGCGGTCGTGTCACATGCCAACTTTCGCGCATTGATTAACCAGTTTTTATTTATGTGGCGCTTCGCATACGGTGGTCCCGTTGGCCGGTTAGCGGGCGGTGGTTCCGCTGATCGGTCAACGGACGGGGTCAAGGGGAGTCGCGCTTACGGGGGGTGGGGGGCAGTGCCCCCCGGCGCAAAAAATTGTCTTACAATTGCTTATCCCGAAATCTTCTATTTCGAGAAAGTAGGCAGCAGAGACTCCTCCATTCGAGCCACCAAAATAACTCACTTTCGGTGCCCGAACAAGCCGAATTCGAACCAAGCTAGGGTTTTTGCAACTATTGCAAGAATCCTAATCCATATAGGTATCTCATACCATTCAATTTCGGGTTAATCTTATTAACCAATTAATGTCATTTCTTCATATATGTCATATGTTCGTTACTAGTTCCGGTTTCATGCATCATGAGTCAATCTAATTAATCATGGCCGAAAAGCAACCGAACACATAACATCATGTGATTCAATATCAATCCTGATTTAGGGTTTCACCAGTAGCTGAAGAGCGCAGCGGAATTTAACCGAAACCCTCCAAGATCAAAGTGAAATGGGGTAAACCGGGTGTTCGAAAATTTTCATACCTAATTTTTGGTTGAGATCTCGCGCTCAACTGTAGAGTTGAATCACAAAACCTGAACAGTTGACATGTTCAGGCTCTCTATGGTATGCACATGAGCCTCTCGGGATCACCACGCTTCCACCGCGTCCCTGCAGATGCGTTTCTCTTGCGCTCGCAGTGCTAGCTTGCGTCCTCCAAGGAATTGCAAGAGAACAGTGTGGCTGTCCTTTTGGGAGGCTAGGGCAAGGAGACTTGCGAATTTCTCACTAGAAGTTGTATTTATAGTGATACTCAACTTCCAGGCCTAATGGGTTTCAAAGCCCTAATCAATTAGGATTTAATTTCAGGCTTAATAATGTCTCAACTTCTTGGCCCATTATTAAAACAAAATTAAAGTGAAACCATAACCAAAATAATTAGCCCATGCACTCTAATGATCCAAATAGCTCTATGTGTGCGACCCAATAGGCTCTTGCCACATTGGCAATGATCATAAATCACATTTATGATCATAAGCAATGAGCGGTGTCTAGCAACACATCATTGCTACCCAAGTGACAAGATTGTCGATGATTCGACTAAACCTTTATGATCATCATTGATATATGCCATTGTCCCTTTGTCCAAGATATCAAGACTAAGCACGAGACATGGAATGTGTCACTCTCGTATAGGCCAATCTTTGGTTTCTTGATTACCGAGTAGACCAACTTAAACTGATGACATTGATATCATATATCAACTCATCCGAGCATGGCCATGCATTTTCTAAGTCTCACTCCATCAAGGGGCCCAAAGATATCACTCTCGTTACATAGGAGGGACAAATCCCATCTTGATCATACAAATCCCTCCGCATGATATGTGACATACCCAATGACCTTCTTCAAGTTCACTCAGTTACAAGCAACAAAGCAAAGTATCAAAGTATGTGACTCACAGGTAGGGAACCTTGATGATCTTAGGTCGAAGGACTACATATACCATGATCACTATGAGAATCACTTATGACACTCATATAACGATCCATGAAGTGTTCTCTTGGTGGGTCGGTCCAGTACACAAGTTCTCCACCTTGTACCCATATGTAGACTACATATCTCATATTAGTCTCCACATATGCTAGTCGTTATGTATTATTGCAACCTGCTCCACAATAATACTAGACCAGGGACATTTAAGAATATCATTATTCTAGGGTTACGATTATGTTTGTTAAGATACGCAGAAACAAAACAACAAACATAATTGTTGGATTAATGCCTTAAAAAAAAGTATCATGACTCAATGTGCAAAAATACAATCATCTCATGATTGGCTTTTTGGCACAACACTAACACAGAAACACTCACAACTTATTTGGAATGAAATGGAAACATTCCCAGGTCATTTTGGAGTGGAATGGAAACATTTACAACTAGTTTGGAATGAATGGAAACATTCACAACTTGTTTTGAATGAAATGGAAACATTCACAACTAGTTTCGAATGAAATGGAAACATTCACAACTAGTTTGGAATGAAATTGAAACATTCACAACAAGTTTGGAATGAAATGGAAACATTCACAACAAGTTTGGAATGAAATGGAAACATTCACAACTCGTTTGGAATGAAATGGAAACATTCACAACTTGTTTTGAATGAAATGGAAACATTCACAACTTGTTTGGAATGAAATGGAAACATTCACAACTAGTTTGGAATGAAATGGAAACATTCACAACAAGTTTGGAATGAAATGGAAACATTCACAACTTGTTTGGAATGAAATGGAAACATTCACAACACGTTTCCAATGAATGGAAACAATAACAACTAGTTTGAATAAAATGGAAACATTCATAACTGGTTTGGAAGAAATGCAAACATTCATAACTAGTTTAGAATGAAATGAAAACATTCTCATCTTGTTTCGAAATGAAATAGAAACAATCACAACAAGTTTGGAATGAAATGGAAACACTTACAACAAGTTTGGAACGAAATGGAAACAGTCACAACTCATTTCGAATGAAATGGAAACATTCACAAGTTGTTTGGAATGAAATGGAAACATTCATAACTTGTTTGGAGTGAAATGGAAACATCACATGAACAACTTGTTTTGAATGGAATGGAAACATTCACAACATGTTTGGAATCAGTGGAAACATTCACAACAAGTTTGGAATGAAATGGAAACATTCACAACAGGTTTGGAATGAAATGGAAACATTCACAACTAGTTTGGAATGAAATGGAAACATTCACAACTAGTTTGGAATGAAATGGAAACATTCACAACTAGTTTGGAATGAAATGGAAACATTCACAACTAGTTTGGAATGAAATGGAAACATTCACAACAAGTTTGGAATGAAATGGAAACATTCACAACTTGTTTGGAATGAAATGGAAACATTCACAACAAGTTTGGAATGAAATGGAAACATTCACAACTAGTTTGGAATGAAATGGAAACATTCACAACTAGTTTGGAATGAAATGGAAACATTTACAACTAGTTTGGAATGAAATGGAAACATTTACAACTAGTTTGGAATGAAATGGAAACATTCACAACTTGTTTTGAATGAAATGGAAACATTCACAACTAGTTTGGAATGAAATGGAAACATTCACAACTTGTTTGGAATGAAATGGAAACATTCACAACTAGTTTGGAATAAAATGGAAACATTCACAACTTGTTTGGAATGAAATGGAAACATTCACAACTTGTTTGGAATGAAATGGAAACATTCACAACTTGTTTGGAATGAAATGGAAACATTCACAAGAAGTTTGGAATGAAATGGAAACATTCACAACTCATTTGGAATGAAATGGAAACATTCACAACTTGTTTTGGAATGAAATGGAAACATTCACAACTAGTTTGGAATGAAATGGAAACATTCACAATTAGTTTTGAATGAAATGGAAACATTCACAACTAGTTTGGAATGAATGGAAACATTCACAATTAGTTTTGAATGAAATGGAAACATTCACAACCTGTTTGGATTGAAATGGAAACATTCACAACTTGTTTGGAATGAAATGGAAACATTCACAACTTGTTTGGAATGAAATGGAAACATTCACAACTTGTTTGGAATGAAATGGAAACATTCACAACTTGTTTGGAATGAAATGGAAACATTCACAACTTGTTTGGAATGAAATGGAAACATTCACAACTAGTTTGGAATGAAATGGAAACACTCACAACTATGTTTGGAATGAAATGGAAAAATTCACAACTTGTTTTGGAATGAAATGGAAATATTCACAACTAGTTTGGAATGAAATGGAAACATTCACAACTAGTTTGGAATGAAATGGAAACATTCACAACTTGTTTTGGAATGAAATGGAAACATTCACAACTAGTTTTGGAATGAACTGGAAACACTAACAACAAGTTTGGAATGAAATAGAAATATTAGCAACTCATTTGGAATGAAATGGTAACATTCACAACTAGTTTGTAATGAAACGGAAACATTCACAACTTGTTTGGAATGAAATGGAAACATTCCCAGGTTGTTTTGGAGTGAAATGGAAACATTCACAACTAGTTTGGAATGAATGGAAACAATCACAACTTGTTTGGAATGAAATGGAAACATTCACCACTAGATGGAAACATTCACAACTTGTTCGGAATAAAATGGAAACATTTACAACTAGTTTGGAATAAAATGGAAACATTAACAACTTGTTTTGGGATGAAATGGAAACATTCATAACTAGTTTGGAATGAATGAAAACATTCACAACTAGTTTGGAATGAAATGGAAACATTCACAACAAGTTTGGAATGAAATGGAAACATTCACAACTCATTTGTAATGAAATGGAAACATTCACAACTTATTTCGGAAAGAAATGGTAACATTCACAACAAGTTCGGACTGAAATGGAAACATTCACAGGTTGTTTGGAATGAAATGGAAACATTAACAACTAGTTTGGAATGAAATGGAAACATTCACAACTTGTTTTGGAATGAAATGTGATGCAAACCCCGATGGTATAAAGACCATGAAATGTGTCCAAGATTTGATTCAAGCTCCACAAGTCATCAAAAAGACTAGGTTTGAAACCTCCACCCCTAATCAACCTGTGATTAGAAACAAGAAGTATAGAACTCCAAGAACACAAGCACACTTGTGAACCGATGCAGTCCAGAAAGAACCAAAGAGAAAACCTCTCCAAAGAGCAATATTATTTTAGAAATAATCTATGTGTTTACATCCAGAATATGTGCCTTTATATAGGCCTAAACTAGGGTAAAAATCTGGGCAAAATTCGCAGCCCAAGTCACCTAGGAAACCTAGTTACAAAGGACTCAAGTAAACCTAGTCAAACTAGGACTCTTAAACCTTTCTAACCTTGTTTAGTGTATGCAGCGTATGCCACTTGTCCTAAGCGACATGAATTAATTCCATAGCCTAAATAACATCCTAAATAATGTATTTAAACAAGAATTGAACGAAAATAAAATGCAAATACAAGATTAAACCCAAAAACCCCCAAATAGCCTTTTCGGGTGCATTTTTAGGCCCTTTAGGGTTTTCACCTGTATCTTCAGCTCCAAGCTTGAATCTTTAAGTTCCAATAGCATGAATCTTCCTTTTAGATTTGGTAAAGAAGGTCTGGAAATTTAGAGCTCAAAAATCTAGCTTGTGGACACAAAATGCAACAAGAACACTTAAGGTGGCGTAAATGGTGCACTTTGAGTGGTGTCCTTGGTGTACTTGTTTTGTGACTTGTCTAAGCACTCAAAAACTAAGTAGCAAGGATATCCATCATCTCCATATGGTGTCTTGAGAATTCCAGGAGCTCCTTGTGAAGTTCCATGTCCATTCTCCATGAAGAAACTTGAAACAATGCCTTGTAGTGCACTTGAGAGCTCCATAGCTTTCTTCCTTGTCATAGGTCCACTAGAAACCTTCAATGGGTTCTTGCCTTCTCCATGTGTACTTTCCTTGATCATATCAGCTCCCCCCTCCTTAGAAGGATTTGTCCATGAATCTGCATGTTCAAACAAAGACAAATCAGAAACATTAAAAGTAGCACTCACATTGTACTCACCCGGCAAGTCTAGCATGTATACATTGTCATTGATTTTCTTAATGACTTGGAATGGACCATCTCCTCTTAGATGAAGCTTAGTCCTTCTTGTTGGGTTTCGGGAGCCAAACAACATAGCGGAATTTAACCGAAACCCTATAGGATCCAAGTGAAACAGCGTAAACCGGGTGTTCGAAAATTTCATACCTAATTTTCGGTTGAGATCTCTCACTCAACTATAGAGTCGAATCACAAAACCTAAATAGTTGACATGTTCAGGCTCTCTATGGTATCCACATGAGCCTCTCGGGATCACCACGCTTCCACCACGTCCCGGTAGATGCGTTTCTCTTACGCTCGCAGTGCTAGCTTGCATCCTCCAAGGAATTGCAAGAGAAGAGTGCGGCTGTCCTTTTGGGAGGCTAGGGCAAGGAGACCTGCGAATTTCTCACTTAAAAGTTGTATTTATAGTGAGACTCAACTTCCAGGCCTAATGGGTTTCAAAACCCTAATCCAATTAGGATTTAATTTCGGGCTTAACAAAGGCTCAACTCCTTGGACCATTATTAATACGAAATTAAAGTGAAATCATAACCCAAATAATTAGCCCATGCACTCTAATGATCCAAATAGCTCTATGTGTGCGAACCAATAGGCTCTTGCCTTGTTGGCAATGATCATAAATCACATTTTTGATCATAAGCAATGAGCGGTGTCTAGCAACACATCATTACTACCCAAGTGACAAGATTGTCAGTGAATCGACTAAACCTTTATGATCATCACCGATATATGCCATTGTCGCTTTGTCCAAGATATCAAGACTAAGCATGAGACATGGAATGTGTCACTCTCGTATAGCCCAATCTTTGGTTTCTTGATTACTGAGTAGACCAACTTAAACTGATGACTTTGATATCATATATCAACTCATCGGAGCATGGCCATGCATTTTCTAAGTCTCACTCTATCAAGGGGCACGAAGATATCACTCCCGTTACATAGGAGGGACAAATCCCATCTTGATCATACAAATCCCTCCGCATGATATGTGACATACCCAATGACCTCCTTCAAGTTCACTCAGTTACGAGCAACAAAGGAAAGTATCAAAGTATGTGACTCACAGGTAGGGAATCTTGATGATCTTAGGTCGAAGGACTACATATACCATGATCACTATGAGAATCACTTATGACACTCATATAACGATCCATGAAGTGTTCTCATGGTGGGTCGGTCCAGTACACAAGTTTTCCAACTTGTACCCATATGTAGACTACATATCTCATATTAGTCTCCACATATGCTAGTCATTATGTATTATTGCAACCCGCTCCACAATAATACTAGACTAGGGACGTTTAAGAATATCATTATTCTAGGGTTACAATTATGTTTATTACGTTACGCAGAAACAAAACAATAAACAAAATTGCTGGATTAATGCGTAAATAAAATATCATGACTCAATGTGCAAAAATACAATCATCTCATGATTGGCTTTTTGGGCACAACACTAACACTTCTTGTCACTGGAAATCTTTCTTTTCTAATGCGTAATGAAACCCAATCTCCAAGCTCAAACACAACTCTCCTTCGGCCTTGGTTGGCTTTCTTGGCAATTTGTTGATTTTTTAATTCAATTTGATGCTTAACCTTCTCATGCAACCTCTTGATGCTCTAGGCCTTCTTACTACCATCCAAACTAGATGCCTTATGAGTAGGTAATGGCAAAAGATCCAATGGAGTTAAAGGATTAAAACCATAAACAATCTCAAAAGGTGACAAATTAGTAGTAGTATGCATGGACCTACTATAAGCAAACTCTACATGAGGCAAACAATCTTCCCAAGCTTTCAAATTTTTACCAATGATAGCTCTAAGCATGGAACCTAAACTCCTATTAGTGTTAGTGTTGTGCCCAAAAGCCAATCATGAGATGATTGTATTTTTGCACATTAAGTCATGATATTTTATTAAGGCATTAATCCAGCAATTATGTTCGTTGTTTTGTTTCTGCGTAACGTAATAAACATAATTGTAACCCTAGAATAATGATATTCTTAAACGTCCCTAGTCTAGTATTATTGTGGAGTGGGTTGCAATAACACATAACGACTAGCATATGTGGAGACTAATATGAGATATGTAGTCTACATATGGGTACAAGTTGGAGAACTTGTGTACTAGACCGACCCACCAAGAGAACACTACATGGATCATTAGATGAGTGTCATAAGTGATTCTCATAGTGATCATGGTATATGCAGTTCTTCGACCTAAGATCATCAAGGTTCCCTACATGTGAGTCATATACTTTGATACTTTCCTTTGTTGCTCATAACTGAGTGAACTTGAAGGAGGTCATTGGGTATGCCACATATCATGCGGAGGGATTTGTATGATCAAGATGGGATTTGTCCCTCCTATGTAGCGGGAATGATATCTTCCGGCCCCTTGATAGAGTAAGACTTAGAAAAATGCTTGGCCATGCTCGGATGAGTTGATAGACGATATCAATGTCATCAGTTTAAGTTGGTCTACTCAGTAATCAAGAAACCAAAGATTGGGCTATACGAGAGTGACACATTCCATGTCTCGTGCTTAGTCTTGATATCTTGGACAAAGGGACAATGGCATATATCGGGGATGATCATAAAGGTTTAGTCGAATCATCGACAATCTTGTCACTTGGGTAACAATGATGTGTTGCTAGACACCGCTCATTGCTTATGATCATAAATGTGATTTATGATCATTGCCAATGTGGTAAAAGCCTATTGGGTTGCACACATAGAGCTATTTGGATCATTAGAGTGCATGGGCTAATAATTTGGGTTTTCGGTTCACAATAATTTCATATTAATAATGGGTCCAATAGTTGAGCCATTATTAAGCCCGAAATTAAATCCTAATTGGATTAGGGCTTTGAAACCCATTAGGCCTGGAAGTTGAGTCTCACTGTAAATACAACTTTTAGTGAGAAATTAGCGGGTCTCCTTGCCCTAGCCTCCTAAAAGGACAGCCGCACTCTTCTCTTGCAATTCCTTGGAGGACGCAAGCTAGCACTGGGAGCGCAAGAGAAACGCATCTACCGGGATGTGGTGGAAGTGTGGTGATCCCGAGAGGCTCGTGTGGATACCATAGAGAGCTTAAACACGTCAACTGTTCAAGTTTTGTGATTGACTCTACAGTTGAGTGAGAGATCTTAACCGAAAATTAGGTATGAAAATTTTTGAACACCCGGTTTACCTCGTTTCACTTCGATCCTGTAGGGTTTCGGTTAAATTCCGCTGCGCTGTTTGGCTCCCGAAACCCAACAATTAGTTACCTCAGTTTGCCCATCAGTTTGTGGGTGACAAGATGTAGAAAACAAAAGCTTAGTTCCTAACTTACCCTACAAAGTCCTCCAATGGTGGCTTAGAAACTTAGTGTCTCTATCCGAAACTATAGTTCTAGGAACACCATGAAGTTTAACAATCTCTTTGAGAAACAATTCAGCCACATGAATAGCATCATCAGTCTTATTGCATGGAATAAAATGAGCCATCTTAGAAAACCTATCAACTACAACAAAGATTGAGTCACGGTTTCCCTTAGTCCTAGGCAATCCAACAATGAAGTCCATAGAAATCTCTACCTATAGATGACTAGGTGTAGGAAGCGGTGTGTTTAACCCATGTGAATTGTGAGTAGATTTTTCCTTCCTACATGCAACTCATTGCTCACATACCTTCTTCACATCCTTTACCATATTCGGCCAATGGTAATGTTCCTTCAAAGTATGCAAAGTCTTGGCTTGTCCAAAGTGTCCCATAAGTCCTCCACAATGAGCTTCCTTTGTGAGCAATTCCCTCAAAGATGTCTTTGGTATGCACAACCTGTTTTCTTTGAAAAGAAAGCCATTAACTTGGTAGAACTTCTCAAAAGCAAACTTAGAACACTTAGAATAAATCTCACCGAAATCATCATCACTAGCATATAAATCCTTCAAGTGTTCAAAACCCAAAACTTTTGCATCTAAAGCCGAAAGTAAAGCATACCTTCTTGAAAGTGCATCCGCCACTACATTATCCTTACCTTGCTTGTATTTGATAACATATGGGAATGACTCAATGAACTCTACCCATTTAGCATGCCTCCTATTCAACTTACCTTGCCCACTAAGAAACTTAAGGGCTTGGTGATCAGTGTGAATCACAAACTCTCTTGGCCACAAATAATGTTGCCAAGTCTCCAAAGCTCTTACCAAAGCATAGAGCTCCTTGTCATATGTGGGATAGTTCAAGCTAGCACCATTCAACTTCTCACTAAAGTATGCAATGGGGCGGCCTCCTTGCATCAATACAGCTCCAATGCCTATACCTGAAGCATCACACTCAACTTCAAAAGTATTAGCAAAGTTAGGCAAAGCTAAAAGTGGTGCATGGCATAACTTTTCTTTTAACAACCCGAAAGCATCTTCTTGAGCTTTTCCCCACTTAAATCCCACATTCTTCCTTATAACTTCAGTTAGAGGTGCAGCAATGGTAGAAAAATTCCTAACAAACCTCCTATAGAAGCTAGCTAACCCATGGAATGATCTCACCTCAGTAATGGATGTTGGCGTCGGCCATTCTTGTATGGCTCTCACCTTCTCTTGATCTACCTCAATTCCATGTGAACTCACAACAAATCCAAGGAAAACAACTTTGTCAACACAAAAAGAGCACTTCTTCAAGTTAGCATACAACTTTTGTCCTCTTAAAGTGCTTAGTACTTGTGTGAGGTGTCCAACATGCTCTTCTAAGTTCTTGCTATATACTAAGATATCATCAAAGTACACAACAACAAACCTACCAATGAAGTCACGCAAGACATGATTCATAAGTCTCATGAAAGTACTAGGAGCATTAGTTAATCCAAAAGGCATAACTAACCATTCATAAAGTCCAAACTTTGTTTTGAAAGCAGTTTTCCATTCATCCCCTTCCCTCATTCTAATTTGATGGTACCCACTTTTTAAATCAATCTTTGAAAACAAAGTAGAACCATGCAACTCATCAAGCATATCATCAAGTCTAGGAATAGGATGTCTATACTTTACAGTGATCTTGTTGACAGGCCTACAATCCATGCACATGCGCCATGAACCATCCTCCTTTGGCACCAAAAGTACAGGTACGGCACAAGGACTCAAACTTTCCCTCACAAGGCCTTTGTCCAACAACTCCTTTACTTGCTTCTCAATCTCCTTAGTCTCCTCGGGATTGGTTCTATAAGCTGGCCTATTTGGAATTGGTGCTCCCGGGACTAGGTCTATTTGATGCTCAATGCCTCTAATTGGAGGCAAACCTCTCAGATCTTCAGGGAAAACATCTTCAAAGTCCTGCAACAAAGACACAACAACACTAGGAAGATGTGTTAGATCATTGACAACAAGTAAAGATTCTTTGTAAATTAAAAGAAGCACTGGTCTTTGTGCTTGAATGGCTTTCCTCACATCACTCATTTTAGCAATATAGCACTCTTTCTTGCCACTCAACTTCCTCTCATTCTTTTCTCTCGGGAACTCTCCACTCTTCTTCCCCTCATGGTCACTCATCTCACTTGTTCTCTCATGTTGTCTCTCGGCTTTCCCCTCTTCACTCTTGCCCTCAACTTTCCCCTCATTTATTTTTCTCTCAACCTTACTTTGAAGTTTCCTTTGATCCTCCAAAACTTGTTGTGGTGAAAGTGGACTAAGTGTAACCGGCCTTCCTTCATGGACAAATGAGTACAAGTTTTTCTCTCCATCATGTGTGACTTTCTTATCAAATTGCCACGGCCTTCCAAGCAAAATGTGGCAAGCATGCATAGGAACAACATCACAAAGAATTTCATCATGGTAAGTACCAATTTTGAATTTAACCGAAACTTGCTTTACCACTTTTACCTCCCCGGCATCATTCAACCATTGAAGCCTATATGGTTGTGGGTGCTTTTGAGTTGGAAGCTTCAACTTCTCCACCATTGTTGAACTTGCTACATTGGCGCAACTTCCTCCATCAACAATGAGGCTGCACACTTGATCTTTAATTCAGCATCTAGTGTGAAAGATACACTCTCTTTGATTGGCCTCCTCCTTAGTTTGCATACTTAGAGCTCTCCTGGCAACAAAAGCAAAGTCACCCTCCTCGGGCTCAAGTGTGTTTTGCTCATCATCCTCCAAAGGTGGTATCTCCTCCATGGCATCCTCCTCCTCGGATGTGATCTCACCATCATCTTTGAGAACCATCACCTTTTTGTTAGGACAATCTCTCATGTAGTGCCCCTTGCCTCTACACTTGAAGCACTCAATCTCCCTTGACTTTGGCACATCTTTGGGTGGCACCTTGGGTTTGTCTTGTTGAGGCCGAGACATGCTTCCCTTGGTAGCCTCCATTCTTGGCTTTGGTGCCTCCTTGCTCCATGTTCCCCTCCATGTGGAACTCCCTCCTTGAGCCATCTTGGATGCCTTAGACCTCTTGATGATTCTTTCGGCCTTGGTGGCATGGTGAAGCAAATCCTCCATGTTGACACATGGCACCATCTCCACTTTGTTGGCAATCTCATGGTTAAGGCCATTGATGAATCTAGCAATGGTAGCCTCCTCATCCTCAATGATATTGGCTCGGGTTAGTGTCATCTCCAAGTCCTTGTGATAGTCCTCCACACTCCTTTGGCCTTGCACAAGCCTTTGAAGTTTGAGGTGTTGATCTCTATAGTAGTAACTTGGAACAAATCTCTTTCTCATCATGGCTTTAAGAGCTCTCCATGTATTGATGGGTTCCTCCTCATTCCTTCTCCTAGAAGTGACAACCTGGTTCCACCATACAAGAGCATAATCAGTGAATTCAATAGTAGCCAATTTAACTTTCTTTTCCTCAGAATAGTGATGGCACTCAAACACCATCTCAATCTTTTGCTCCCACTCCCAATATGCATCTGGATCACTCCTCCCTTGGAAAGGTGGAATGGTAAGTTTGATGGAGCTTAGATTGTTGTCCTCCCTTGGCTCCCCCCTCCTTGGAAGCCCATGGTCATGCCAATGCCCTTCTTCCTCCTCGGGTTCTTCTCTCCTTGGACCTCTCCTTGGTTGCAAGATGGGATTTGGTCTCCTTGGCAACCTCAAGTCAATGTCCTCAATCCTCCCCACAAGTCTATTGAGAGTTTCTTGAAGCTCTCTCATGGTTGGCTCATCATTGTTCCTCACTTCCATCCTCCTATCCTCCTGGCCCTCCATACTCCTGAAAATAACAAAGATCCTCACAAACACTCACCTCACGTGTTTCACTCAAAAGATGAACACTCAAGCACTCAATTTGTTAGTGAGATATTGCTATTCAAAGAGTTCTCAAAAGTTCTAAGAAAACTATCCTCAAAGCACACAAGAAAACTTGAATTTTTGAAGAACTATTTTGACTCCAAAAGAGGTGGGCTAAACAAGCTTTAAAAGACTCTAGGAAGCCCTTGCAATTGATGATCACAAGAACCACAAAGAAAGCTTTTTGGCTTAAAAACAATGGGATAGGTTTTGGGGCACAAAACTTTCAACACTTTGTAAAAACTTCTCTTTTTGCAAGCTTTCTTTTCTTTGTTCTTTTCTTTTCTTTTCTTTTCTTTTTTTTTTTTCTTTTTTTTTTCTCTTTTTTTTTTGCTTGCTGTTTTGATGCTAAAACAACGTTCTCCTTGAGGTTCCTTGCTGCCAAAGACAAAAAGTCAGTTTTCTATTCAGCCAAAACAAGAAACTATTGAAACTTGCACAATTTTGAAACAACTTTTTGATACCGAAACTTGCTGAACTTTGATCCTTCTTTTTTTTGGTGTTTTCTTGACTCTAGGATGCTGGAAACAATGAAAACAAGAGAGATTAATAGGGCTGGACATGAAACAGAAAGATAAGAAACAAACAAGAACAATTGAATTGAAACCGAGAACACTAGACAACACGGATTGACTTCTTTTTGTTGTTTTTGTGATTTTCGGACTTGAACAAGGATGGAATAAAAAGGACAGACCTGAAACAAGAAGAAAAAGGATTAAAACAGAGGATTAAGGCACGAAATTACTGGAAAAAATTGAAAGAAAATTGAAGATAAACAAGAACAGAAGATATGTCCTTCAATGGAACTTGTGGCTCTGATACCAACTGATGCGAACCCCTATGGTATAATGACCATGAAACGCGCCCAAGATGTGATTCAAGCTCCACAAGATCATCAAAAAGACTAGGTTTGAAACCCCCACCCCTAATCAACCTATGATTAGAAACAAGAAGTATAGAACTCCAAGAACACAAGCACACTTGGCACCAAGACAGTCCGCCAAGAACCAAAGAGAAAACCTCTCCAAAGAGCAATATTATTTCAGCATTAATCTGTGTGTTTACATCCAAAATATGTTCCTTTATATAGGCCTAAACTAGGGTAGAAATATGGGCAAAATTTTCAGCCCAAGTCACCTAGGAAACCTAGTTACAAAGGACTTAAGAAAACCTAGTCACAAAGGACTTAAGAAAACCTAGTCAAACTAGGACTCCTAAACCTTTCTAACCTTGTTTAGTGTATGCAGCGTATGCCACTTGTCCTAAGCGACCTGAATTAATTCCATAGCCTAAATAACATCCTAAATAATGTATTTAAATAGTAATTGAACGAAAATAAAATGCAAATACAAGATTAAACCCGAAAACCCCCAAATAGCCTTTTCGGGTGCATTTTTGGGCACTTTAGGTTTTTCACTTGTATCTTCAGCTCCTAGCTTGAATCTTTGAGTTCCAATGGCATGAATCTTCCTATTAGATGTGGTAAAAGAGGTCTGGAAAGTTAGAGCTCAAAATCCAGCTTATGGGCACAAAATGCATCAAGAACACTTAAGGGGGCTCAAATGGGGCACTTTGAGTGGTGTCCTTGGTGTCCTTGCTTTGTGGCTTGTCTAAGCACTCTAGAACTGAGTACCAAGCATGTCCATCATCTCCATGTGGTGTCTTCAAAGTTCCAGCATCTCCTTGTGAAGTTTCATGTCCATTCTCCATGAAGAAACTTGAAATAAACCTTGTAGTGCACTTGAGAGCTCCTTAGCTTTCTTCCTTGTCATAGGTCCATTAGAAACCTTCAATGGGTCCTTGCCTTCTCCATGTGTACCTTCCTTGATCGTATCACCTACCCATTGGTTTGAGTGAAAAAGCTTTTGTTTGTGGTTCTTAGGATCATCAATTGCAAGAGCTTCTTAGAATCTTTTAAAGCTTGTTTAGCCCACCTCTAAGTCAAAATTATTTACAAGAATTCAAGTTTTCTTGTGTGCTTTGAGTACAATTTTCTTAGAACTTTTGAGGACTCTTTGGATAGCAATATTCTCACAAGCAAATTGAAGGTTTGAGTGTTCATCTCTTGAGTGAAATCCGTGAGGTGAGTGTGTGTGAGGATCTTTGTTTTCAAAATTATGGAGGGCCAGGAAGATAGAAGGATGGAAGTGAGACACAATGAGGAGCCTACCATGAGAGAACTCCAAAAAACTTTCAATAAACTTTTAGGGAGGATTGAGGACATGGATTTGAGGTTGCCAAGGAGGCCTAATACCATCTTACAACCAAGGAGAGGTCCAAGAAGAGAAGAACTTGAGGAGGAAGAAGAAAATTGGCATGACCATGGGCTTCCAATGAGTGGGGAGCCGAGGGAGGACAATAACCTCAACTCCATCAAACTTACAATTCCACCTTTCCGAGGGAGGAGTGATCCGATGCATATTGGGAATGTGAGCAAAAAAGTGAGATGGTGTTTGACTGGTATCATTACTCCAAGGAAAAGAAGGTTAAAATGGCTACCATAAAGTTCACTGATTATGCTCTTGTATGGTGGAATCAGGATGTTACTTCTAGGAAAAGGAATGAGGAGGAGCCCATACACACATGGAGAGCCCTTAAAGCATTAATGAGGAGGAGATTTGTGCCTAGCTACTACACTAAATGATATGATCAAAGAAGGCACAACCAAGGATGGCAAGGATCCATTGACGATAACTAGCGGGCCAATGGCAAGAAAGAAAGCTAAGGAGCTCACTAGTGCACTTCAAGCTTTTGTCTCAAGCATTTTCATGTGGAGATGATGGACAAGCTTGGATTTTGACGGATTGGTGATGTTCTGGTAGAAAAATTATATCTTGAGTTAAATAGATTAGAATTTAGTGATTCTTAATTCATTGGAAAGATAACATCTAGAGCTACAACTCATATACAGACCATGAAACCCAGTTTGCACGTTAAGGGGGTCAAAGTTAGATTCAAAATCGTGATTAGTGAGTCATCACTGGTTTGGAAGTAGTTACGGTATTTTGGGCATATCTTTGGCTTTAGATGTCCATTTTGTGTGATTCAGGTGTTGTTTCAAAGATAAGAAAGACATCCAAAACTTTCATGCTTTGTCTTTTAAGAAATCATGGCTACATCAAGGTTCAATTTCAGCTTGAAGCTGAAGACATAAGCAAGAATCCTAAGGAGCCCTTAAGTGCACCACAGAAGACTATTTCGGGGTTTTTAGAGCCAATCTTGTGTTGTAACATATTTTATTTTATTTCCTATTTATTTACATTATTTAGGATGTTAATAGGACCATGGAAGTGATTCAGGTCACTTAGGATAAAGGGAATTCACTGCACACCTTAAACATGTGTTAAAAGGGTGTAGGAATCCTAGTTTGACTAGGTTTTCTTAAGTCTTTTGTATCTAGGTTTCCTAGGTGACTTGGGCTACGAATTTTGCTGAGTCTTTTACCCTAGCTTAGGCCTATAATATTTTGGTTGTAAAACACAGCCTTAATATGAAATAATATTGCTACTTTGGAGAGAATCTCTCTTTGGTTCTTTGTGGACTACCTTGGTGGACAAGTGTGCTTGTGTCTTGGTGTTCTTATAGTTCTCGTTTCTAGTCACAAGTTGATTAGGGGTGGAGGTCTTCAAATTCAGCCTCTTTGATGTCTTGTGGAGCTTGAAAAACATCTTGGGCATGTTTCATGGTCTTTATACCAGCGGGTTTCGCATCAATTGGTATCAGAGCCACAAGTTCCATCCAAAGGACATATCTTTGTGTTCTTGTTTCTGTTCATTTTTCTTTCAATTTTTTTTAGTAATTTCATATTTTATTCTCTATTTTAATCTTTTTTCATCTTGTTTTAGGTCTGTGTTCTTTGTTTCCAACCTTGTTTCCAATCAAAACAACCAAAAACAACAAAAAGAAGTCAACTAGTGTTACCTTGTGTTCTTTGTTTTAATCCGTTTGTTCTTTTTTGTTTCTTATCTTTCTGTTTCATGTCCAGCCCATTAATCTCTCTTTTTTTCATTGTTAAGAAAACACAAAAAAAAAAGAAGGATCCAAGTTCAAGAAGTTCGGTATCAAAAAAGTTTCAAATTGTGCCTGTTTTCATAGTTTCTCGTCTTAGCCGAAAACAAATCTAGATTTTTGTCATTGGCAACAAAGAAATTCAAGAATAAAGCTATTTTAGCATCAAGGAGCAAGAAAAAAAAAGAGAAAAAAAAAAGAAGGAAGAAGAAGGAAAAGAAAGAATAAAAGAAAAGAAAAGAGCTTGCAAAAGAAGTTTGCACAAAGTGTTAAAATTTTTGCGCCCACAAACCTATCCCATTGCTTTGAGCCAAAAAACTTTCTTTGTGGTTCTTGTGATCATCAATTACAAGAGCTTCCTAGACTCTTTTAAAGCTTGTTTATCCCACCTCTTTTGGAGTCAAAATTGTTTTTAAGAATTCAAGTTTTCTTGTGTGCTTTGAGGACAGTTTTCTTTGAACTTTTGAGAATACTTTGAATAGCAATATTCTCACTAACAAATTGAGTGTTTGGGTGTTCATCTTTTGAGTGAAACACGTGAGGTGAGTGTGTGTGAGGATCATTTTTTTCAGGAGTATGGAGGGCCAGGATGATAAGAGAATGGAAGTGAGACACAATGAGGAGCCTACCATGTGAGAACTTCAAGAAACTCTCAATAGACTTGTGGGGAGGATTGAGGACATTGACTTGAGGTTGCCAAGGAGACCTAATCCCATCTTGCAACCATTGAGAGGTCCAAGGAGAGAAAAACCTAAGGAGGAAGAAAAAGTTTGGCTTGACCATGGGTTTCCAATGAGGTGTGAGTCAAGCTTACCATTCCACCCTTTCAAGGGAGAAATGATTCAGATGCATACTGGGAGTAGGAGCAAAAGATAAAGATGATGTTTGATTGCCATCCAAGGAAAAGAAGGTTAAATTGGCTACCATAAAGTTCACTGATTATGCTCTTGTATGGTAGAATCAGGATGTTACTTCTAGGAGAAGGAATGAGGAGGAGCCCATACACACATGAAAAGCCCTTAAAGCATTAATAAGGAGGAGATTTGTGCCTAGCTACTACACTAAAGATCAACGCCTCAAGCTTCAAAGGCTAGTGCAATGCCAAAGGAGTGTAGAGGACTACCACAAAGACTTGGAGATGATCTTGACCTGAGCCAACATCATTGAGGATGAAGAGACCACCATTGCTAGATTCATCAATGGTCTCAACCATGAGATAGCCAACAAAGTGGAAATCGTGCCTTATTTCAATATAGAGGACTTGCTTGACCATGCCACCAAGGCTGAGAGGAGCATCAAGAGAGCAAAGGCATCAAAGATGTCTCAAGGAGGAATTTCCACATGGAGAGGAGCATGGAGCAAAGATGTAAGAAGAGAACCCAAGCCAAAAGTGGAGGCCATAAAAGGAGACTTTTCTCGGCCTCAATAAGAAAAGTCAATCATGCTTGTTCCACTTTCACCATAAGAAGTCTTCGAGGATCAAAGAAAGCTTCAAAGTAAGGTTGAGAGAAAAGAAAAAGAGAGGAAAGTTGAGGGCAAGAGTGATGAGGGGAAAGCTGAGAGAACAACCGAAAGATTAAGTGAGAAGTGTGAACATGAGGGGAAGAAGAGTGGAGAGTTCCTGAGAGAATAAATTGAGTGCAAAGTTGAGAGAAGACAAGAGTGCAATGAACCCAAGCCAAGTGAAGAGAGAAAGACCTATAGAGAAGCCATACTTTCATCTGACATAATGGAGTCTTCTTCTAGTGTTGTGTTGTCTTCTTTCCAGGAATTAAGTGAATATGAACTTCAAGAATCAAGTGAGTTGCTGCCTATCGAAGAAGTTTGTGTTCCCAATATTCCAAGTCATGTCCCATGCATCAAACCGATGAAGGAGGTTGAAAAGGAACAATTTGAGTTAAGTCCTAGTGATTTTATTTGCAAAAGTTTGCCTAACATTGTTTCCTATGCTATTGTTCATGGGGACAAAATTGTTGCAACTCTACTTGAAGTCATTGAGTGCAAATGTGAAAGATTTATGGTTCCTAAGGAAAATACATGGACACTAATTCCAACCACTATAATGTATTTCTTCCTTACACCTAGATTTGATGTGATTTTGCATGAAAATCTCAAACAATGTGTGTTTGCTTGCAATGTTATTTTGAAGAATGGTTTTAATGAAACTAGATTAAGAGAAGGAAGTAAGCATGAAAATTTGACAAAATACGGTTTTAAGTCTTCTAATTCTTTGGTTTTGTCAAATGCTCTTTTGAATTCCATGAGTTTCTTTAGAGAAAAATCTATTTTGTTGTCTTTTGTTTTTGCATTTGTTAGCTTTGCATCCATTTCACATTGTTTTGTTTTGCCTCAAGTTACATCTACTTCTTTGGAATTTTTTATGCATAAATTGGTTGTTACCCATGCATTACATACTTCTTTGATTTCCATTTATATTCAACCCATTTTTGTGTTTCAATCTTTAATTTCAAGCAAGCATTTTTTTGCCATGACACATGCATTACACAAAGTTTTGAGCCTTGATCTTTTGCTTTATGTCCAAACCAGAAAGTTTTTATTTTAAGTGAAAATTTTGGTTTCAAATTCAGCCTTTTAAGGAGATATGTTGAGTCCTTTGTTTTGTGTCACATTTGATTCACAAATTTCGTGCATTGTGGTGCATATACATGAAAAAATAAGTTTGCCACTAAATTGGTTTCACTTAATCCTATCTATTCCAATCTTGTTTCATTTAAAATGCTTAGGATTTTTGTGAAATTTGTGCATCATTGTTTGGTTACTAGTTTAGGCTGCATTGTGTTCAATTCTTGTTTGTTTGAATGGCCAATGCAAACTAATATTTTCACATGCAAACTTGTGCTTTTCATAACCATAACACTTGTGTGAGTTTATGTCCATTTGTTTTAAGTGTGTACAGCATCCATAAGGTAAATTCTTCTAACACTTTTCCTAGTTATAGGAATAATGTTTTTGAGATGCCAAAGGCAATGAAAGTGATGCCTAGAGTTAAGATGAAAATTATGCAAACTTTCACATTTTTTGTGCTAATTACTTCTAACTTTGTTTTTGAACCTTGAGGTATCAAAATTATCATTGTATTTGGTTATTGGCTCAGGTTTTTCACAAGATTAAAGCTCCAAAGACAAGCATTCCATGCTATTGGTGCTTATGTGAAAGGTAAGCGCTTATGTGTTGATTATTTCCTTGTTATTGATTCAATTCCTTTTTCTAATATAGGTTTTGATTTGAGGATGAATCCTTCAAAGGAGGGGGAGTTTATACGATCAAAGAAGGCAAGACCAAGGATGGCAAGGATCCATTGAAGATAACTAGTGGACTAATGACAAGGAAGAAAGCTAAGAAGCTCACTAGCACACTTCAAGCTTTTGTCTCAAGCTTTTTCATGGAGAATGACCTTGGAATTTCACAAGGAGCTACTGGAACATGCAAGGAATCATGTGGAGATGATGGCCAAGCTTGGATTTTGACAGATTGGTGATGTTCTGGTAAAAAAATTATATCTCAAGTTAAACAGATCAGAATTGAGTGATTCTTGATTCATTCAAAATCTAACATCAACAGCTACAAATCATATGAAGACCATGAAACCCAGTTTGCACGTTAAGGGGCTCCAATTGAGCTTCAAAGTCGCAATTTGCGAGTCATCGCTGGTTTTAAAAGCAGTTGCGATATTTTGGGCATATCTTTGGCTTTAGATGTCCGTTTTGTGTGATTTAGGTATTGTTTCAAGTATAAGAAAGATATTTACAACTTTTATGCTTTGCATTTTGAGAAATCATGGCTACATTAAGGTTGAATTTCAGCTTGAAGTTGAAGACACAAGCAAGACCCTAAGGAGCCCTTAAGTGCACCTGAGAAGATGATTTTGGGGTTTTTAGGGCCAATCTTGTGCTGTAACATATTTTATTTTATTTCCTATTTATTTACATTATTTAGGATGTTATTAGGGCCATGGAAGTGATTCAGGTCACTTAGGATAAATGGAATTCATTGCACACCTTAAACATGTGTTAAAATGGTGTATTAATCCTAGTTTGACTAGGTTTTCTTACGTATTTTGTGTTTAGGTTTCCTAGGTGACTTGGGCTACGAATTTTGGTGAGTCTTTTACCCTAGTTTAGGCCTATAAATAGGCATATATTTTGGTTGTAAAACAGAGCCTTAATATGAATAATATTGCTACTTTGGAGAGAATTTCTCTTTGGTTCTTTGTGGACTACCTTTGATGCACAAGTGTGCTTGTGTTCTTGGTGTCCTTATACTTCTCATTTTTGGTCACAGGTTGATTAGGGTTGAGGGTCTTCAAATCCAGTCTCTTTGATGTCTTGTGGAGCTTGCAAAACGTCATGGGCAGGTTTCATCGTCTTTATACCATCGGGGTTCACATCACTAAAGATCAACACCTCAAGCTTCGAAGACTGGTGCAAGGCCAAAGGAGTGTAGAGGACTACCACAAAGACTTGGAGATGACCTTGACTTGAGCCAATGTCATTGAGGATGAAGAGACCACCATTGCTAGATTCATCAACGGTCTCAACTGTAAGATAGCCAACAGAGTGGAAATGGTTCCATATTTCAATATGGAGGACTTGCTTCACCATGCCACCAAGGCTTAGAGGAGAATTGAGAGAGAAAAGGCATCCAAGATGTCTCAAGGAGGAATTTCCACATGGAGAAGAGAATGGAGCAAGGATGTAAGAGAAGTACCCAAGCCAAAAGTGGAGGCCACAATAGAAGGCTTGTCTCAGTGACAACAGGAAAAGTCAATCATACTTGTACCACTTTCACCACAACAAGTCTTGGAGGATCAAACAAAACTTCAAAGTGAGGTTATGAGAAAAGAAAAAGAGGGGAAATTTGAGGGCAAGAGTGATGAGGGGAAAGCTGAGAGAACAACCAAGAGATTAAATGAGAATAGTGAACATGAGGGGAAGAAGAGTTGAGAGTTCCCGAGAGAAGAAATTGAGTGCGAAGTTGAGGGAAGACAAGAGTGCAATGAACCTAAGCCAAGTGAAGAGAGAAAGACCAACAGAGAAGCCATACTTTCATCTAACATAACAAAGTCTTTTTCTAGTGTTGTGTTGTCTTCTTTTCAGGACTTAAATGGATATGAACTACAAGAATCAAGTGAGTTGCTGCCCATCCAAGAAGTTGGTGTTCCCAATATTCCAATTCATGTCCCATGGATAAAACCGATGAAGGAGGTTGAAAAAGAACAACTTGAGGTAAGTCCTAGTGATTTCAATTGTAAAAGTATGCCTAACATTGTTTCTTACTCAATGGTTCAAGGGGAAGAAGATGTTGCAACTCCACCCAAAGTCATTGAGTGCAAAGGTGAAACTTTTATGGTTCTTAAGGAAGATACATGGAGACTAAGTCCAGCCACTGTAATGTATTTCTTCGTAACACCTAGATCTGATGTGATTTTGCATGAAAATCTCAAACAATGTGTGTTTGCTTGCACTGTTGTTTTGAAGAATGGTTGTGTTTGCTTGCAATGTTATTTTGAAGAATGGTTTTCATGAAACTAGATTAAGAGAAGGAAGTAAGCATGAAAATTTGACAAAATATGGTTTTAAGCCTTCTAATTCTTTGGTTTTGTAAAATGCTCTTTTTAATTCTCCATGAGTTTCTCTAGAGAAAAATCTGTTTTGGTGTCTTTTGTTTTTGAATTTGCTTGTTTTGCGTCAATCTCACATTGTTTTCTTTTGCCTCAAGTTAAATCCACTTGTTTGAAATTTTTCATGCATAAATTTGTTCTTACACATGCATTACATACCTCTTTGATTCACATTCATGTTCAGCCCATTTTTGTGTTTCAATCTTTAATTTCCAGCAAGCATTTCTTTATCATGACACATTCATTACACAAACTTTTGAGCATTGATCCTTTTCCTTTATATCCAAACCTGAAATTTTTTATTTTAAGTGAAAATTCTGGTTTTAAATTCAGCCTTTTAAGGAGATATGTTGAGTCCTTTGTTTTGTGTCACATTTCATTCACAAATTTCATGCATTGTGGTGCATATACATGTAAAAATAAGATTGCCACTAAATTGGTTTCACTTAATCCTATCTATTCCAATCTTGTTTCATTTAAAATGTTTAGGATTTTTGTGAAATTTCTGCATCATTGTTTGGTTACTAGTTTAGGCCGCATTGTCTTCAATTCTTATTTGTCTGAATGGCCGATGCAAACTATTGTCTTGACATGCATAACTTCTGTTTTTCATAACCATAACACTTGTGTGAGTTTAGCTCCATTTGTTTTGAGTGCATCCAGCATCCCTAAGGTAAATTATTCCAACACTTTTTCTAGTTGTGAGAGTAATGTTTTTGAGATGGCAAAGGCAATGAGAGTGATGCCTAGAGTTAAGATGAAAATTGTGCAAACTTTCAGATTTTTTGTGCTAATTGCTTTTAACTTTGTTTTTGAACCTAGATATATCAAAATTATCATTGCATTAGGATATTGGTTCAGCTTTTTCAAAAGATTAAAGCTCCATACACAAGCATTCCATGCTATTGGTGCTTATGTGAAAGGTAAGTGCTTAGGTGTTGATTATTTCATTATTATTGATTCAATTCCATTTTCTAGTGCAGGTTTTGATTTGAGGACAAATCCTTCTAAGGAGGGGGGAGCTGATATGATCAAGGAAGGCATAACGAAGGATGGTAAGGATCCATTAAAGATAACTAGTGGACCATTGACAAGAAAAAAGGGTAAGGAGCTCACTAGTGCACTTCAAGCTTTTTTCTAAAGATATTTCATGGAGAATGGGCTTGGAATTTCACAAGGAGCTGCTGGAACATGCAAGGAATCATATGGAGATGATGGCCAAGCTTGGATTTTGATAGATTGGCAATATTCTGGTATAAAAATCATATCTTGAGCTAAACAGATCAAAATTGAGTAATTCTTGATTCATTGAAAAGCTAACATCTAGAGCTACAAATAATATGAATACCATGAAACCCAGTCTTCACGTTAAGGGGGACCAATTTGGCTTCAAAGTCACAATTTGTGAGTCATCGCCGGTTCAGAAGTAGTTGTGGTATTTTGGGCATATCTTTGGGTTTAGATGTCCGTTTTATATGATTCAGGTGTCATTTCAAAGATGATAAAGAGATATACAACTTTCATGCTTTGAATTTCGAGAAATCATGGATGCATCAAGGTTGAATTTTAGCTTGAAGTTTAAGACACAAGCAAGAACCCTAAGGAGCCCTTAAGTGCACCCGAGAAGACTATTTTGGGGTTTTTAGGGTGAATCTTGTGTTGTAACTAGGTTTCCTATTTTCCTATTTATTTACATTATTTAGGATGTAATTAGGGCCATGGAAGTGATTCAGGTCGCATAGGATGAAGAGAATTCGCTGCACACATTGAACTTGTGCAAATTAGGTATTTGAGTCCTAGTTTGACCAAGTTTTCTTAAGTATTTTGACATAGGTTTCCTATGTGACTTGGGCCATGAATTTTGTTGAGTTTTTACCCTAGTTTAGGCCTATAAATAGGCATATATTCTAGTTGTAAAACACAGCTTTCAACTAAAATATTATTACTAATTTGGAGAGATTTTTCTTCGATTTTTGGTGGACTACCCTGGTTCACAAGTGATACGATCAAAGAAAGCACAACTAAGGATGGCAAGGATCCATTGAAGATAACTAGTGGACCATTGACAAGAAAGAAGGTTAAGGAGCTCACTAGTGCACTTTAAGCTTTTGTCTCAAGCTTTTACATGGAGAATGGGCTTAGAATTTTGAAAGAAGCTCCTGGAACATGCAAGGAATCATATGCAGATGCTGGCCAAGCTTGGATTTTAACAGATTGGTGATATTCTGGTATAAAAATCATATCATGAGCTAAACAGAGGAAAATTGAGTGATTCTTAATTCATTGGAAAGCTAACATCTAGAGCTATAGATCATATGAATACCATGAAACCCAGTTTGCACGTTAAGGAGGTCCAATTTAGCATCAATGTCGCAATTTGTGAGTCATCGCTAGTTCAGAAGCAGTTGCAGTATTTTGGGTATATCTTTGGCTTTAGATGTCCATTTTATGTGATTCAGGTGCTATTTCAAATCTAAGAAAGAGATCTACAACTTTAATTCTTTGCCTTTTGATAAATCATGGTTGCATCAAGGTCAAATTTCAACTTGAATTTGAAGACACAAGCAAGAACCACTCGAGAAGACTATTTTGGGGTTTTTATGGCCAATCTTGTGTTGTAACGTATTTTATTTTATCTTCCTATTTATTTACATTATTTAGGATGTAATTTAGGCCATGGAAGTGATTCAGGTCACTTAGGATGAATGGAATTTTCTGCACACCTTAAACATGTGTTAAAAGTGTGTAAGAATCCTTGTTTGACTAGGTTTTCTTGAGTCCTTTGTAACTAGGTTTCCAAGGTGACTTGGGCTACGAATTTTGCTGAGTCTTTTACCCTAGTTTAGGCCAATAAATAGGCAAATATTCTGGTTGCAAAACAACAATCTTGACATGAAATAATATTGCTACTTCAAAGAATTTCTCTTTGGTTCTTTGTGGACTACCTTGGTGCACAGGTGTTCTTGTGTTCTTGGAGTTCTATACTTCCTGTTTCTAATCACAGGTTGATTAGGGGTGGGGGTTTCAAACCTAGTCATTTTGATGTCTTGTGGAGCTTGAATAATATCTTGGGCACGTTTCATGGTCTTTATACCATTGAGGTTCGCATCAGTTGGTATCAGAGCCACAAGTTCCATTGAAGGACATATCTTTGTGTTCTTGTTTATCTTCATTTTTCTTTCAATTTTTTCAGTAATTTCATGTTTTAATTCTCTATTTCAATCTTTTTTTATCTTGTTTCAGGTCTATGTTCTTTGTTTCCAACCTTGTTTCCAATCAAACAACCAAAACAACAAAAAGAAGTCAACTAGTGTTACCTTGTGTTCTCGATTTCAATTCATTTGTTCTTGTTTGTTTCTCTATTTTGTGTCTAGCCCTATTAATCTCTTTTTTTTTATTGTTTCTAGCATCCTAGAGTCAAGAAAATACCAAAAAAATAAGGATCCAAGTTCAGGAAGTTTCGGTACAAAACAAGTTGTTTCAAATTGTGCATATTTTCATACTTTGTCTTGGCTGAAAAGAAACCTAACTTTTTGTCTTTGGCAGCAAGGAACTTCAAGGAGAAAGTTGTTTTAGCATCAAAATAGTAGGCAAAAAAAAAAGAAAGAGAAACGAATAAAAAATAAAAAATAAAAGAGCTTGCAAAAGAAGTTTGCAGAAAGTGTTAAAATTTTTTTGTGCCTACAAACCTATCCCATTGATTTGAGCCAAAAAGCTTTCTTTGTGGTTCTTGTGATCATCAATTGCGAGAGCTTCCTAGAGTCTTTTAAAGCTTGTTTAGCCCACATCTTTTGGAGTCAAAATTGTTTTCAATAATTCAAGTTTTATTGTGTGCTTTAAGGACAGTTTTCTTAGAAATTTTGAGGACTCTTTGAATAGCAATATTCTCACTAACAAATTGAGTGTTTGAGTCTCATATTTTGAGTGAAACACATGAGGTGAGTGTTTGTGAGGATCCTTTTTTTCAGGAGCATGGAGGGCTAGGAGGATAGGAGGATGGAAGTAAGACACAATGAGGAGCCAAACATGAGAGAGCTTCAAGAAACTCTTAATAAACTTGTGGGGAGGATTGAAGACATTGACTTGAGATTGCCAAGGAGGCCAAATCCCATCTGGCAACCAAGGAAAGGTCTAAGAAGAGAAGAACCTGAGGAGGAAGAAGGACATTGGCATGACCATGGGTGTCCAAGGAGGGGGGAGCCAAGAGAGGATAACAACCTAAATTCCATCAGGCTTACCATTCCATCCTTCTAAGGGAAGAGTGATTCGGATGCATATTGGGAATGGGAGCAAAAAATTGAGATGGTGTTTGATTGCCATCATTACTCCAAGGAAAAGAAGGCTAAATTGAAGATTTCAGGATCTCATGATAACATATCTTTATGTTATCTACTCATGTACATGCCACATGCATTTTTTGTTCATTTGAGTTCAACATGAATATAAGCAAGCATTATTTTAATTTGTTTAACATATTTTATACATTTGATATAGCATATTGGTTTTACATACATATTGTGTCAAACAAATGCTACTAAGAACATTCATGTAAATAATAAATAAATCCTAGCATGCTACTAAACCAAGGAAGAATGTGTACCTTCCTTCTTGGTTATGTGTGGCAAAAAAGAGGAAGAACTTGATCTTGGAGGAGCACCTTGAGGCTTGAATTGAGATGAACAATCTTAATGTAAATCCACCCACAATGCTCTCAAAAAGTGTTTAATATTTCGGCCTCTAAAGGAAATAGGAGGAGAATAATTTTCTCTCAAGAAAATGGAGCAAATGGAGTGCCAAAGAATGCTTAAAATGGCCGGCCACTAAAGGCTATTTATAGATGACCAAAAGGCACACCTTTACACCAAGCAACGTGTCCTTTAAGCCAAAGAACACTTCCTTTGGCCAAGGGTCATCTATATTGGCGAAAATACATGTCTCTTTGGCCAAGGAACACTTCCTTTGGCCTAAGAGGCATGTTCTTTTGGCCAAGAGACATGTCTTGGCCGAAATGATGTGTCTCCTTGGGCAAGAAACATGTCTTTTGCAAAAGGACTAGCTATAACCACCAATGGCCGAAAATACATGTCTCTTAATGCCAAAGGACATCACTCTTGGTGCAATAACCACCTCAACCACCCCATGGCCGAATATACATGTCTCTTAAGGTCAAAGGACATCACTCTTGGTGCTATAACATGGCCGAACCCCATGGCCGAATATACATGTCTATTCACTCAAGGAACACTTCCTTTGGATGAAAGGACATGTTCTTTTAGCCAAGAGTTATTTCTTTTGATGAAGAGACATACCTTTACACAAAAGATGTGTCTCTTGGTGGTTTTGAGCTAAAAGCAAGGTGAGCTGGCACAAAGCTAGCTCACTATGCTACTTATGCACCATTGAGCTCCTTTGAGCTCCAACCAAGCACCATGAACTGAGGTCCAGCTCCTAGAGCTGACCTTGAGCTGGAGTTAGCTGCTCTCAGCTGAAGTGAACTGAAGTCCAGCTACATTCAGCTACCAAAAGCTGAAGTGAGCTGACTTGAGCTGCTACTTATAGCTTGAGCTAACTTGAGCTGAAGTCCAGCTACTTTGAGCTACTTATAGCTGAAGTGAGCTGACTTGAGCTGAAGTCCAGCTACATTGAGCTACAGCTGAAGTGACTTGCTGACTTGAGCTGACTTGAGCTGAAGTCCAGCTAAGTGAGCTAACTTGAGCTGAAGTTGAGCTAGCTGAAGTGAGCTACTTTGAGCTACTAACTTGAGCTGAAGTGAGCTGAGCTACTTATAGCTTAAGTGAGCTGACTTGAGCTAAAGGGAGCTACTTCTAGCTGCCTTAGATAGCTGTTCAAGCTAGAGTTAGCTCAATGAGCTCAAATCCTATCTTAAAAGGATCTTGGTGCGCCAAGAATTCCAACAAACTCCCACTCGCACTAAGATGCTTTTAAACTTCCAGCTCCCACTCAAAACAAACTCCTTAATCCTTATAGCCGAAATAATCCAGACACTTCTACATATATAGAGTTGTGGGTGCGACCTCAGGCACACACACTAAGTCTCTTCTATTGAGGTTGTTAGACTCTCAATAGAAGATTGTCCTCTCCTCATAGTTTGAACTTCTTCAAACTTTCTTTGAACACATCAAATTCAAGTGTGTTGCTTAAACACATCAAGCTTGCTTGAACACATCAAGTTATGCCTTTCAGACCCCAGACATATGATACACTTCTTAATCACAATCAGTCTCTTTCTTAGAATTTCAACTCCTTGAAATCCATGATTGTATTAAGCATTGAGTACTCATTTCAATCACTTGTCATTCAATCTAGCATACTACTCACAGTAATATGTGGGCCCAAGATTGAATTTAGTGAACGTGTATCATCTTAATGTCTTTCCTTTTAGCTTCAACTACTTAGGTCAATGAGTTAACATGATTACCCAAAAGGAGGATACTCCAGTCTCATTTCTCTAAGACCTTCGACAACCAATCAAAGTAATCATAATTAACTCAACTTCCTAATAGCAAGCCATAGTCACTAAGAGTCTGATTCGAAGAATCTCACACTAAGCAAGAATAGAGACAACTTGCTTAAATTCTTCTCTGGTCGTATTTCATGGTCATGGAACACTTGGAAACACATCCATTAAAGTTCCATAATACACTTCTAAGGTGTTTTACTCATGTCACTCCCACTTGGAGTGATCTCCATTCCAATTGAGGAGTGTGTCATTTCTCCCTCTTAAAACACCATGAAGTGTACTCCTCTTAACATATAAAAGGAGGACATGTCAATAACCATGAAATTTCTCCATGTAAGCCTTAGCTTACATCTAACATAGGCTAGGATGTATGAATGGTCATACAAACTGAATGCACCAAAGCATTGAATCTTGATTACTCATAATCAAGGCGACCATAAAAGCTAAAGTGTCATGTGTTGGAGCATGACTCCCACTTAAATGTATCATTCACTTAAGTTTCATTTAAGTCTTTAGCCAGTCTCATCCTTAATCTTACACAAAGATCAAGGGCGAATGACTTGTGTGAGAAAGTCATCCTCTGCCTATGTTTGACATGTTCATTTGTTCGTTGTGATTCATAAAATTGAACTGAGTATTTCATAAAATAATCTGTATTATTTCAAAGAAATACATAACATGTGTGACACCAAAGAGGTGAAGTACATCCAACATTTACATTCTTCTAAGACCCATTGCTCTAACATGTCGAGCAAATACAAGTGGTGGCAATGGCTTAGTGAGAGGATCTGCCACCATCAGGTCTGTAGAAATGTACTCAATCCTAACTTCACCCTCTTCAATTGCATCCCGCACAAAGTTATATTTCATGCTAATGTGCTTGGTTTTTCCATGGTATTTGGGGTCCTTGGTATAAGCCATGGCTGCCATACTATCACTGTAGATAGTAATAGGTTTCTCAATAGAAACCCTGGACTCCAAATTCTTAAGGAAATAACCTAGCCAAAGGGCTTCTTGTACAGCTGAGGCACATGAAACAAATTCAGCCTCCATTGTGGACAATGCTGTACAAGTTTGCTTCTTACTACACCAAGTAGTAGCCCCACCATTTAGCATGAAAAGATAACCAGATGTAGACTTGCTGGAGTCTCTATCTCCTCCCCAATCAGCATCAGAATAGCCACGTAAACCAAGGTCTTTACCTTGGTAACAAAGCCAATAATCCTTAGTACCCTTGAGGTACCTTAGGATCCTCTTGACACTCTTCCAATGCTCCAGACCAGGGTTGGAAGAATATCGTGCTAAAAGACCAACCGCTTGGCTGATGTCTGGCCTTGTACATAACATGGCGTACATCAAGCTACCAATGGCACTTAGGTAGGGAATCTGAGCCATCTCTTCCTTCTCCTTTGGAGTCTTAGGACATAAGTCCTCTCCAATCTTGCAACCATATGCAAGAGGTGTACTCATGGGCTTTGCATTTGTTAAGTTGAACCTTGCAAGAATCTTATCAATATAAGGCTCTTGAGAAAGGGCCAATAGCCTTGCCTTTCTATCCCTCAGGATCTTAACCCCTAGAATAAAGGCAGCCTCTCCCATGTCCTTCATGTCAAAGGTGGAAGACAACCATCCCTTGATGGTACTTAACAATGCAAGCCCATTACTTGCAATCAGTATATCATCTACATATAGAGTCAATACTGCAAAACTAGACCCAGAAGAGTACAAGTATACACAATGGTCTTCATGCATCATCACAAAGCCATAGCTTGTGATTGCATGGTGAAACTTCAAGTACCACTGTCTTGAAGCTTGCTTAAGACCATAGATAGACTTCTTTAGTCTACATACCTTGTCCTCTTGACCCTTTTGGACAAACCCCTCAGGTTGTCTCATATATATCTCCTCACTCAAATCACCATTGAGAAAGGCGGTCTTTACATCCATCTGATGTAACTCTAGGTCTAGATTTGCCACGATGGCAAGTAATATCCTGATGGAAGTGAATTTCACAACAGGAGAGAAGGTGTCTTTGAAATCAACACCCTCCTTCTGTGTAAAACCCTTGGCCACCAAACGGGCCTTGTATCTTTCGATACTTCCATCAGAGTTCACCTTGATCTTGAGAACCCACTTGTTCCCAATTGCCTTACGGCCTGGAGGAAGATCACTTAGCTCCCAAACCCCATTGAGATGCATTGAATGCAACTCATCCTTCATTGCATTTAGCCACTCTTCCCTCTGTGCACCCTCAAGAGCCTCCTTAATGTTACTTGGCTCATCTATCTCAGATGCAACCAAATTTGCCTCACTATCCAAGATCCACCATTCTTTAGGTGGTCCAAATTTCCTCATTGATCTTCTCAATGTAGGCTGAGATGGAGGCAACTCATGCTCCATCTCTTGAGGCTCAACATTTTGCTCTTGAGTATCCTCAACTCCCTCTTGAACAAAACCTTCCTCTTGGAGGTCTTGCTCATGTTGGTCCACAACAACAGGCATTTCTGGAGCCATTGCTCCATGTGGTTGAGGTACTCCCTCTAGAGTAGGTGCATGTGTCCCAGGTGTCCTTATGACACTTGGTTGATCCTCATCTAGGATCTGGCTTAATGAGGTTAAGTCACCACGCTCACCAACTTTGGGGAACTCATCCTCCACAAAGTTAGCATTCCTTGCATCAAAGATGTTCCCAATTTTGTGACTTACATCCAAGAACACATAACCCCTAGATTGTTCAGCATAACCAAGGAAGGCACACTTCCTCCCTCTTGGACCCAACTTTCCCAAAGGGTGGTCCGTTATGTGAACATAAGCTAAACAACCCCAAGGGCGTAAATAGCTTAGGTTAGGAGTTTTCTTCTTCCATAACTCATATGGAGAAGAATTCACATTCTTGGTGGGTACTCTATTAAGGACATGAACTGCACACAGCAGTGCATCACTCCAATAAGTGATGTCTAAATTGGCCTTTGCCATCATGGAACGTACCATGTCCATAAGAGTTCTATTCTTCCTCTCAGACACTCCATTCTGTTGGGGTGTCCAAGGAAGGGTGAACTCCCTCTCAATACCTTTCAAGTCACAAAATGCTTTGAATGCATTAGATGTATACTCTCCACCCCTATCTGTCCTCAAGGACTTAATCTTCTTACCTACTTGGTTCTCAACCAAGTACACATACTTCTCAAAGCATGCCAAGGCCTCTGCCTTGTTTCTGAGTAAGTAGATATGGGTGAATCGAGTATAATCATCTGTGAATGTGATGAAATACTTAAATCCATTTCTAGATTCAACCCTCATTGGCCCACACAGGTCAGAGTGAACTAAACTAAGTGCCTCACCTCTCCTAGTTGCTTTGCCAAAAGGCTTTCTTGTGGCTTTGCCTTCTAGGCATGATTGACAACTTGGAAGGACAACCTTGGTCAAGGAACCTAGCAAGCCACCCTTGGCTAGCTTGTTCATTCTATCTTGACCAATATGACCTAACCTTTCATGCCATCTCATTTCATTTGTGACCTCTGTCACATAGCAACTAGGACTTGCAACAGAATGGTCAGTTGGCTTTAACTCATAAAGCCCATTATTAACTGAACAAGTGCACACTATCTGATTATCTTTAATAATAGACACACTATTATTAAAGAAATTAAAGCAATAATTGTACTTCAACATACAACTTATAGAAATCAAATTTCTACAAATGTTTGGTACATACAATACATCTATTAGATACAAATATCCAATATCTATAGGAATTCTACATGTTCCTATGCCTTCTACTTCCAGCCTGGCATCATTTCCCATTGAACGTGCTTAGCTCCTTTTGAGAGCTTCCTGTAGGCCACGAACCAGGACTTGTCTCGGGCTATGTGGTCTGTTGCTCCCGAGTCTACAATCCACAAAGAATTGCACTCAGTTAGTAATGTACATGACACAACATGTACAATGGAAGTAGAAGGGTATGTATGTACCTTGGGTGGACCTTTGCAATCCTTTGCAAAGTGTCCTTTATACCCACAGTTGAAGCACTTTAGCTTGCTTATGTCCCGTTTCTTCTTGAACCTTTTCTTAGAAGCAGGAACTTTTCCCTTGCCCTTCCTTGGCCCTCCTTTTCCACCATTCTTCTTCCATCCCTTCTGGATAGAAGATGAGGCAACATATGCCTTAGAATGGTCCTTGAGGGCCATTACCTCAGCCTCAAGGAGGAGGTGACGGGCAATGTCATCAAATGACATTATTTGAGGGTTATGGCGTAAGTTGACCTTCATCAACTGCCATTCCTCATCAGGCAAGGAACGAATTATTGCTTGCACTTGTTGCTCATCAGTGAGCACATGCCCTGCCGTCTTGAGTTGGTGGATCATGCGTGACATCTCACGCAAGTGAGCACTCATAGAGTGATCAGCACGCTTCACATAATTCTCAAACCTGAGAATCATCGAGCGTTGTTTCTCTACAGAAACATCTCCATACTTGGCCTTGACAGAGTCCCATATGGCCCTGGCCCCCTCAAGCATGGAGAATTCCACCATAATCTCATCCACCATAGTGGAAAGGAGAGTGACTCTACACATAGAGTTCTTCTTTAGGAATGCCTCATAGGCAGTCTTATCCTCTCCCTCAGCAGGAGGCATGATCTCTTGAGTGAGTACATCAAGAGTATCTTGCTCAGTTAAAATGAATTTGACTTTCTGTTGCCAAATTGAATAGTTTTCACCATCCAATTTGAGGTCACGGTTTAATTCTGCAACTATATTCTTACAAGCCATCTACATTGATGCAATTCACATGTTTTAGTTCAATTTACACAACAAGACTCAACAAAGCAACATGTGTATGAAACAACTTCTAACATGCTCATATATGGCAAAAGAGATGCATATAGCATTCAATCAGAAATATATAGACATGCCTTCATTGCTTCATACACATATCCTTCATTAGCCTTATCAAAATCATACACATATGTATGATCCTAAATCATGCTCACTACATGCAACATATACATGTTCATGACCTAAGCTCTAATACCAATTGAAGATTTCAGGATCTCATGATAACATATCTTATGTTATCTACTCATGTATATGCCACATGCATATTTGTTCATTTGAGTTCAACATGAATATAGGCATGCATCAACATGTTTAACATAACATATGCATTTGATATACATAGCATTAATTTTACATACAAATTGTGTCAAATAAATCCTAGCATGCTACTAAGAACATTCATGTAAATAATAAATGAAACCTAGCATGCTACTAAACCAAGAAAGAATGTTTACCTTTCTTCTTGGTTATCTTTGGCAAAAACTTGAGGAAGAACTTGATCTTGGAGGAGCACCTTGTTCTTGAATTGAGATGAACAATCTCAATGTAAATCCACCCACAATGCTCTAAAAAAGTGTTCTAATATTCTGGCTATCTAAAGGAAATGGAAGGAGAAAACTTTTCTCTCAAGAAAATGGAGCAAATGGAGTGCCAAATTCGTGCTTAAAATGGCCGGCCACTAAAGGCTATTTATAGATGACCAAAAGGCACACCTTTACACCAAGCAAGGTGTCTTTTAAGCCAAAGAACACTTCCTTTGGCCAAGGGTCATCTATGGTGGCGAAAATACATGTCTCTTTGGCCAAGGAACACTTCCTTTGGCCTAAAAGGCATGTTCTTTTGGCCAAAGACATGTCTTGGTTTCTTGATGTGTCTCCTTTTCAAGGAACATGTCTTTCTTGCCTTTGCCAAAAATACATGTTCTTTAAGGCCAAAGGACATCACTCTTGGTGCTATAACCACCTCAACCACCTCATGGCCAAATATACATGTCTCTTAAGGTCAAAGGACATCACTCTTGGTGCTACCCCAACCACCCCATGGCCGAATATACATGTCTTTTCACTCAAGGAACACTTCCTTTGGATGAAAGGACATGTTCTTTTAGCCAAAAGTCATGGTTCTTTTGATGAAGAGACATACCTTTACACAAAAGATGTGTCCTTGGTGGTTTTGAGTAAAAGCAAGGTGAGCTGGCACAAAGCTAGCTCACTATGCTACTTATGCACCATTGAGCTCCTTTGAGCTCCAACCAAGCTCCATGAACTGAGGTCAATAGCTCCTAGACTGACCTTGAGCTGGAGTTAGCTGCTCTCAGCTGAAGTGAACTGAAGTCCAGCTACAACTACCGAAGCTGAAGTGAGCTGACTTGAGCTGACTTGAGCTAACTTGAGCTGAAGTAGCTAGGGCCAGCTACTTATAGGAGGATGGAAGTGAGACACAATGATGAGCCAACCATGAGAGAATTTCAAGAAACTCTCAATAGACTTGTGGGGAGGATTGAGGACATTGACTTGAGGTTGCCAACGAGACCAAATCCCATCTTGCAACCAAAGAGAGCTCCAAGGAGAGAAGAACCCGAGGAGGAAGAAAGAGTTTGGCATGACCTTGAGCTTCCTTGAGCTGAGCCAAAGGAGGACAACAAGCTAACTCCATCAAGCTTACCATTCCAGCTCCTTAGATAGCTGTTCCAATGCTGGGAGTGTTAGCTCAAAGATTGAAATCCTGTCTTAAAAGCCATCTTTGTGCCAAGGAAAAGAAGGTTAAATTGGCTACCATAAAGTTCACTAATTATGCTCTTGTATGGTGGAATCAGGATGTTACTTCTAGGAGAAGGAATGAGGAGGAGCCCATACACACATGGAGAGCCCTTAAAGCCTTAATGAGGAGGAGATTTGTGCCTAGCAACTACACTAGAGATCAACGCCTCAAGCTTCAAAAGCTAGTGCAAGGCCAAAGGAGTGTGGAGGACTACCATAAAGACTTGGAGATAACCTTGACTCGAGCCAACATCATGGAGGATGAGGAGACCACCATTGCTAGATTCATTAATGGTCTCAATCCTGAGATTGCCAACAAAGTGGAAATGGTGCCTTATTTCAACATGGAGGATTTGCTTCATTATGCCACTAAGGCCGAGAGGATCATCAAAAGGTCCAAGGCATCCAAGATGTGTCAAGGAAGAATTTCCACATGGAGAGGAGCATGGAGTAAGGATGTGAGAGAAGTACCCAAGCCAAAAGTGGAGGCCACAAAAGGAGACTTGTCTCGGCCTCAACAAGAAAAGTCAATCATGCTTGTACCACTTTCACCACAACAAGTCTTGGAGGATCAAAGAAAATTTCAAAGTGAGGTTGAGAGAAAAGAAAAAGAGGGGAAAGTTGAGGGCAAGAGTGATGAGGGGAAAGCCGAGAGAACAACCGAGAGATTAAGTGAGAAGAGTGAACATGAGGGGAAGAAGAGTGGAGAGTTCCCGAGAGAAGAAATTGAGTGCGAAGTTGAGAGAAGACAAGAGTGTAATGAACCCAAGCCGAGTGAAGAGAGAAAGACCTACAGAGAAGCCATACTTTCATCTAACATAACAAAGTCTTTTTCTAGTGTTGTGTTGTCTTCTTTTCAGGACTTAAGTGGAGATGAGCTACAAGAATCAAGTGAGTTGCTGCCCATCGAAGAAGTTGGTGTTCCCAATATTCCAAGTCATGTCCCATGCATCAAACCAACAAAGGAGGTTGAGAAGGAACAATTTGAGGTAAGTCCAAGTGATTTCATATGCAAAAGTTTGCCTAACATTGTTTCTTATCCTAAAATCAAGGGCATGAAATTTTTGCAACTCCAACCAAAGCCATTGAGTGCAAAGGTGAAAATTTTGTGGTTTCCAAAGGAAGATACTTGGAGACTAAGTCCAACCACTGTAATGTATTTCTTCCTAACACCTAGATTTGATGTAGTTTTGCATGAAAATCTCAAACAATGTGTGTTTGCTTGCAATGTTATTTTGACAAATGGTTTTCATGAAACTAGATTAAGAGAAGGAAGTAAGCATGAAAATTTGACAAAATATGGTTTTAAGCTTCTAATTCTTTGGTTTTGTCAAATCCTCTTTTGAATTCCATGAGTTTCTCTAAAGAAAAATCTGTTTTGGTGTCTTTTGTTTTTGAATTTGTTTGTTTTGCATCCATTTCACATTGTTTTGTTCTGTCTCAAGTTAAATCTACTTCTTTGGAATTTTTCATGCATAAATTGGTTCTTACACATGCATTACATATTTCTTTGATTTTCATTCATGTTCAGCCCATTTTTGTGCATCAATCTTTAATTTCCAGCAAGCATTTTTTTGCCATGACACATGCATTACACAAACTTTTGAGCATTGATCTTTTTGCTTTATGTCCAAACCTGAAAGTTTTTATTTTGAGTGAAAATTCTGGTTTTAAATTCAGCCTTTTAAGGAGGTATGTTGAGTCCTTTGTTTTGTGTCACATCCCATTCACAAATTTCATGCATTGTTGTGCATATACATGCAAAAATAAGTTTGTTTGTTTCACTTAATCCTATCTACTCCAATCTTGTTTCATTTAAAATGCTTAGGATTTTTGTGAAATTCATGCATCCTAGTTTTGTTATTAGTTTAGGCCACATTGTGTTCAATTCTTGTTTGTTTGAATGGCCTATGCAAACTATTGTCTTGACATGCATAACTTGTGTTTTTCATAACCATAACACTTGTGTGAGTTTAGGTCCATTTGTTTTGAGTGCATACAGCATCCCTAAGGTAAATTATTCCAACACTTTTCCTAGTTGTGAGAGTAATGTTTTTGAGATGGCAAAGACAATGAAAGTGATGCCTAGAGTTAAGATGAAAATTGTGCAAAATTTCAGATTTTTTGTGCTAATTGCTTCTAACTTTGTTTTTGACCCTGGAGGTATCAAAATTATCATTGCATTTGGATATTGGTTCAGGTTTTTCACAAGATTAAAGCTCCATACACAAGCATTCCATGCTATTGGTGCTTATGTGAAAGGTAAGTGCTTATGTGTTGATTATTTCATTGTTATTGATTCAATTCCCTTTTCTAATGCAGGTTTTGATTCGAGGATGAATCCTTCTAAGGAGGGGGGAGCTGATATGATCAAAGAAGGCACAACCAAGGATGGCAAGGATCCATTGAAGATAACTAGTGGACCATTGACAAGGAAGAAGGCTAAGGAGCTCACTAGTGCAAGCTTTTGTCTCAAGCTGGGCTTAGGAAAGGATGTTGCAAGGAATCATATGGAGATGATGGCCAAGCTTGGATGTTGACAGATTGGCGATGTTCTGGTAGAAAAATCATATCTTGAGCTAAACAGATCAGAATTGAGTGATTCTTGATTCATTGGAAAGATAACATCTGGAGCTACAAATCATATGAAGACCATGAAACCCATTTTGCACGTTAAGGAGGTCCAATTTAGCTTCAAAGTCGCGATTTATGAGTCATCGCTGGTTCAGAAGCAGTTGCAGTATTTTGGGCATATCTTTGGATTTAGATGTCCGTTTTGTGTGGTTCAGGTGTCATTTCAAAGCTAAGAAAGAGATATACAACTTTCATGCTTTACATTTTGAGAAATCATGGTTGCATCAAGTTCGAATTTCAGCTTGAAGTTGAAGACACAAGCAAGAACCACCTGAGAAGACTATTTTGGGGTTTTTATGGCCAATCTTGTTTTGTAACGTATTTTATTTTATTTTCCTATTTATTTACATTATTTAGGATGTTATTTAGGCCATGGAAGTGATTCAGGTCACTTAGGATAAATGGAATTTGCTGCACACCTTAAACATGTATTAAAAGGGTGTTGGAATCCTAGTTCGACTAGGTTTTCTTGAGTCCTTTGTAACTAGGTTTCCTAGGTGACTTGGGCTGCGAATTTTGCTGAGTATGTTACCCTAGTTTAGGCCTATAAATAGGCACATATTCTGGTTGCAAAACAATAGCATTCACATGAAATAATATTGCTACTTTGGAGGGAATTTCTCTTTCGTTCTTTGTGGACTACCTTGGTGCACAATTGTGCTTGTGTTCTTGGAGTTCTATACTTCTTGTTTCTAATCACAGGTTGATTAGGGGTGGGGGTTTCAAACCTAGTCATTTTGATTTCTTGTGGAGCTTGAATAACATCTTGAGCACGTTTCATGGTCTTTATACCATTGGGGTTTGCATCAACAAGTGTGCTTATATTCTTTGTGTTTTTATACTTCACGTTCCTAGTCACAGGTTGATTAGGGGTGGGGATCTTCAAATCCAGTCTCTTTGACGTCTTGTGGAGCTTGAAAAACATCTTGGGCATGATTCATGGTCCTCATACACAAGAATGCTTCCATTTCATTCCAAACAAGTTGTGAATGTTTCCATTTCACTCCAAACGAGTTGTGAAGGTTTCATTTCATTCCACACAAGTTGTGAATGTTTCCCATTTCATTCCAAATGAGTTGTGAATGTTTCCATTTCATTTGGAACAAGTTGTGAATGTTTCCATTTCATTCAAAAGTAGTTGTCAGTGTTTCCATTTCAATCCAAACATGATGTGAATATTTCCAATTCATTCCAATCGAGTTGTGAATGTCCCCATTTCATTCAAAACCAGTCGTGAATGTTTCCATTTCATTCCAAATAAGTTGTGAATGTTTCCATTTCATTTCAAACAAGATGTGACTGCTTCCATTTCATTCCAAACAAGTTATGAATGTTTCCAATTCATTCCAACCAAGTTGTGAACGTTTCCATTTCATTCCAAACAAGTTGTGAACATTGACACTTCATTCAAAACTAGTTGTGAACATTTCCATTTCATTCCAAACAAGTTGTGAATGTTTCCATTTCATTCCAAACAAGTGTTAATGTTTCCATTTCATTCCATACAAGTTCTAAATGTTTCCATTTCATTCCAAACAGGTTGTGAACCTTTCCATTTCTTTCCAAACAAGTTGTGAATGTTTCCATTACATTCGAAACAAGTTGTGAATGTTTCCATTTCCTTCCAAACAATTTGTGAATGTTTAAATTTCATCCCAAAACAAGTTTTGAATGTTTCCATTTCATTCTACACAAGTTTTGAATGTTTCCATTTCATTATACACAAGTTGTGAATATTTCCACTTTAATCGAAACAAGTTGTAAATGTTTCCATTTTATTCCAAACAGTTTGTGAATGTTTCCATTTCTTTCCAAACAGGTTATGAATGTTTCCATCTCATTCCAAATAAGTTGTGAATGTTTTCATTTCATTCAAAACAAGTTGTGAATGTTTCCAACTCATTCCTAACAAGTGTGAATGTTTTCATTTCATACCAAACAAGTTGTGAATGTTTCCAAATTCATTCCTAACAAGTTGTGAATGTTTCCACTACATTAAACATAAGTTGTGAATGTTTCCACTGCATTAAACATAAGTTGTTAATGTTTCCATTTGATTCCAAACAAGTTGTGAAAGTTTTCCATTTCATTCGAAACAAGTTATGAATGTTTATAATTCATTCCAAATGAGTTGTGAATGTTTCCATTTCATTAGAAAATAGTTGTGAAAGTTTCCATTTCATTTGAAACAAGTTGTGGATGTTTCCAATTCATTCCAAACAAGTTGTGAATGTTCCCAATTAATCCGAAACTAGTTGTGAATGTTTCCTTTTCATTCCAAAGAAGTTGTGATTGTTTCCATTTCATTCCAAAGAAGTTGTGAATGTTTCCATGTCATTCCAAACAACTATGAACATTACTAGTTCATTCCAAACAAGTTGTGAATGTTTCCGTTTCCTTCCAAACAAGTTGTGAACCTTTCCATTTCATTCCAAACAAGTTGTGAATCTTTCCGTTTCCTTCCAAACAATTTGAGAATGTTTCCATTTCATTTGAAACTGGTTGTGAATGTTTTCATTTCATTCCAAACAAGTTCTGAATGTTTCAATTTCATTTCGAACAAGTTATGAATGTTTCCACTTCATTCAAAATAGGTTGTTATTGTCTGAATTTCATTCCAAATAAGTTGTCAACTCTTCTTTTCATTCGAAAAAAATTGTGAATGTACCGATTCCATTTGAAAACTAGTTGTGATTGTTTCCATTTTATTCCGATGTCGTTAATGTTTCCATTTCATTCCAAACAAGTTATGAATGTTTCCATTTCATTCGAAACAAGTTGTTAATGTTTCCAACTCATTCCAAAGAAGTTGTCAATGTTTCCATCTAATTAGAAACTAGTTGTTCATGTTTCCATTTTATTCCAAATGAGTTGCGAATGTTTCCATTTCATTCCAAATGAGTTGTGAAGGTTTTCATTTCATCCCACACAAGCTATGAACATTTCCATTTAATTCGAAACAAAGTTGTTAATGTTTCCATTTCATTCCAAACAAGTTGTGATTGTTTCCATTTCATTCCAAACAAGATGTGAATGTTTCTATTTCATTCTAATCAAGGTGTAAATGTTTCCAATTCATTCCAAACAATTTAAAAATGTTTCCATTTCATTCCATACAAGTTGTGAATATTTCCGTTTCATTCAAAATTAGTTGTGAACGCTTTCATTTCATTCCAAACAAGTTGTGAATGTTTCCAATTGATTCCAATCGAGTTGTGAAAGTTTCCATTTCATTCAAAACTAGTTGTGAATGTTTCCATTTCATTCCAAACAAGTTCTGAATGTTTCCATTTCATTCCGAACAAGATGTGAATGCTTCCATTTCATTCCAAACAAGTTGCGAATGTTTCCAATTTATTCCATACAAGTTGTGAACATTTTCATTTCATTGCAAACAAGTTGTGAATGTTTCCACTTCATTCAAAAATAGTTGTGAACATTTCCATTTCATTCCAAACAAGTTGCGATAGTTTTGCATTTCATTCCAAATAAGTTATCGATGGTTCCATTTTATTCCAAACAAGTGCGAAGGTTTCCATTTTGATATGCTCGAGGAAGGCACACTAAAGGAAGGCAAGGACCCATTAAAGGTTTCTAGTGCACTAACGACAAGGAAGAAAGCTAAGGAGCTCTCAAGTGTACTACAAGGCTTTGTTTCAAGCTTCTTCATGGAGAATGGACATGGGACTTCACAAGGAGCTTCTAGAACTCTCAAGACATCATATGGAAATGATGGACATGCTTGGTACTCAGTTCTAGAGTGCTTAGACAAGTCACAAAGCAAGGACACCAAGGACACCACTCAAAGTGCACCATTTGAGCCCCCTTAAGTGTTCTTATTGCATTTTGTGTCTATAAGCTGGATTTTTGAGCTCTAACTTTCAAGACCTCTTTTTGCACATCTAAGAGGAAGATTCATGTCATTGGAACTCAAAGATTCAAGCTGGGAGCTGAAGATACAAGTGAAAGCCCTAAAGTGCCCAAAAATGCACCCGAAAAGGCTATTTGGGGGTTTTCGGGTTTAATCTTGTATTTGCATTTTATTTTCATGTTCAATTCCTATTTAGATACATTATTTAGGATGTTATTTAGGCTACAGAATTAATTCAGGTCACTTAGGACAAGTGGCATACGCTGCATACACTAAACAAGGTTAGAAAGGTTTAGGAGTCCTAGTTTGACTAGGTTTTCTTGAGTCCTTTGTAACTAGGTTTCCTAGGTGACTTGGGCTGCGAATTTTGCCCAGATTTTTACCCTAGTTTAGGCCTATATAAAGGCACATATTCTGGATGTAAACACACAGATTATTGCTGAAATAATATTGCTCTTTGGAGAGGTTTTCTCTTTGGTTCTTTGTGGACTGCCTTGGTGCACAAGTGTGCTTGTGTTCTTGGAGTTCTATACTTCTTGTTTCTAATCACAGGTTGATTAGGGGTGGGGGTTTCAAACCTAGTCTTTTTGATGTCTTGTGGAGCTTGAATAACATCTTGGGCACGTTTCATGGTCTTTATACCATAGGGGTTCGCATCAGTTGGTATCAGAGCCACAAGTTCCATTGAAGGACATATCTTTGTGTTCTTGTTTATCTTCGGTTTTCTTTCAATTTTTTTCCAGTAATTTTGTGTCTTAATTCTCTATTTTAATCCTTTTTCTTCTTGTTTCAGGTCTGTCCTTTTTATTCCATCCTTGTTCAAGTCCGAAAATCACAAAAACAACAAAAAGAAGTCAATCCGTGTTGTCTAGTGTTCTCGGTTTCAAATTGTTTGTTCCTGATTATTTCTTATCTTTCTGTTTCATGTCCAGCCATATTAATCTTTCTTGTTTTCATTGTTTCCAGCATCCTAGAGTCAAGAAAACACCAAAAAAAGAAGGATCCAAGTTGAGGAAGTTTCGGTATCAAAAAAGTTGTTTCAAATTGTGCAAGTTTTCAATAGTTTCTTGTTTTGGCCGAATAGAAAACTGACTTTTTGTCTTTGGCAGCAAGGAACTTCAAGGAGAAAGTTGTTTTAGCATCAAAACAGCAAGCAAAAAAAAAAAAAGAAAAAAAAAAGAAAAGAAAAAAAAAGAAAGAAAGAAAAGAAAGAAGAAAAGAGCTTGCAAAAAGAAGTTTTCTCAAAGTGTTGAAAGTTTTGTGCCCCAAAACCTATCCCATTGTTTTTAAGCCAAAAAGCTTTCTTTGTGGTTCTTGTGATCATCAATTGCAAGAGCTTCTTAGAGTCTTTTAAAGCTTGTTTAGCCCACCTCTTTTGGAGTCAAAATAGTTCTTCAAAAATTCAAGTTTTCTTGTGTGCTTTGAGGATAGTTTTCTTAGAACTTTTGAGAACTCTTTGAATAGCAATATCTCACTAACAAATTGAGTGTTTGAGTGTTCATCTTTTGAGTGAAACACGTGAGGTGAGTGTTTGTGAGGATCTTTGAATTTTCAGGAGTATGGAGGGCCAAGAGGATAGGAGGATGGAAGTGAGGAACAATGATGAGCCAACCATGAGAGAGCTTCAAGAAACTCTCAATAGACTTGTGGGGAGGATTGAGGACATTGACTTGAGGTTGCCAAGGAGACCAAATCCCATCTTGCAACCAAGGAGAGGTCCAAGGAGAGAAGAGCCCGAGGAGGAAGAAGGGCATTGGCATGACCATGGGCTTCCAAGGAGGGGGGAGCCAAGGGAGGACAACAATCTAAGCTCCATCAAACTTACCATTCCACCTTTCCAAGGGAGGAGTGATCCAGATGCATATTGGGAGTGGGAGCAAAAGATTGAGATGGTGTTTGAGTGCCATCACTATTCTGAGGAAAAGAAAGTTAAATTGGCTACTATTGAATTCACTGATTATGCTCTTGTATGGTGGAACCAGGTTGTCACTTCTAGGAGAAGGAATGAGGAGGAACCCATCAATACATGGAGAGCTCTTAAAGCCATGATGAGAAAGAGATTTGTTCCAAGTTACTACTATAGAGATCAACACCTCAAACTTCAAAGGCTTGTGCAAGGCCAAAGGAGTGTGGAGGACTATCATAAGGACTTGGAGATGACACTAAGCCGAGCCAATATCATTGAAGGATGAGGAGGCTACCATTGCTAGATTCATCAATGGCCTTAACCATGAGATTGCCAACAAAGTGGAGATGGTGCCATATGTCAACATGGAGGATTTGCTTCACCATGCCACTAAGGCCGAAAGAATCATCAAGAGGTCTAAGGCATCCAAGATGGCTCAAGGAGGAAGTTCCACATGGAGGGGAACATGGAGTAAGGAGGCACCAAAGCCAAGAATGGAGGCTACCAAAGGGAGGCATGTCTCGGCCTCAACAAGACAAACCCAAGGTGCCACCCAAAGATGTGCCCAAGTCAAGGGAGATTGAATGCTTCAAGTGTAGAGGCAAGGGGCACTACATGAGAGATTGTCCTAACAAAAAGGTGATGATTCTCAAAGATGATGGTGAGATCACATCCGAGGAGGAGGATGCCATGGAGGAGACACCACCTTTGGAGGATGAAGAGCAAAACACACTTGAGCCCGAGGAGGGTGACTTTGCTTTTGTTGCTAGGAGAGCTCTAAGTATGCAAACTAAGGAGGAGGCCAATCAAAGAGAGTGTATCTTTCACACTAGATGCCGAATTAAAGATCAAGTGTGTAGCCTTATTGTTGATGGAGGAAGTTGCACCAATGTAGCAAGTTCAACCATGGTGGAGAAGTTGAAGCTTCCAACTCAAAAGCACCCATAACCATATAGGCTTCAATGGTTGAATGATGCCGGGGAGGTAAAAGTGGTAAAGCAAGTTTCGGTTAAATTCAAAATTGGTACTTACCATGATAAAATTCTTTGTGATGTTGTTCCTATGCATGCTTGCCACATTTTGCTTGGAAGGCCGTGGCAATTTGATAAGAAAGTCACACATGATGGAGAGAAAAACTTGTACTCATTTGTCCATGAAGGAAGGCCAGTCACACTTAGTCCACTTTCACCACAACAAGTTTTGGAGGATCAAAGGAAACTTCAAAGTAAGGTTGAGAGAAAAATAAATGAGGGGAAAGTTGAGGGCAAGAGTGAAGAGGGGAAAGCCGAGAGACAACATGAGAGAACAAGTGAGATGAGTGACCATGAGGGGAAGAAGAGTGGAGAGTTCCCAAGAGAAAAGAATGAGAGGAAGTTGAGTGGAAAAAAAGAGTGCTATATTGCTAAAATGAGTGATGTGAGGAAAGCCATTCAAGCACAAAGACCAGTGCTTCTTTTAATTTACAAAGAATCTTTACTTGTTGTCAATGATCTAACACATCTTCCTAGTGTTGTTGTGTCTTTGTTGCAGGACTTTGAAGATGTTTTCCCTGAAGATTCGAGAGGTTTGCCTCCAATTAGAGGCATTGAGCATCAAATAGACCTAGTCCCGAGAGCACCAATTCCAAATAGGCCAGCCTATAGAACAAATCCTGAGGAGACTAAGGAGATTGAGAAGCAAGTAAAGGAGTTGTTGGACAAAGGCCTTGTGAGGGAAAGTTTGAGTCCTTGTGCCGTACCTGTACTTTTGGTGCCAAAGGAGGATGGTTCATGGCGCATGTGCATGGATTGTAGGCCTGTCAACAAGATCACTGTAAAGTATAGACATCCTATTCCTAGACTTGATGATATGCTTGATGAGTTGCATGGTTCTACTTTGTTTTCAAAAATTGATTTAAAAAGTGGGTACCATCAAATTAGAATGAGGGAAGGGGATGAATGGAAAACTGCTTTCAAAACAAAGTTTGGACTTTATGAATGGTTAGTTATGCCTTTTGGATTAACTAATGCTCCTAGTACTTTCATGAGACTTATGAATCATGTCTTGCGTGACTTCATTGGTAAGTTTGTTGTTGTGTACTTTGATGATATCTTAGTATATAGCAAGAACTTAGAAGAGCATGTTGGACACCTCACACAAGTACTAAGCACTTTAAGAGGACAAAAGTTGTATGCTAACTTGAAGAAGTGCTCTTTTTGTGTTGACAAAGTTGTTTTCCTTGGATTTGTTGTGAGTTCACATGGAATTGAGGTAGATCAAGAGAAGGTGAGAGCCATACAAGAATGGCCGACGCCAACATCCATTACTGAGGTGAGATCATTCCATGGGTTAGCTAGCTTCTATAGGAGGTTTGTTAGGAATTTTTCTACCATTGCTGCACCTCTAACTGAAGTTATAAAGAAGAATGTGGGATTTAAGTGGGGAAAAGCTCAAGAAGATGCTTTCGGGTTGTTAAAAGAAAAGTTATGCCATGCACCACTTTTAGCTTTGCCTAACTTTGCTAATACTTTTGAAGTTGAGTGTGATGCTTCAGGTATAGGCATTGGAGCTGTATTGATGCAAGGAGGCCGCCCCATTGCATACTTTAGTGAGAAGTTGAATGGTGCTAGCTTGAACTATCCCACATATGACAAGGAGCTCTATGCTTTGGTAAGAGCTTTGGAGACTTGGCAACATTATTTGTGGCCAAGAGAGTTTGTGATTCACACTGATCACCAAGCCCTTAAGTTTCTTAGTGGGCAAGGTAAGTTGAATAGGAGGCATGCTAAATGGGTAGAGTTGGCGGATTGAGTCATTCCCATATGTTATCAAATACAAGCAAGGTAAGGATAATGTAGTGGCGGATGCACTTTCAAGGAGGTATGCTTTTGCCATTTGCAAGCAATTGAAGCATTGAAAGCAAGAATTAGGCTTGTCTTCCTTGATTTTGGCCTAAGCTAACTTCTTTCTTCCTTTTCTTGAAGCTTAGTCTTGAATATATACGTGGGCAGCCGAGACATTCATGGTTGTTTTTGGAATGTTGTTGCCATGTCCTTAAAGTTTTAGAGAAATGATGAAAGCTTGAAGTGTAATCAAGCTTGGAAGCAAGGAAAGGGAAGGAAATAGTGAAGTTCATTCTCAGTCTTAAAGTGTTCAAGCAAACCCGAGACTATTCAAGCTCATATATTGAGGTAGGATTCACGTTTTAGTTGTTTGCTTGGTAATTATTCCATGAACAAGTAAATAAAGTAACTAAGTGATGGTTAAAATTTGCTATGTGATCTTAGTTACTTGATGGGCATTATTGCAGAGATTCGGTTTATGATTTGGTTAGCTAATCAATTATGGGCATGTGCTAGAATTCCTAGTGAGGGAGGCCAACTTGTTAGTGAATTTGGAGCTCTAGTGGAATGGGAGTGATGTTGTGAAGATGGAAGTGCAAAAAGTGCACATGGACACATGCTAGTGAATATGGCCAAATGTATCTAGTGGTGTGTGTGTGTGTGTTTTGTGTGCTTGATTGTTTGTTTGTGTGTGCTAACCAATTGTAGATAGCTTAGTTTAGCTAATATGTCTCGGTTACTATATGTGTATATTGTGTTTTGTGTTTCCCATGTTTTTCTTGCAAGACAAGTAAGCTATGGAGGTTAAGTGTTGAACTTAGCTAAATAAACCAAGTATGGTTGTTGTGAATCCTACTGAGTAATTGTTACTCACTGCCCATATATTTCTTGTTTCAAGAAAGGATATACAACTTGAGTAGGTTTGCTTGAGTTACTTGTTTGTGTGCTAGGTAGTACCTTTATTGCTCAAGGTATGTGCCAACTCAATCTTGGCTTGATTACTTGCATTACAAGTCTTATGGGTTAAGGCCGAAACTTATATCCTAAGTTTTGTAGGCTTGTGTAGTTATGGGACACGTCTAGGTGCAGGATGGATGTGTGGACTATGGCTCTGATTGTAGTGTTCACTTTCATGACCATGAACATGGTCATTGGGTTGGTGCTTCAGTGTGTGCTGCTATATTGCACACTTAGGTATCTTCTCAGTTGGAATGCTTCCAGGCTAGTGATGCTTGTACTTAGGCTATTTTGTGTGTATATGTAGCCTTTGTTGTACATGGTTTTGTATGTACATATGTTGGATGCTTATGTGCCAAGTTATGTTAAGTTTTGAGCTCATGGTTATGTTTCATGTAAGAGAATCTCTTGATATATTTTGTTTGGCTGAATATACATGTGCATGGAAACCTTGATTTTCAAAACTACAAAGATGTGGGCTTCTTGGTTGCCATTCATGAAAGTAGCACACTTGATGAGCACACATCCTAGACACTTAATTGACTAAGTGTATGCCTTGCTTGTAATGCAAGTTATTGATTTACAGCCTTACCTTGTGTTGCAAGTTAGTGGTTGGGCCCTCCTTAAGCTGCAGGTAATTGTTCCAAATAACTCATAAGCCTCCTGGGCACCTCCCAGCTCTCAGCTTAAGAAAATAAGACTTAAAACTACCTAACAAATAATAGCCTAAATAAAAAGGTAGCTAATAACACCTGAACTTAAGAGTATCCAAATAACTCTTGGGGAAGAAATGGTGAGTGGCACTGAGAGTGCATAGGCTGGGGCCTGTGTGGGGTGTGACACTAGTGACGATGATTTTAGTTTGCTTTTGAGAAATTCTATCAAGTTAATGGGTTTCTTTTCAAAGAAAATAGGTTGTGACATCTTTGAGTGAATTGCTCACAAAGGAAGCTCATTGTGGAGGACTTATGGGACACTTTGGACAAGCCAAGACTTCGCATACTTTGGAAGAACATTATCATTGGCTGAATATGGTAAAGGATGTGAGGAAGGTATGTGATCAATGCATAGCATGTACGAAGGCAAAATCCACTCACACTTTACATGGATTATACACACCACTTCGTACACCTAGTCATCCAAGGGTAGATATTTCAATTGACTTTATTGTTGGATTGCCTAGGACTAAAGGAAACTGTGACTCAATCTTTGTTGTAGTTGATAGATTTTCTAATATGGCTCAGTTTATTCCATGCAATAAGACTAATGATGCTATACATGTGGCTGAATTGTTTTTCAAGGAAATTATTAGGCTTCATGGTATTCCAAGGACTATTTTTTTCGATTGAATACTAAGTTTTTAAGCCACTTTTGGAGAACTTTGTGGGGGTAAGCTTGGCACTAAGCTTTTGTTTTCTACATCTTGTCACCCACAAACTGATGGGAAAACTGAGGTAACAAATAGGACTTTAGGTTCCATGCTTAGAGCTATCATTGGTAAAAATTTGAAAGCTTGGGAAAATTGTTTGCCTCATGTAGAACTTGCTTATAATACGTCTACGCATTCTACTACTAGTTTGTCACCTTTTGAGGTTGTTTATGGTTTTAATCCTTTAACTCCATTGGATCTTTTGCCATTACCTACTCATGAGGTATCTAGTTTGGACGGTAGTAAGAAGGCCGAGAGCATCAAGAGGTTGCATCAGAAGGTTAAGCAACAATTTGAACTCAAAAATCAACAAGTTGCTAAGAAAGCCAACCAAGGCCGAAGGAGAGTTGTCATTGAGCCTGGAGATTGGGTTTGGTTGCACCTGAGGAAAGAAAGATTTCCAGCTGCAAGGAGGACTAAGCTTCATCCAAGGGGAGATGGTCCATTCCAAGCCATTAAGAAGATCAATGACAATGCATCCATGCTAGACTTGCCGGGTGAGTACTATGTAAGTGCTACTTTTAATGTTTCTGATTTGTCTTTGTTTGAATATTGTTAGTGTTGCGCCCAAAAGGCTAATCATGAGATGATTGTATTTTTGCACATTGAGTCATGATATTTTATTAAGGCATTAATCCAGCAATTATGTTTGTTGTTTTGTTTCTGCGTAACTTAACAAACATAATTGTAACCCTAGAATAATGATATTCTCAAACGTCCCTAGTCTAGTATTATTGTGGAGTGGGTTGCAATAATACATAACGACTAGCATATGTGGAGACTAATATGAGATATGCAGTCTGCATATGGGCACAAGTTGGAGAACTTGTGTACTGGACCGACCCACCATGAGAACACTACATGGATCGTTATATGAGTGTCATAAGTGATTCTCATAGTGATCATGGTATATGTAGTCCTTCGACCTAAGATCATCAAGGTTCCCTACATGTGAGTCACATACTTTGATACTTTCCTTTGTTGCTCGTAATTGAGTGAACTTGAAGGAGGTCATTGGGTATGTCACATATCATGCGGAGGGATTTGTATGATCAAGATGGGATTTGTCCCTCCTATGAAATGGGAGTGATATCTTTGGGCCCCTTGATAGAGTAAGACTTAGAAAAATGCATGGCCATTCTCGGATGAGTTGATATACAATATCAATGTCATCAGTTTAAGTTGGTCTACTCGGTAATCAAGAAACCAAAGATTGGGCTATACAAGAGTGACATATTCCATGCCTCGTGCTTAGTCTTGATATCTTGGACAAAGGGACAATGGCATATATCGGTGATGATCATAAAGGTTTAGTCAAATCATCGACAATCTTTTCACTTGGGTAGCAATGATGTGTTGCTAGACACTGCTCATTGCTTATGGTCATAAATTTGATTTATGATCATTGCCAATGTGGTAAGAGCCTATTGGGTCACACACATAGAGTTATTTGGATCATTAGAGTGCATGGGCTAATAATTTGGGTTTTGGTTTCACAATAATTTCGTATTAATAATGGGCCAAATAGTTAAGCCATTATTAAGCCCAAAATTAAAGCCTAATTGGATTAGGGCTTTGAAACCCATTAGGCCTGGAAGTTGAGTCTCACTATAAATACAACTTTTAGTGAGAAATTCACAGGTCTCCTTGCCCTAGCCTCCCAAAAAGGACAACCACACTTTTCTCTTGCAATTCCTTGGAGGACGCAAGCTAGCACTGCGAGCGCAAGAGAAATGCATCTGCAGGGACGAGGTGGAAGTGTGGTGATCCCGAGAGGCTTGTGTGGATACCATAGAGAGCTTGAACATGTCAACTGTTCAAGTTTTGTGATTCGACTCTACAGTTGAGTAAGAGACCTCAACCAAAAATTAGGTATGAAAATTTTTGAACACCTGGTTTACCCCGTTTCACTTGGATCTTGGAGGGTTTTAGTTAAATTCCGTTGTGCTGTTTGGCTCCCGAAACCCAACAAATATGTAGATTCATGGATGAATCCTTCTAAGGAAGGGGGATTTTATATGATCAAGGAAGGCACCCCCAAGGAAGGCAAGGACCCATTGAAGGTTTCTAGTGAACCAATGACAAGGAAGAAAGCTAAGGAGCTCTCAAGTGCACTACAAGCCTTTGTTTCAAGTTCTTCATGGAGAATGGACATGGGACTTCACAAGGAGCTGCTAGAACTTTTAAGACATCATATGGAGATGATGGAAATGCTTGGTACTCAGTTCTAGAGTGCTTAGACAAGTCACAAAATAAGGACACCAAGGACACCACTCAAAGTGCACCATTTGAGCCACCTTAAGTGTTCTTGATGCATTTTGTGCCCATAAGCTGGATTTTTGAGCTCTAACTTTCCAGACCTCTTTTTCCACATCTAAGAGGAAGATTCATGTCATTGGAACTCAAAGATTCAAGCTGGGAGCTGAAGATACAAGTGAAAGCCCTAAAGTGCCCAAAAATGCACCCGAAAAGGCTATTTGGGGGTTTTCGGGTTTAATCTTGTATTTGCATTTTATTTTCATTCAATTCCTATTTAGATACATTATTTAGGATGTTATTTAGGCTATGAAATTAATTCAGGTCGCTTAGGACAGGTGGCATACGCTGCATACACAAAACAAGTTAGAAAGGGTTTAGGAATCCTAATTTGACTAGGTTTTCTTGAGTCCTTTGTAACTAGGTTTCCTAGGTGACTTGGGCTGCGAATTTTGCCCAGATTTTTACCCTAGTTTAGGCCTATATAAAGGCACATATTCTGGATGTAAACACACAGATTTATGCCTGAAATAATATTGCTCTTTGGAGAGGTTTTCTCTTTGGTTCTTGGTGGACTGCCTTGGTGCACAAGTGTGCTTGTGTTCTTGGAGTTCTATACTTCTTGTTTCTAATCACAGGTTGATTAGGGGTGGGGGTTTCAAACCTAGTCTTTTTGATGTCTTGTGGAGCTTGAATCACATCTTGGGCGCGTTTCATGGTCTTTATACCATTGGGGTTCGCATCATCACAACTAGAATGTTTCCATTTCATTTCCAAACTAGTTGTGAATGTTTCCATTTCATTCCAAACAAGTTGTGAATGTTTCCATTTCATTCCAAACTAGTTGTGAATGTTTCCATTTCATTCCAAACTAGTTGTGAATGTTTCCATTTCATTCCAAACAAGTTGTGAATGTTTCCATTTCATTCCAAACAAGTTGTGAATGTTTCCATTTCATTCCAAACTAGTTGTGAATGTTTCCATTTCATTCCAAACAAGTTGTGAATGTTTCCATTTCATTCCAAACAAGTTGTGAATGTTTCCATTTCATTCCAAACAAGTTGTGAATGTTTCCATTTCATTCCAAACTAGTTGTGAATGTTTCCATTTCATTCCAAACAAGTTGTGAATGTTTCCATTTCATTCCAAACTAGTTGTGAATGTTTCCATTTCATTCCAAACAAGTTGTGAATGTTTCCATTTCATTCCAAACTAGTTGTGAATGTTTCCATTTCATTCCAAACAAGTTGTGAATGTTTCCATTTCATTCCAAACAAGTTGTGAATGTTTCCATTTCATTCCAAACAAGTTGTGAATGTTTCCATTTCATTCCAAACAAGTTGTGAATGTTTCCATTTCATTCCAAACAAGTTGTGAATGTTTCCATTTCATTCCAAACAAGTTGTGAATGTTTCCATTTCATTCCAAACAAAGTTGTGAATGTTTCCATTTCATTCCAAACTAGTTGTGAATGTTTCCATTTCATTCCAAAAAACAAGTTGTGAATGTTTCCATTTCATTCCAAACAAGTTGTGAATGTTTCCATTTCATTCCAAACAAGTTGTGAATGTTTCCATTTCATTCCAAACAAGTTGTGAATGTTTCCATTTCATTCCAAACAAGTTGTGAATGTTTCCATTTCATTCCAAACAAGTTGTGAATGTTTCCATTTCATTCCAAACAAGTTGTGAATGTTTCCATTTCATTCCAAACTAGTTGTGAATGTTTCCATTTCATTCCAAACTAGTTGTGAATGTTTCCATTTCATTCCAAACAAGTTGTGAATGTTTCCATTTCATTCCAAACTAGTTGTGAATGTTTCCATTTCATTCCAAAAAGTTGTGAATGTTTTCCAAATGTTTCCATGTTTCATTCCAAACAAGTTGTGAATGTTTCCATTTCATTCCAAACAAGTTGTGAATGTTTCCATTTCATTCCAAACTAGTTGTGAATGTTTCCATTTCATTCCAAACAAGTTGTGAATGTTTCCATTTCATTCCAAACAAGTTGTGAATGTTTCCATTTCATTTCCAAACTAGTTGTGAATGTTTCCATTTCATTCCAAACAAGTTGTGAATGTTTCCATTTCATTCCAAACAAGTTGTGAATGTTTCCATTTCATTCCAAACTAGTTGTGAATGTTTTCCATTTCATTCCAAACTAGTTGTGAATGTTTCCATTTCATTCCAAACAAGTTGTGAATGTTTCCATTTCATTCCAAACTAGTTGTGAATGTTTCCATTTCATTCCAAACAAGTTGTGAATGTTTCCATTTCATTCCAAACTAGTTGTGAATGTTTCCATTTCATTCCAAACAAGTTGTGAATGTTTCCATTTCATTCCAAACAAGTTGTGAATGTTTCCATTTCATTCCAAACAAGTTGTGAATGTTTCCATTTCATTCCAAACTAGTTGTGAATGTTTCCATTTCATTCCAAACTAGTTGTGAATGTTTCCATTTCATTCCAAACAAGTTGTGAATGTTTCCATTTCATTCCAAACAAGTTGTGAATGTTTCCATTTCATTCCAAACAAGTTGTGAATGTTTCCATTTCATTCCAAACTAGTTGTGAATGTTTCCATTTCATTCCAAACTAGTTGTGAATGTTTCCATTTCATTCCAAACAAGTTGTGAATGTTTCCATTTCATTCCAAAACAAGTTGTGAATGTTTCCATTTCATTCCAAACTAGTTGTGAATGTTTCCATTTCATTCCAAACTAGTTGTGAATGTTTCCATTTCATTCCAAACAAGTTGTGAATGTTTCCATTTCATTCCAAACAAGTTGTGAATGTTTCCATTTCATTCCAAACTAGTTGTGAATGTTTCCATTTCATTCCAAACTAGTTGTGAATGTTTCCATTTCATTCCAAACAAGTTGTGAATGTTTCCATTTCATTCCAAACTTGTTGTTTGAATGTTTCCAAACATTGTCATTCCAAACAAGTTGTGAATGTTTCCATTTCATTCCAAACAAGTTGTGAATGTTTCCATTTCATTCCAAACTAGTTGTGAATGTTTCCATTTCATTCCAAACTAGTTGTGAATGTTTCCATTCCAAACATTCCAAACAAGTTGTGAATGTTTTCCATTTCATTCCAAACAAGTTGTGAATGTTTTCCATTTCATTCCCAAACTAGTTGTGAATGTTTCCATTTCATTCCAAACAAGTTGTGAATGTTTCCATTTCATTCCAAACAAGTTGTGAATGTTTCCATTTCATTCCAAACAAGTTGTGAATGTTTCCATTTCATTCCAAACTAGTTGTGAATGTTTCCATTTCATTCCAAACAAGTTGTGAATGTTTCCATTTCATTCCAAACTAGTTGTGAATGTTTCCATTTCATTCCAAACAAGTTGTGAATGTTTCCATTTCATTCCAAACTAGTTGTGAATGTTTCCATTTCATTCCAAACTAGTTGTGAATGTTTCCATTTCATTCCAAACAAGTTGTGAATGTTTCCATTTCATTCCAAACAAGTTGTGAATGTTTCCATTTCATTCCAAACAAGTTGTGAATGTTTCCATTTCATTCCAAACAAGTTGTGAATGTTTCCATTTCATTCCAAACTAGTTGTGAATGTTTCCATTTCATTCCAAACAAGTTGTGAATGTTTCCATTTCATTCCAAACAAGTTGTGAATGTTTCCATTTCATTCCAAACAAGTTGTGAATGTTTCCATTTCATTCCAAACAAGTTGTGAATGTTTCCATTTCATTCCAAACAAGTTGTGAATGTTTCCATTTCATTCCAAACAAGTTGTGAATGTTTCCATTTCATTCCAAACTAGTTGTGAATGTTTCCATTTCATTCCAAACTAGTTGTGAATGTTTCCATTTCATTCCAAACTAGTTGTGAATGTTTCCATTTCATTCCAAACAAGTTGTGAATGTTTCCATTTCATTCCAAACCATGTTTCCATTCCAAACAAGTTGTGAATGTTTCCATTTCATTCCAAACTAGTTGTGAATGTTTCCATTTCATTCCAAACAAGTTGTGAATGTTTCCATTTCATTCCAAACAAGTTGTGAATGTTTCCATTCATTCCAAACTAGTTGTGAATGTTTCCATTTCATTCCAAACAAGTTGTGAATGTTTCCATTTCATTCCAAACTAGTTGTGAATGTTTCCATTTCATTCCAAACAAGTTGTGAATGTTTCCATTTCATTCCAAACTAGTTGTGAATGTTTCCATTTCATTCCAAACTAGTTGTGAATGTTTCCATTTCATTCCAAACAAGTTGTGAATGTTTCCATTTCATTCCAAACAAGTTGTGAATGTTTCCATTTCATTCCAAACAAGTTGTGAATGTTTCCATTTCATTCCAAACAAGTTGTGAATGTTTCCATTTCATTCCAAACAAGTTGTGAATGTTTCCATTTCATTCCAAACAAGTTGTGAATGTTTCCATTTCATTCCAAACAAGTTGTGAATGTTTCCATTTCATTCCAAACAAGTTGTGAATGTTTCCATTTCATTCCAAACAAGTTGTGAATGTTTCCATTTCATTCCAAACTAGTTGTGAATGTTTCCATTTCATTCCAAACTAGTTGTGAATGTTTCCATTTCATTCCAAAACAAGTTGTGAATGTTTCCATTTCATTCCAAACAAGTTGTGAATGTTTCCATTTCATTCCAAACTAGTTGTGAATGTTTCCATTTCATTCCAAACTAGTTGTGAATGTTTCCATTTCATTCCAAACTAGTTGTGAATGTTTCCATTCATTCCAAACTAGTTGTGAATGTTTCCATTTCATTCCAAACTAGTTGTGAATGTTTCCATTTCATTCCAAACTAGTTGTGAATGTTTCCATTTCATTCCAAACAAGTTGTGAATGTTTCCATTTCATTCCAAACAAGTTGTGAATGTTTCCATTTCATTCCAAACTAGTTGTGAATGTTTCCATTTCATTCCAAACAAGTTGTGAATGTTTCCATTTCATTCCAAACAAGTTGTGAATGTTTCCATTTCATTCCAAACAAGTTGTGAATGTTTCCATTCATTCCAAACTAGTTGTGAATGTTTCCATTTCATTCCAAACTAGTTGTGAATGTTTCCATTTCATTCCAAACTAGTTGTGAATGTTTCCATTTCATTCCAAACTAGTTGTGAATGTTTCCATTTCATTCCAAACTAGTTTGAATGTTTCCATTTCATTCCAAACAAGTTGTGAATGTTTCCATTTCATTCCAAACTAGTTGTGAATGTTTCCATTTCATTCCAAACAAGTTGTGAATGTTTCCATTTCATTCCAAACAAACTAGTTGTGAATGTTTCCATTTCATTCCAAACAAGTTGTGAATGTTTCCATTTCATTCCAAACTAGTTGTGAATGTTTCCATTTCATTCCAAACAAGTTGTGAATGTTTCCATTTCATTCCAAACTTGTTGTGAATGTTTCCATTTCATTCCAAACTAGTTGTGAATGTTTCCATTTCATTCCAAACAAGTTGTGAATGTTTCCATTTCATTCCAAACAAGTTGTGAATGTTTCCATTTCATTCCAAACAAGTTGTGAATGTTTCCATTTCATTCCAAACTAGTTGTGAATGTTTCCATTTCATTCCAAACTAGTTGTGAATGTTTCCATTTCATTCCAAACAAGTTGTGAATGTTTCCATTTCATTCCAAACTAGTTGTGAATGTTTCCATTTCATTCCAAACAAGTTGTCCAAATGTTTCCATTTCATTCCAAACAAGTTGTGAATGTTTCCATTTCATTCCAAACTAGTTGTGAATGTTTCCATTTCATTCCAAACTTGTTGTGAATGTTTCCATTTCATTCCAAAACAAGTTGTGAATGTTTCCATTTCATTCCAAACTAGTTGTGAATGTTTCCATTTCATTCCAAACAAGTTGTGAATGTTTCCATTTCATTCCAAACAAGTTGTGAATGTTTCCATTTCATTCCAAACTAGTTGTGAATGTTTCCATTTCATTCCAAACTAGTTGTGAATGTTTCCATTTCATTCCAAACTAGTTGTGAATGTTTCCATTTCATTCCAAACTAGTTGTGAATGTTTCCATTTCATTCCAAACTAGTTGTGAATGTTTCCATTTCATTCCAAACTAGTTGTGAATGTTTCCATTTCATTCCAAACAAACTTTGTGAATGTTTCCATTTCATTCCAAACTAGTTGTGAATGTTTCCATTTCATTCCAAACAAAGTTGTGAATGTTTCCATTTCATTCCAAACTAGTTGTGAATGTTTCCATTTCATTCCAAACAAGTTGTGAATGTTTCCATTTCATTCCAAACAAAGTTGTGAATGTTTCCATTTCATTCCAAACTAGTTGTGAATGTTTCCATTTCATTCCAAACTAGTTGTGAATGTTTCCATTTCATTCCAAACAAGTTGTGAATGTTTCCATTTCATTCCAAACAAGTTGTTGTGAATGTTTCCATTTCATTCCAAACAAGTTGTGAATGTTTCCATTTCATTCCAAACAAGTTGTGAATGTTTCCATTTCATTCCAAACTAGTTGTGAATGTTTCCATTTCATTCCAAACAAGTTGTGAATGTTTCCATTTCATTCCAAACAAGTTGTGAATGTTTCATTCCAAACTAGTTGTGAATGTTTCCATTTCATTCCAAACTAGTTGTGAATGTTTCCATTTCATTCCAAACAAGTTGTGAATGTTTCCATTTCATTCCAAACTAGTTGTGAATGTTTCCATTTCATTCCAAACTAGTTGTGAATGTTTCCATTTCATTCCAAACAAGTTGTGAATGTTTCCATTTCATTCCAAACTAGTTGTGAATGTTTCCATTTCATTCCAAACAAGTTGTGAATGTTTCCATTTCATTCCAAACAAGTTGTGAATGTTTCCATTTCATTCCAAACTAGTTGTGAATGTTTCCATTTCATTCCAAACTAGTTGTGAATGTTTCCATTTCATTCCAAACAAGTTGTGAATGTTTCCATTTCATTCCAAAACAAGTTGTGAATGTTTCCATTTCATTCCAAACTAGTTGTGAATGTTTCCATTTCATTCCAAACTAGTTGTGAATGTTTTCATTTCATTCCAAACTAGTTTGAATGTTTCCATTTCAGTTGTTGTGAATGTTTCCATTTCATTCCAAACAAGTTGTGAATGTTTCCATTTCATTCCAAACTAGTTGTGAATGTTTCCATTTCATTCCAAACAAGTTGTGAATGTTTCCATTTCATTCCAAAACAAGTTGTGAATGTTTCCATTTCATTCCAAACAAGTTGTGAATGTTTCCATTTCATTCCAAACTAGTTGTGAATGTTTCCATTTCATTCCAAACAAGTTGTGAATGTTTCCATTTCATTCCAAACAAGTTGTGAATGTTTCCATTTCATTCCAAACTAGTTGTGAATGTTTCCATTTCATTCCAAACAAGTTGTGAATGTTTCCATTTCATTCCAAAAACTTAGTTGTGAATGTTTCCATTTCATTCCAAACAAGTTGTGAATGTTTCCATTTCATTCCAAACTAGTTGTGAATGTTTCCATTTCATTCCAAACTAGTTGTGAATGTTTCCATTTCATTCCAAACAAGTTGTGAATGTTTCCATTTCATTCCAAACTAGTTGTGAATGTTTCCATTTCATTCCAAACAAGTTGTGAATGTTTCCATTTCATTCCAAACAAGTTGTGAATGTTTCCATTTCATTCCAAACTAGTTGTGAATGTTTCCATTTCATTCCAAACTAGTTGTGAATGTTTCCATTTCATTCCAAACTAGTTGTGAATGTTTCCATTTCATTCCAAACAAGTTGTGAATGTTTCCATTTCATTCCAAACTAGTTGTGAATGTTTCCATTTCATTCCAAACTAGTTGTGAATGTTTCCATTTCATTCCAAACTAGTTGTGAATGTTTCCATTTCATTCCAAACTAGTTGTGAATGTTTCCATTTCATTCCAAACTAGTTGTGAATGTTTCCATTTCATTCCAAACTAGTTGTGAATGTTTCCATTTCATTCCAAACTAGTTGTGAATGTTTCCATTTCATTCCAAACTAGTTGTGAATGTTTCCATTTCATTCCAAACAAGTTGTGAATGAATGTTTCCATTTCATTCCAAACAAGTTGTGAATGTTTCCATTTCATTCCAAACAAGTTGTGAATGTTTCCATTTCATTCCAAACTAGTTGTGAATGTTTCCATTTCATTCCAAACTAGTTGTGAATGTTTCCATTTCATTCCAAACAAGTTGTGAATGTTTCCATTTCATTCCAAACTAGTTGTGAATGTTTCCATTTCATTCCAAACTAGTTGTGAATGTTTCCATTTCATTCCAAACAAGTTGTGAATGTTTCCATTTCATTCCAAACTAGTTGTGAATGTTTCCATTTCATTCCAAACTAGTTGTGAATGTTTCCATTTCATTCCAAACTAGTTGTGAATGTTTCCATTTCATTCCAAACAAGTTGTGAATGTTTCCATTTCATTCCAAAAACTAGTTGTGAATGTTTCCATTTCATTCCAAACAAGTTGTGAATGTTTCCATTTCATTCCAAACAAGTTGTGAATGTTTCCATTTCATTCCAAACAAGTTGTGAATGTTTCCATTTCATTCCAAACAAGTTGTGAATGTTTCCATTTCATTCCAAACTAGTTGTGAATGTTTCCATTTCATTCCAAACAAGTTGTGAATGTTTCCATTTCATTCCAAACTAGTTGTGAATGTTTCCATTTCATTCCAAACAAGTTGTGAATGTTTCCATTTCATTCCAAACAAGTTGTGAATGTTTCCATTTCATTCCAAACTAGTTGTGAATGTTTCCATTTCATTCCAAACAAGTTGTGAATGTTTCCATTTCATTCCAAACTAGTTGTGAATGTTTCCATTTCATTCCAAACTAGTTGTGAATGTTTCCATTTCATTCCAAACTAGTTGTGAATGTTCATTTCATTCCAAACTAGTTGTGAATGTTTCCATTTCATTCCAAACAAGTTGTGAATGTTTCCATTTCATTCCAAACAAGTTGTGAATGTTTCCATTTCATTCCAAACAAGTTGTGAATGTTTCCATTTCATTCCAAACTAGTTGTGAATGTTTCCATTTCATTCCAAACAAGTTGTGAATGTTTCCATTTCATTCCAAACAAGTTGTGAATGTTTCCATTTCATTCCAAACTAGTTGTGAATGTTTCCATTTCATTCCAAACAGTTGTGAATGTTTCCATTTCATTCCAAACAAGTTGTGAATGTTTCCATTTCATTCCAAACAAGTTGTGAATGTTTCCATTTCATTCCAAACTAGTTGTGAATGTTTCCATTTCATTCCAAACAAGTTGTGAATGTTTCCATTTCATTCCAAACAAGTTGTGAATGTTTCCATTTCATTCCAAACAAGTTGTGAATGTTTCCATTTCATTCCAAACAAGTTGTGAATGTTTCCATTTCATTCCAAACAAGTTGTGAATGTTTCCATTTCATTCCAAACTAGTTGTGAATGTTTCCATTTCATTCCAAACTAGTTGTGAATGTTTCCATTTCATTCCAAACTAGTTGTGAATGTTTCCATTTCATTCCAAACAAGTTGTGAATGTTTCCATTTCATTCCAAACAAGTTGTGAATGTTTCCATTTCATTCCAAACAAGTTGTGAATGTTTCCATTTCATTCCAAACAAGTTGTGAATGTTTCCATTTCATTCCAAACAAGTTGTGAATGTTTCCATTTCATTCCAAACAAGTTGTGAATGTTTCCATTTCATTCCAAACAAGTTGTGAATGTTTCCATTTCATTCCAAACAAGTTGTGAATGTTTCCATTTCATTCCAAACTAGTTGTGAATGTTTCCATTTCATTCCAAACAAGTTGTGAATGTTTCCATTTCATTCCAAACTAGTTGTGAATGTTTCCATTTCATTCCAAACAAGTTGTGAATGTTTCCATTTCATTCCAAACAAGTTGTGAATGTTTCCATTTCATTCCAAACAAGTTGTGAATGTTTCCATTTCATTCCAAACAAGTTGTGAATGTTTCCATTTCATTCCAAACAAGTTGTGAATGTTTCCATTTCATTCCAAACTAGTTGTGAATGTTTCCATTTCATTCCAAAGAAGTTGTGAATGTTTCCATTTCATTCCAAACAAGTTGTGAATGTTTCCATTTCATTCCAAACAAGTTGTGAATGTTTCCATTTCATTCCAAACAAGTTGTGAATGTTTCCATTTCATTCCAAACAAGTTGTGAAATGTTTCCATTTCATTCCAAACAAGTTGTGAATGTTTCCATTTCATTCCAAACTAGTTGTGAATGTTTCCATTTCATTCCAAACAAGTTGTGAATGTTTCCATTTCATTCCAAACAAGTTGTGAATGTTTCCATTTCATTCCAAACAAGTTGTGAATGTTTCCATTTCATTCCAAACAAGTTGTGAATGTTTCCATTTCATTCCAAACAAGTTGTGAATGTTTCCATTTCATTCCAAACAAGTTGTGAATGTTTCCATTTCATTCCAAACAAGTTGTGAATGTTTCCATTTCATTCCAAACAAGTTGTGAATGTTTCCATTTCATTCCAAACTAGTTGTGAATGTTTCCATTTCATTCCAAACTAGTTGTGAATGTTTCCATTTCATTCCAAAACAAGTTGTGAATGTTTCCATTTCATTCCAAACTAGTTGTGAATGTTTCCATTTCATTCCAAACAAGTTGTGAATGTTTTCCATTTCATTCCAAACAAGTTGTGAATGTTTCCATTTCATTCCAAACAAGTTGTGAATGTTTCCATTTCATTCCAAACAAGTTGTGAATGTTTCCATTTCATTCCAAACAAGTTGTGAATGTTTCCATTTCATTCCAAACAAGTTGTGAATGTTTCCATTTCATTCCAAACTAGTTGTGAATGTTTCCATTTCATTCCAAACAAGTTGTGAATGTTTCCATTTCATTCCAAACTAGTTGTGATTGTTTCCATTTCATTCAAAACAAGTTGTGAATGTTTCCATTTCATTCCAAACAAGTTGTGAATGTTTCCATTTCATTCCAAACAAGTTGTGAATGTTTCCATTTCATTCCAAACTAGTTGTGAATGTTTCCATTTCATTCCAAACAAGTTGTGAATGTTTCCATTTCATTCCAAACAAGTTGTGAATGTTTTTCCATTTCATTCCAAACTAGTTGTGAATGTTTCCATTTCATTCCAAACAAGTTGTGAATGTTTCCATTTCATTCCAAACTAGTTTGTGAATGTTTCCATTTCATTCCAAACAAGTTGTGAATGTTTCCATTTCATTCCAAACTAGTTGTGAATGTTTCCATTTCATTCCAAACAAGTTGTGAATGTTTCCATTTCATTCCAAACAAGTTGTGAATGTTTCCATTTCATTCCAAACAAGTTGTGAATGTTTCCATTTCATTCCAAAACTAGTTGTGAATGTTTCCATTTCATTCCAAACAAGTTGTGAATGTTTCCATTTCATTCCAAACTAGTTGTGAATGTTTCCATTTCATTCCAAACTAGTTGTGAATGTTTCCATTTCATTCCAAACAAGTTGTGAATGTTTCCATTTCATTCCAAACAAGTTGTGAATGTTTCCATTTCATTCCAAACAAGTTGTGAATGTTTCCATTTCATTCCAAACAAGTTGTGAATGTTTCCATTTCATTCCAAACAAGTTGTGAATGTTTCCATTTCATTCCAAACAAGTTGTGAATGTTTCCATTTCATTCCAAACAAGTTGTGAATGTTTCCATTTCATTCCAAACAAGTTGTGAATGTTTCCATTTCATTCCAAACAAGTTGTGAATGTTTCCATTTCATTCCAAAACAAGTTGTGAATGTTTCCATTTCATTCCAAACAAGTTGTGAATGTTTCCATTTCATTCCAAACAAGTTGTGAATGTTTCCATTTCATTCCAAACAAGTTGTGAATGTTTCCATTTCATTCCAAACAAGTTGTGAATGTTTCCATTTCATTCCAAACAAGTTGTGAATGTTTCCATTTCATTCCAAACAAGTTGTGAATGTTTCCATTTCATTCCAAACAAGTTGTGAATGTTTCCATTTCATTCCAAACAAGTTGTGAATGTTTCCATTTCATTCCAAACAAGTTGTGAATGTTTCCATTTCATTCCAAACTAGTTGTGAATGTTTCCATTTCATTCCAAACAAGTTGTGAATGTTTCCATTTCATTTCAAACAAGTTGTGAATGTTTCCATTTCATTCCAAACAAGTTGTGAATGTTTCCATTTCATTCCAAACAAGTTGTGAATGTTTCCATTTCATTCCAAACTAGTTGTGAATGTTTCCATTTCATTCCAAACAAGTTGTGAATGTTTCCATTTCATTCCAAACAAGTTGTGAATGTTTCCATTTCATTGTGAATGTTTGAATGTTTCCATTCCAAACAAGTTGTGAATGTTTCCATTTCATTCCAAACAAGTTGTGAATGTTTCCATTTCATTCCAAACTAGTTGTGAATGTTTCCATTTCATTCCAAACAAGTTGTGAATGTTTCCATTTCATTCCAAACAAGTTGTGAATGTTTCCATTTCATTCCAAACAAGTTGTGAATGTTTCCATTTCATTCCAAACTAGTTGTGAATGTTTCCATTTCATTCCAAACTAGTTGTGAATGTTTCCATTTCATTCCAAACAAGTTGTGAATGTTTCCATTTCATTCCAAACAAGTTGTGAATGTTTCCATTTCATTCCAAAACTAGTTGTGAATGTTTCCATTTCATTCCAAACTAGTTGTGAATGTTTCCATTTCATTCCAAACAAGTAGTTGTGAATGTTTCCATTTCATTCCAAACAAGTTGTGAATGTTTCCATTTCATTCCAAACTAGTTGTGAATGTTTCCATTTCATTCCAAACTAGTTGTGAATGTTTCCATTTCATTCCAAACTAGTTGTGAATGTTTCCATTTCATTCCAAAAGTTGTGAATGTTTCCATTTCATTCCAAACAAGTTGTGAATGTTTCCATTTCATTCCAAACTAGTTGTGAATGTTTCCATTTCATTCCAAACTAGTTGTGAATGTTTCCATTTCATTCCAAACAAGTTGTGAATGTTTCCATTTCATTCCAAACAAGTTGTGAATGTTTCCATTTCATTCCAAACTAGTTGTGAATGTTTCCATTTCATTCCAAACTAGTTGTGAATGTTTCCATTTCATTCCAAACTAGTTGTGAATGTTTCCATTTCATTCCAAACAAGTTGTGAATGTTTCCAGTTCATTCCAAACAAGTTGTGAATGTTTCCATTTCATTCCAAACAAGTTGTGAATGTTTCCATTTCATTCCAAACTAGTTGTGAATGTTTCCATTTCATTCCAAACTAGTTGTGAATGTTTCCATTTCATTCCAAACTAGTTGTGAATGTTTCCATTTCATTCCAAACAAGTTGTGAATGTTTCCATTTCATTCCAAACTAGTTGTGAATGTTTCCATTTCATTCCAAACAAGTTGTGAATGTTTCCATTTCATTCCAAACTAGTTGTGAATGTTTCCATTTCATTCCAAACTAGTTGTGAATGTTTCCATTTCATTCCAAACTAGTTGTGAATGTTTCCATTTCATTCCAAACTAGTTGTGAATGTTTCCATTTCATTCCAAACAAGTTGTGAATGTTTCCATTTCATTCCAAACTAGTTGTGAATGTTTCCATTTCATTCCAAACAAGTTGTGAATGTTTCCATTTCATTCCAAACTAGTTGTGAATGTTTCCATTTCATTCCAAACAAGTTGTGAATGTTTCCATTTCATTCCAAACTTGATGCGAACCCCGATGGTATAAAGACCATGAAACGCGCCCAAGATGTGATTCAAGCTCCACAAGACATCAAAGAGACTGGGTTTGAAGACCCCCACCCCTAATCAACCTGTGATTAGAAACGAGAAGTATAGAACTCCAAGAACACAAGCACACTTGTGCACCAAGGCAGTCCACAAAGAACCAAAGAGAAAACCTCTCCAAAGAGCAATATTATTTCGGCAATAATCTGTGTGTTTACATCCAGAATATGTGCCTTTATATAGGCCTAAACTAGGGTAAAAATCTGGGCAAAATTCGCAGCCCAAGTCACATAGGAAACCTAGTTACAAAGGACTCAAGAAAACCTAGTCAAACTAGGATTCCTACACCCTTTTAACACATGTTTAAGGTGTGCAGCGAATTCCATTTATCCTAAGTGACCTGAATCACTTCCATGGCCTAAATAACATCCTAAATAATGTAAATAAACAGGAAAATAAAATAAAATATGTTATAAAACAAGATTGGCCACAAAAACCCCAAAATAATCTTCTCAGGTGGTTCTGGCTTGTGTCTTCAACTTCAATCTGAAATTTGAGCTTGATGCAGCCATGATTTATCAAAATTCAAAGCATGAAAGTTGTAGATCTCTTTCTTAGCTTTGAAATGGAACCTGAACCACACAAAAAGGACATCTAACTCCAAAGATATGCCCAAAATACTGCAACTGCTTCTGAACCAGCGATAACTCGTAAATCGTGACTTTGAAGCTAAATTGGACCCCCTTAACGTGCAAACTGGGTTTCATGGTCTTCATATGATTTGTAGCTTTAGATGTTAGCTTTCCAATGAATCAAGAATCACTCAATTCTGATCTGTTTAGCTCAAGATATGATTTTTCTACCAGAACATCGCCAATCTGTCAACATCCAAGCTTGAAGTGCACTTAGTGAGCTCCTTAGCCTTCTTCCTTGTCAATGGTCCACTAGTTATCTTCAATGGATCCTTGCCATCCTTGGTTGTGCCTTCTTTGATCATATCAGCTCCCCCCTCCTTAGAAGGATTCGTCCTCGAATCAAAACCTGCATTAGAAAAGGGAATTGAATCAATAACAATGAAATAATCAACACATAAGCACTTACCTTTCACATAAGCACCAATAGCATGGAATGCTTGTGTATGGAGCTTTAATCTTGTGAAAAACCTGAACCAATATCCAAATGCAATGATAATTTTGATACCTCCAGGGTCAAAAACAAAGTTAGAAGCAATTAGCACAACAAATCTGAAATTTTGCACAATTTTCATCTTAACTCTAGGCATCACTTTCATTGCCTTTGCCATCTCAAAAACATTATTCTCACAACTAGGAAAAGTGTTGGAATAATTTACCTTAGGGATGCTGTATGCACTCAAAACAAATGTACCTAAACTCACACAAGTGTTATGGTTATGAAAAGCACAAGTTATGCATGTCAAGACAATAGTTTGCATAGGCCATTCAAACAAACAAGAATTGAACACAATGTGGCCTAAACTAATAACAAAACAAGGATGCATGAATTTCACAAAAATCCTAAGCATTTTAAATGAAACAAGATTGGAGTAGATAGGATTAAGTGAAACCAATTCAGTAGCAAACTTATTTTTGCATGTATATGCACAACAATGCATGAAATTTGTGAATGGGATGTGACACAAAACAAAGGACTCAACATATCTCCTTAAAAGGCTGAATTTAAAACCAGAATTTTCACTCAAAATAAAAACTTTCAAGTTTGGACATAAAGCAAAAAGATCAATGCTCAAAAGTTTGTGTAATGCATGTGTCATGGCAAAAAAATGCTTGCTGGAAATTAAAGATTGACACACAAAAATGGGCTGAACATGAATGGCAATCAAAGAAGTATGTAATGTATGTGTATGAGCTAATTTATGCATGAAAAATTCCAAAGAAGTAGATTTAACTTGAGGCAAAACAAAACAATGTGAAATGGATGCAAAACAAACAAATTCAAAAACAAAAGACACCAAAACAGATTTTTCTTTAGAGAAACTCAAGCAATTCCAAAGAGGATTTGACAAAACCAAAGAATTAGAAGCTTTAAAACCATATTTTGTCAAATTTTCATGCTTACTTCCTTCTCTTAATCTAGTTTCATGAAAACCATTCTTCAAAATAACATTGCAAGCAAACACACATTGTTTGAGATTTTCATGCAAAACTACATCAAATCTAGGTGTTAGGAAGAAATACATTACAGTGGTTGGACTTAGTCTCCAAGTATCTTCCTTTGGAACCACAAAATTTTCACCTTTGCACTCAATGGCTTTGGTTGGAGTTGCATTAATTTCATCCCCTTGAAACATAGGATAAGAAACAATGTTAGGCAAACTTTTGCATATGAAATCACTTGGACTTACCTCAAATTGTTCCTTTTCAACCTCCTTTGTTGGTTTGATGCATGGGACATGACTTGGAATATTGGGAACACCAACTTCTTTAATGGGCAGCAACTCACTTGATTCTTGTAGCTCATCTCCACTTAAGTCCTGAAAAGAAGACAACACAACACTAGAAAAAGACTTTGTTATGTTAGATGAAAGTATGGCTTCTCTGTAGGTCTTTCTCTCTTCACTCGGCTTGGGTTCATTGCACTCTTGTCTTCTCTCAACTTCGCACTCAATTTCTTCTCTCGGGAACTCTCCACTCTTCTTCCCCTCATGTTCACTCTTCTCACTTAATCTCTCGGTTGTTCTCTCGGCTTTCCCCTCATCACTCTTGCCCTCAACTTTCCCCTCTTTTTCTTTTCTCTCAACCTCACTTTGAAATTTTCTTTGATCCTCCAAGACTTGTTGTGGTGAAAGTGGTACAAGCATGATTGACTTTTCTTGTTGAGGCCGAGACAAGTCTCCTTTTGTGGCCTCCACTTTTGGCTTGGGTACTTCTCTCACATCCTTGCTCCATGCTCCTCTCCATGTGGAAATTCCTCCTTGACACATCTTGGATGCCTTTGCTCTCTTGATGATCCTCTCAGCCTCGGTGGCATGGTGAAGCAAGTCCTCCATATTGAAATAAGGCACCATTTCCACTTTGTTGGCAATCTCAGGATTGAGACCATTAATGAATCTAGCAATGGTGGTCTCCTCATCCTCAATGATGTTGGCTCGAGTCAAGGTTATCTCCAAGTCTTTATGGTAGTCCTCCACACTCCTTTGGCCTTGCACTAGCTTTTGAAGCTTTAGGCGTTGATCTCTATAGTAGTAGCTAGGCACAAATCTCCTCCTCATTAAGGCTTTAAGGGCTCTCCATGTGTGTATGGGCTCCTCCTCATTCCTTCTCCTAGAAGTAACATCCTGATTCCACCATACAAGAGCATAATTAGTGAACTTTATGGTAGCCAATTTAACCTTCTTTTCCTCGGAGTAATGATGGCAATCAAACACCATCTCAATCTTTTGCTCCCACTCCCAATATGCATCGGGATCACTCCTCCCTTGGAAAGATGGAATGGTAAGTTTGATGGAGTTGAGATTGTTGTCCTCCCTTGGCTCACACCTCCTTGGAAACCCATGGTCATGCCAAACTCTTTCTTCCTCCTCGGGTTCTTCTCTCCTTGGACCTCTCCTTGGTTGCAAGATGGGATTTGGTCTCCTTGGCAACCTCAAGTCAATGTCCTCAATCCTCCCCACAAGTCTATTGAGAGTTTCTTGAAGCTCTCTCATGGTTGGCTCATCATTGTTTCTCACTTCCATCCTCCTATCCTCCTGGCCCTCCATACTCCTGAAAATAACAAAGATCCTCACAAACACTCACCTCACGTGTTTCACTCAAAAGATGAACACTCAAAACACTCAATTTGTTAGTGAGATATTGCTATTCAAAGAGTTCTCAAAAGTTCTAAGAAAACTATCCTCAAAGCACACAAGAAAACTTGAATTTTTGAAGAACTATTTTGACTCCAAAAGAGGTGGGCTAAACAAGTTTTAAAAGACTCTAGGAAGCCCTTGCAATTGATGATCACAAGAACCACAAAGAAAGCTTTTTGGCTTAAAAACAATGGGATAGGTTTTGGGGCACAAAACTTCCAACACTTTGTGAAAAACTTCTTTTTTTTGCAAGCTCTTTCCTTTCCTTTCCTTTTTCTTTTTCTTTCTTTTTTTTTTCTCTTTCTCTTTTTTTTTTTTTTTTTTTTTTGCTTGCTGTTTTGATGCTAAACAAATGTTCTCCTTGAAATTCCTTGCTGCCAAAGACAAAAAGTCAGTTTTCTATTCGGCCAAAACAAGAAACTATTGAAACTTGCACAATTTGAAACAACTTTTTGATACCGAAACTTCCTGAACTTGGATCCTTCTTTTTTTGGTGTTTTCTTGACTCTAGGATGCTGGAAACAATGAAAACAAGAAAGATTAATAGGGCTAGACATGAAACAGAAAGATAAGAAATAATCAGGAACAAACAATTTGAAACCAAGAACACTAGACAACACGGATTGACTTCTTTTTGTTGTTTTTGTGATTTTTGGACTTGAACAAGGATGGAATAAAAAGGACAGACCTGAAACAAGAAGAAAAAGGATTAAAACAGAGAATTAAGACATGAAATTACTGAAAAAAAATTGAAAGAAAACCGAAGATAAACAAGAACACAAGATATGTCCTTCAATGGAACTTGTGGCTCTGATACCAACTGATGCGAACCCCGATGGTATAAAGACCATGAAATGCGCCCAAGATGTTTTTCAAGCTCCACAAGACATCAAAAAGACTAGGTTTGAAACCCCCACCCCTAATCAACCTGTGATTAGAAACGAGAAGTATAAGAACTCCAAGAACACAAGCACACTTGTGCACCAAGGTAGTCCACAAAGAACCAAAGAGAAAACCTCTCCAAAGAGCAATATTATTTCGGCAATAATCTGTGTGTTTACATCTAGAATATGTGCCTTTATATAGGCCTAAACTAGGGTAAAAATCTGGGCAAAATTCGCAGCCCAAGTCACCTAGGAAACCTAGTTACAAAGGACTCAAGAAAACCTAGTCAAACTAGGATTCCTACACCCTTTTAACACATGTTTAAGGTGTGCAGCGAATTCCATTTATCCTAAGTGACCTGAATCACTTCCATGGCCTAAATAACATCCTAAATAATGTAAATAAATAGGAAAATAAAATAAAATACGTTACAAAACAAGATTGGCCATAAAAACCCCAAAATAGTCTTCTCAGGTGGTTCCTGCTTGTGTCTTCAACTTCAAGCTGAAATTTGAACTTGATGCAGCCATGATTTCTCAAAATTCAAAGCATGAAAGTTGTAGATCTCTTTCTTAGCTTTGAAATGACACCTGAACCACACAAAACGGACATCTAAAGCCAAAGATATGCCCAAAATACTGCAACTGCTTCTGAACCAGCGATAACTCATAAATCGCGACTTTGAAGCTAAATTGGACCTCCTTAACGTGAAAACTGGGTTTCATGGTCTTCATATGATTTGTAGCTCCAGATGTTAGCTTTCCAATGAATCAAGAATCACTCAATTCTGATCTGTTTAGCTCAAGATATGATTTTTCCACCAGAACATCGCCAATCTGTCAACATCCAAGCTTGAAGTGCACTATCTTTGATTGTATATCAATGTTTCCATTTCATACCAAACCAGTTTTGAATGTTTCCATTTCATTCCATACAAGCTTTGTTCATCTCTATTTCAAGCCAAAACTAGTTGTGATCATGTTTTCCCTTTTTCCATCACCAAAACAAAGTTGAAGAATGGTTCACATCTTTTCTTGGTTTACCAGCATGTTAGGTTTCATTTCTTATGTATGATCTTAGTAGAATGCTTCCCATTTCATTTAACACAAGTTGTGATGTGTCTTGATATGATTATAAAACTAGTTGTGCATGCCTATTTCCATGTTCATTCAAAAACAGGGGTTGTGAACCCAATGTGGCATTTCATAAGTAGATAAATAAAGTATGTGAATAATTTTCTAAAAACATTCCAAACTAGTTGTGAATGTTTCCATGTCATTCCAAAAACTTGAAAGTTGTGAAAATGTTTCCATTTCATTCCAAACAAGTTGTGATTGTTTCCATTTCATTCTAAACAAGTTGTGAATGTTTCCATTTCATTCCAAACAAGTTGTGAATGTTTCCATTCATTCCAAACAAGTTGTGAATGTTTCCATTTCATTCCAAACAAGTTGTGAATGTTTCCATTTCATTCCAAACAAGTTGTGAATGTTTCAATTTCATTCAAAACTAGTTGTGAATGTTTCCATTTCATTCCAAACTAGTTGTGAATGTTTCCATTTCATTCCAAAAAATGTTTCCATTTCATTCCAAACAAGTTGTGAATGTTTCCATTTCATTCCAAACAAGTTGTGAATGTTTCCATTTCCTTCCAAACTAGTTGTGAATGTTTCCATTTCATTCCAAACAAGTTGTGAATGTTTCCATTTCATTCCAAACAAGTTGTGAATGTTTCCATTTCATTCCAAACTAGTTGTGAATGTTTCCATTTCATTCCAAACTAGTTGTGAATGTTTCCATTTCTTTCCAAACTAGTTGTAAATGTTTCCATTTCATTCCAAACAAGTTGTGAATGTTTCCATTTCATTCCAAACTAGTTGTGAATGTTTCCATTTCATTCCAAACAAGTTGTGAATGTTTCCAATTTCATTCCAAAATAAGTTGGGAATGTTTCCATTTCATTCCAAAAAAGTTGTGAATGTTTCATTTCCATTCCAAACAAGTTGTGAATGTTTCCATTTTCATTGCAAACTTAGTTTATGAATGTTTCCATTTCATTCCAAACAAGTTGTGAATGTTTTCTATTTCATTTCCAAACAAGTTGTGAATGTTTCCATTTCATTCCAAACAATATGTGAATGTTTCCATTTCATTCCAAACAAGTTGTGAATGTTTTCAATTTCAATTCCAAACAAGTTGTGAATGTTTCCAATTTCCATCTCAAAACAAGTGTGTGAATGTTTCCATTTCATTCCAAACTAGGTTGTGGAATGTTTCCATTTCATTGCAAACAATTGTGAATGTTGGTAATTCTTTCCAAACAAGTTGTGAATGTTTCCATTTCCTTCCAAACAAGTTGTGAATGTTTCCATTTCCATTCCAAACAAGTTGTGAAAGTTTCATTTTTCCAAAGAAGTTGTGAAGGTTTCCATTCATTCGAAAAGAAGTTGTGAAATGTTTCCATTTCATTCCAAACACGAAGTTGTGAATTTTCCATTTCCTTCCAAAACAAGTTGTGAATGTTTCCATTTCATTCCAAAACAAGTTGTGAATGTTTCCATTTCATTCCAAAACAACTTGTGAATGTTTCCATTTCATTCCAAACAAGTTGTGAATGTTTCCATTTCATTCCAAACAAGTTGTGAATGTTTCCATTTCATTCTAAACTTGTTGTGAATGTTTTCATTTCATTCCAAACAAGTTGGTGAAATGTTTCCATTTCATTCCAAACTTGTTGTGAATGTTTCCATTTCATTTTTCCAAACTAGTTGTGAATGGAAATGTTTCCATTTCATTCCAAAATAGGTGTGTGAATGTTTCCATTTCATTCCAAAGTTGTTGTGAATGTTTCCATTTCATTCCAAACCAAGTTGTGTGAATGTTTCCATTTCATTTTTCCAAAAAAGTTTTGTGAATGTTTTCCATTTCATTGCCAAAACAAGTTTGTGGAATGTTTTCCATTTCATTCCAAACTTGTTGTCCATGTTTCCATTTCATTCCAAACTAGTTGTGAATGTTTTTACATTTCATTCCAAAACAAGTTGTGCGAGTGGTTTCCAATTTCATTCCAAACTGTTTGGGGAGAGTGTTTCCATTTCATTCCAAACAAGTTTGTAAATGTTTCCATTTCATTCCAAACAAAGTTGTGAATGTTTCCATTTCATTCCAAACAAGTTGTGAATATTTCCATTTCATTCCAAACAAGTTGTGAATTGTTCCATTTCATTCCAAACAAGGTTTGTGAATGTTTCCATTTCATTCAAAAACGAGTTGTAAATGTTTCATTTTCATTCCAAACAGGTTGTGAATGTTTCCATTTTCATGTCCAAAACTAGTTGTGAATGTTTCCACTTCATTCCAAACAACTTGTGAATGTTTTTCCATTTCATTCCAAAACACATTTTGAATGTTTCCATTTCATTCCAAACAAGTTGTGTATGTTTCCATTTCACTTGCAAACAAGTTGTGAATGTTTCCATTTCATTCTAAACTCAGTTGTGAATGTTGCCCCATTTCATTTCTAAATAAGTTGTGAATAATTACCATTTCAGTGTCTAAACAAGTAGGCCATGTTCCCATGATGTTGTGAATGCTTTGCATTTGAAACATAATTGAGAAGGTTTCCCATTCATTCCAAACAAGTTTTCAATGTTTTTTGGTCCACTTAAGAAGTTGTGAATTGTTTCCACTAGATTGCACTATAGGTTCTTAAATGTTTCCAGTTTTATTCATGGAATGAATCTTTCGGGTTGCAACAACACAAGGATGACTTCCATTTCTTTCAAGAACCAAGTCATGAGAATGTAGTCCATTTTCATTGGAAACAAGTTACGTGAACTTGTGTAACTGACCTGACCCAACATGAAAACAACATGTTTCCATTTGACACTTAAAAAAGTTTTGAATGTTTCTATTCCAAATGAGCCATGTATCTTTAAATTTCAAACTAAGTTATGATTGTTTCTACATTTAAAGACATAATTTGATTACTTTTTTCAAACAACTTTGCTCGTTTCAATTTTTCCAAAACCAAGTTGGTCATTGAGTATTTCCATTTCATTGCAAACAAAGATGTGAATGTGTTCCAGATGAAGATTCAAAACTAGTTGTGAATTGGTTTCCAAAATGCACCCAAAATAGGTGAGTTGTGAAATTTCATTCCCATGTTTTCAGGGTTTCCATTTCATATCAATGTTTTCAGTTTCAATAGTCTATTCGATAAAACAAGTTATGAATGCTTTTTAGTTCCATACAATAGTTGATGGGGGACATGTTTCCATTTATCGTTCTAAACAAGTTGCATAAAGATCCTGTTTCAAAGGGAGTTATGGCATATTTCCATTCCAAACTTGATCATAAAAGTTTCAATTTCATCAACAAACAATTGTGACTTGGTTTCCATGTCTTTGTTTCTAAAACGTCCGTTTGAATTAGCCTTTCATTTCGAAATGTGATTTTTAATGTTTCCATTTTTGTTTCCAAGCCTATTGGGTAAATTGTTGCTATTCGGGATGTAAAAAGTGAGTAGTTGTTAATTGTTTCTATTTTCGTTCCAAAAACTTGTTAGTGGAACGTTTTAATTTTCATTTCAAAAAGTTGAGAATGTTCTATTTCAGCACAAACATGCTTGTGCCTAATTGGATTTCTTTCCAAACTAGTTGGGGTTTTGTCAAGAAGCTTGAGTCTCCATTTCATTCCAATTCTAGTGTGGAATGTCTTCCACCTGTCATTCTAAACTTGTTGTGAAATGTATGTTCCATTTTCATTCCAAAACACGTTGTGAATGGTTCCAATTCCTTGGCAGAACGCAATTTTTGTTGTGAACTGTTTTCCAGGTTTTCATTCCAAAGGAGTGGTGAATATTTCCATTTCATTCCAAAAGCTCTTGTGAATATTTCCATTTCATTCCAAAGTCAGTTGTGAGTGTTTCCATTTCATTCAAACTAGTTGTGAGTGTTTCCATTTCATTCCAAAAAGTTGGTTGTGAATTGTTTCCATTTCATTCCCAAACAAGTTTTGAATGTTTCCATGTTTCCAATTCATTCAAAACCTAGTTCGGTGAATTTTTGCATTTCATTCCAAACAAGTTGTGAGTGGTGTTTCATTTTTCATTTTCCAAACAAGTTGTGAAAGTTTTCAATTCATTCCAAAACGTAGTTGTTAATTTTCCCATTTTCACTCCAAAACAACTTGTCAATGTTTTCCATTTCATTCTAAACATGTTTGTGACCGTTTCCATTTCATTCCGAACTAGTTGTGATTGTTTGCCATTTCATTTCCGAAGAAGTTGTGAAGGTTTCCAATTTCATTCCAAACACTTTGTTAATGTTTTCCATTTCGTTCCCCAACTAGTTGTGAATTGTTTCCTTATCAGTCCAAACAAGTTTTTGAATGTTTCCATTTCGTTCCAAACTGGTTTGTTAACCGTTTCCATCTCGTTCCCACCAAGTTGTGCATGTTTCCAGTTCCGTCCAAATTTGTTTTGGATGTTTTTATTTCATTTCAAACAATTTGTTGTGATGTTTCCATTTCATTCCAAAGAAGTTGTGAACGTCTGCATTTCAATTTTCAAACTAGTTGTGAATGTTTCCATTTCATTCCAAACAAGTTGTGAGTGTTTCCATTTCACTCCAAACTAGTTTTGAATGTTTCCACTTCATTCCAAAGAAGTTGTGAATGTTTCGATTTCATTCCAAACATGTTGTGAATGTTTCCTTTTCATTCCAAACAAGTTGTGAATGTTTCCATTTCATTCCAAACAAGTTGTGAATGTTTCCATTTCATTCCAAACAAGTTGTGAATGTTTCCATTTCATTCCAAACTAGTTGTGAATGTTTCCATTTCATTCCAAACAAGTTGTGAATGTTTCCATTTCATTCCAAACAAGTTGTGAATGTTTCCATTTCATTCCAAACAAGTTGTGAATGTTTCCATTTCATTCCAAACAAGTTGTGAATGTTTCCATTTCATTCCAAACTAGTTGTGAATGTTTCCATTTCATTCCAAACAAGTTGTGAATGTTTCCATTTCATTCCAAACAAGTTGTGAATGTTTCCATTTCATTCCAAACAAGTTGTGAATGTTTCCATTTCATTCCAAACAAGTTGTGAATGTTTCCATTTCATTCCAAACTAGTTGTGAATGTTTCCATTTCATTCCAAACAAGTTGTGAATGTTTCCATTTTTCATTCCAAACAAGTTGTGAATGTTTCCATTTCATTCCAAACAAGTTGTGAATGTTTCCATTTCATTCCAAACAAGTTGTGAATGTTTCCATTTCATTCCAAACTAGTTGTGAATGTTTCCATTTCATTCCAAACTAGTTGTGAATGTTTCCATTTCATTCCAAACTAGTTGTGAATGTTTCCATTTCATTCCAAACAAGTTGTGAATGTTTCCATTTCATTCCAAACAAGTTGTGAATGTTTCCATTTCATTCAAAAAACAAGTTGTGAATGTTTCCATTTCATTCCAAACTAGTTGTGAATGTGAATGTTTCCATTTCATTCCAAACTAGTTGTGAATGTTTTCCATTTCATTCCAAACAAGTTGTGAATGTTTCCATTTCATTCCAAACAAGTTGTGAATGTTTCCATTTCATTCCAAACAAGTTGTGAATGTTTCCATTTCATTCCAAACAAGTTGTGAATGTTTCCATTTCATTCCAAACAAGTTGTGAATGTTTCCATTTCATTCCAAACAAGTTGTGAATGTTTCCATTTCATTCCAAAACAAGTTGTGAACGTTTGCATTTCATTCCGAACTAGTTGTGAATGTTTCCATTTCTTTCCAAACAAGGTGTGAATGTTTCATTTCATTCCAAACAAGTTGTGAATGTTTCCGTTCATTCCAAACTAGTTGTGAATGTTTCCGTTCACTCCAAACAACTTGGGAATGTTTCCATTTCATTCGAAACAAGTTATTGTGAATGTTTCCATTTCATTCCAAAACAAGTTGTGAACGTTTCCATTTCATTTCGAACTAGTTGTGAATCTTTCCATTTGATTCCAAACAATTTTTGAATGTTTCCATTTGATTCCAAACTAGTTGTGAATGTTTCCATTTCATTCCAAACTAGTTGTGATTGTTTCCATTTCATTCCAAACAAGTTATTGTGAATGTTTCCTTTTCATTCCAAACAAGTTATTGTGAATGTTTCCATTTCATTCCAAACAAGTTATTGGGAATGTTTCCATTTCATCCCAAACAAGTTGTGAATGTTTCCATTTCATTCCAAACAAGTTGTGAATGTTTCATTTCATTCCCATGTTTCCGTTCAATTCCAAACTAGTTGTGAAGGGGGTTCCAGGGCACTCCTAACGAGTTTTTAATGTGTCCAATTCATTCCAAACAACTTGATTGGAATGTTTCCATTTCATTACCAAACAAGGTAGAAATGACTAGTTTCCATTTCATTCCAAACAAGTTGTGAAATGTTTCCATTTCATTCCAACAAGTTGTTGTGAATGTTTCCATTTCATTCCAAACTAGTTGTGTAATTGTTCCATTTCATTCCAAACAAATTGTTGTATGTTTCCATTTCATTCCATGATATTTTATGGAATATTTCCATTTAATTCCAAAAAAGTTGTGAGTTGTTTCCAGGGCATTGCAAACTGGTTGTGACCTGTTTCCATTTCATTTCCAACACTAGTTGGGAATGTTTTTCATTTCAGGGGCCAAACTTATTTGTGAATGTTTTCCATTTCATTCCAAACTAGTTGTGAATGTTTCCATTTCATTCCAAAAATGTTGTGAATGTTTCCATTTCATTCCAAACTAGTTTTTGAATCATTTCCCATTTCATTCCAAACAGTTGTGAATGTTTCCATTTCATTCCAAACTAGTTGTGAATGTTTCCATTTCATTCCAAACAAGTGTTGTGATAGTTTCCAATTTGTGAACAAGTTTCCATGTTTCATTTCAAACAAGTTGTGAATGTTTCCATTTCATTCCAAACTAGTTGTGAATGTTTCCATTTCATTCCAAACACTAGTTGTGAATGTTTCCATTTCATTCCAAACTAGTTGTGAATGTTTCCATTTCATTCCAAACTAGTTGTGAATGTTTCCATTTCATTCCAAACAAGTTGTGAATGTTTCCTTTTCATTCCAAACAAGCTCTGAATGTTTCCATTTCATTCCAAACTAGTTGTGAATGTTTCCATTTCATTCCAAACTAGTTGTGAATGTTTCCATTTCATTCCAAACTAGTTGTGAATGTTTCCATTTCATTCCAAACAAGTTGTGAATGTTTCCATTTCATTCCAAACCTAGTTTTGAAGGTTTCCATTTCATTCCAAACTTGTTGTGAATGTTTCCATTTCATTCCAAACAAGTTGTGAATGTTTCCATTTCATTCCAAACTAGTTGTGAATGTTTCCATTTCATTCCAAACAAGTTGTGAATGTTTCCATTTCATTCAAAAACAAGTTGTGAAATGTTTCCATTGTTTCATTCCAAACTTAAGTTGTGAATGTTTCCATTTCATTCCAAACTTGTTGTGAATGTTTCCATTTCATTCCAAACTAGTTGTGAAGTTTCCATTTCATTCCAAACAAGTTGTGAATGTTTCCATTTCATTCCAAACAAGTTGTGAATGTTTCCATTTCATTCCAAACTAGTTGTGAATGTTTCCATTTCATTCCAAACAAGTTGTGAATGTTTCCATTTCATTCCAAACTAGTTGTGAATGTTTCCATTTCATTCCAAACAAGTTGTGAATGTTTCCATTTCATTCCAAACAAGTTGTGAATGTTTCCATTTCATTCCAAACAAGTTGTGAATGGTTTCCATTTCATTCCAAACTTGTTGTGAATGTTTCCATTTCATTCCAAACTAGTTGTGAATGTTTCCATTTCATTCCAAACTAGTTGTGAATGTTTCCATTTCATTCCAAACAAGTTGTGAATGTTTCCATTTCATTCCAAACTAGTTGTGAATGTTTCCATTTCATTCCAAACTAGTTGTGAATGTTTCCATTTCATTCCAAACTGGTTGGGAATGTTTCCATTTCATTCCAAACTTGTTGTGAATGTTTCCATTTCATTCCAAACAAGTTGTGAATGTTTCCATTTCATTCCAAACAAGTTGTGAATGTTTCCATTTCATTCCAAACAAGTTGTGAATGTTTCCATTTCATTCCAAACAAGTTGTGAATGTTTCCATTTCATTCCAAACAAGTTGTGAATGTTTTCCATTTCATTCCAAACTAGTTGTGAATGTTTTCCATTTCATTCCAAACTAAGAATGTTTCCATTTCATTCCAAACAAGTTGTGAATGTTTCCATTTCATTCCAAACAAGTTGTGAATGTTTCCATTTCATTCCAAACAAGTTGTGAATGTTTCCATTTCATTCCAAACAAGTTGTGAATGTTTCCATTTCATTCCAAACAAGTTGTGAATGTTTCCATTTCATTCCAAACTAGTTGTGAATGTTTCCATTTCATTCCAAACTAGTTGTGAATGTTTCCATTTCATTCCAAACAAGTTGTGAATGTTTCCATTTCATTCCAAACAAGTTGTGAATGTTTCCATTTCATTCCAAACAAGTTGTGAATGTTTCCATTTCATTCCAAACAAGTTGTGAATGTTTCCATTTCATTCCAAACAAGTTGTGAATGTTTCCATTTCATTCCAAACAAGTTGTGAATGTTTCCATTTCATTCCAAACAAGTTGTGAATGTTTCCATTTCATTCCAAACAAGTTGTGAATGTTTCCATTTCATTCCAAACAAGTTGTGAATGTTTCCATTTCATTCCAAACAAGTTGTGAATGTTTTCCATTTCATTTCCAAACAAGTTTGTGAATGTTTCCATTTCATTCCAAACAAGTTGTGAATGTTTCCATTTCATTCCAAACAAGTTGTGAATGTTTCCATTTCATTCCAAACTAGTTGTGAATGTTTCCATTTCATTCCAAACAAGTTGTGAATGTTTCCATTTCATTCCAAACAAGTTGTGAATGTTTCCATTTCATTCCAAACAAGTTGTGAATGTTTCCATTTCATTCCAAACAAGTTGTGAATGTTTCCATTTCATTCCAAAACTAGTTGTGAATGTTTCCATTTCATTCCAAACAAGTTGTGAATGTTTCCATTTCATTCCAAACAAGTTGTGAATGTTTCCATTTCATTCCAAACAAGTTGTGAATGTTTCCATTTCATTCCAAAGAGTTGTGAATGTTTCCATTTCATTCCAAACTAGTTGTGAATGTTTCCATTTCATTCCAAACTTGTTGTGAATGTTTCCATTTCATTCCAAACAAGTTGTGAATGTTTCCATTTCATTCCAAACAAGTTGTGAATGTTTCCATTTCATTCCAAACTAGTTGTGAATGTTTCCATTTCATTCCAAACAAGTTGTGAATGTTTCCATTTCATTCCAAACAAGTTGTGAATGTTTCCATTTCATTCCAAACAAGTTGTGAATGTTTCCATTTCATTCCAAACTAGTTGTGAATGTTTCCATTTCATTCCAAAACAAGTTGTGAATGTTTCCATTTCATTCCAAACAAGTTGTGAATGTTTCCATTTCATTCCAAACTAGTTGTGAATGTTTCCATTTCATTCCAAACAAGTTGTGAATGTTTCCATTTCATTCCAAACAAGTTGTGAATGTTTCCATTTCATTCCAAACTAGTTGTGAATGTTTCCATTTCATTCCAAACTAGTTGTGAATGTTTCCATTTCATTCCAAACTAGTTGTGAATGTTTCCATTTCATTCCAAACAAGTTGTGAATGTTTCCATTTCATTCCAAACTAGTTGTGAATGTTTCCATTTCATTCCAAACAAGTTTGTGAATGTTTCCATTTCATTCCAAACTAGTTGTGAATGTTTCCATTTTCATTCCAAACAAGTTGTGAATGTTTCCATTTCATTCCAAACAAGTTGTGAATGTTTCCATTTCATTCCAAACAAGTTGTGAATGTTTCCATTTCATTCCAAACAAGTTGTGAATGTTTCCATTTCATTCCAAACTAGTTGTGAATGTTTCCATTTCATTCCAAACAAGTTGTGAATGTTTCCATTTCATTCCAAACAAGTTGTGAATGTTTCCATTTCATTCCAAACAAGTTGTGAATGTTTCCATTTCATTCCAAACAAGTTGTGAATGTTTCCATTTCATTCCAAACAAGTTGTGAATGTTTCCATTTCATTCCAAACAAGTTGTGAATGTTTCCATTTCATTCCAAACAAGTTGTGAATGTTTCCATTTCATTCCAAACTAGTTGTGAATGTTTCCATTTCATTCCAAACAAGTTGTTGAATGTTTCCATTTCATTCAAAACAAGTTGTGAATGTTTCCATTTCATTCCAAACAAGTTGTGAATGTTTCCATTTCATTCCAAACAAGTTGTGAATGTTTCCATTTCATTCCAAACAAGTTGTGAATGTTTCCATTTCATTCCAAACAAGTTGTGAATGTTTCCATTTCATTCCAAACAAGTTGTGAATGTTTCCATTTCATTCCAAACTAGTTGTGAATGTTTCCATTTCATTCCAAACAAGTTGTGAATGTTTCCATTTCATTCCAAACAAGTTGTGAATGTTTCCATTTCATTCCAAACTAGTTGTGAATGTTTCCATTTCATTCCAAACAAGTTGTGAATGTTTCCATTTCATTCCAAACTAGTTGTGAATGTTTCCATTTCATTCCAAACTAGTTGTGAATGTTTCCATTTCATTCCAAACAAGTTGTGAATGTTTCCATTTCATTCCAAACTAGTTGTGAATGTTTCCATTTCATTCCAAACTAGTTGTGAATGTTTCCATTTCATTCCAAACAAGTTGTGAATGTTTCCATTTCATTCCAAACAAGTTGTGAATGTTTCCATTTCATTCCAAACAAGTTGTGAATGTTTCCATTTCATTCCAAACAAGTTGTGAATGTTTCCATTTCATTCCAAACAAGTTGTGAATGTTTCCATTTCATTCCAAACTAGTTGTGAATGTTTCCATTTCATTCCAAACAAGTTGTGAATGTTTCCATTTCATTCCAAACTAGTTGTGAATGTTTCCATTTCATTCCAAACAAGTTGTGAATGTTTCCATTTCATTCCAAACTAGTTGTGAATGTTTCCATTTCATTCCAAACAAGTTGTGAATGTTTCCATTTCATTCCAAACAAGTTGTGAATGTTTCCATTTCATTCCAAACAAGTTGTGAATGTTTCCATTTCATTCCAAACAAGTTGTGAATGTTTCCATTTCATTCCAAACAAGTTGTGAATGTTTCCATTTCATTCCAAACAAGTTGTGAATGTTTCCATTTCATTCCAAACAAGTTGTGAATGTTTCCATTTCATTCCAAACTAGTTGTGAATGTTTCCATTTCATTCCAAACAAGTTGTGAATGTTTCCATTTCATTCCAAAACAAGTTGTGAATGTTTCCATTTCATTCCAAACAAGTTGTGAATGTTTCCATTTCATTCCAAACTAGTTGTGAATGTTTCCATTTCATTCCAAACTAGTTGTGAATGTTTCCATTTCATTCCAAACTAGTTGTGAATGTTTCCATTTCATTCCAAACAAGTTGTGAATGTTTCCATTTCATTCCAAACTAGTTGTGAATGTTTCCATTTCATTCCAAACAAGTTGTGAATGTTTCCATTTCATTCCAAACAAGTTGTGAATGTTTCCATTTCATTCCAAACTAGTTGTGAATGTTTCCATTTCATTCCAAACAAGTTGTGAATGTTTCCATTTCATTCCAAACAAGTTGTGAATGTTTCCATTTCATTCCAAACTAGTTGTGAATGTTTCCATTTCATTCCAAACAAGTTGTGAATGTTTCCATTTCATTCCAAACAAGTTGTGAATGTTTCCATTTCATTCCAAAACTAGTTGTGAATGTTTCCATTTCATTCCAAACAAGTTGTGAATGTTTCCATTTCATTCCAAAACAAGTTGTGAATGTTTCCATTTCATTCCAAACAAGTTGTGAATGTTTCCATTTCATTCCAAACTAGTTGTGAATGTTTTCCATTTCATTCCAAACAAGTTGTGAATGTTTCCATTTCATTCCAAAAGTTGTTGTGAATGTTTCCATTTCATTCCAAACAAGTTGTGAATGTTTCCATTTCATTCCAAACTAGTTGTGAATGTTTCCATTTCATTCCAAACAAGTTGTGAATGTTTCCATTTCATTCCAAACAAGTTGTGAATGTTTCCATTTCATTCCAAACAAGTTGTGAATGTTTCCATTTCATTCCAAACAAGTTGTGAATGTTTCCATTTCATTCATTCCAAACAAGTTGTGAATGTTTCCATTTCATTTTCCATGTGAATGTTTTCATTTCCAAACAAGTTGTGAATGTTTCCATTTCATTCCAAACAAGTTGTGAATGTTTCCATTTCATTCCAAACAAGTTGTGAATGTTTCCATTTCATTCCAAACAAGTTGTGAATGTTTCCATTTCATTCCAAACAAGTTGTGAATGTTTTCCATTTCATTCCAAACTAGTTGTGAATGTTTCCATTTCATTCCAAACAAGTTGTGAATGTTTCCATTTCATTCCAAACAAGTTGTGAATGTTTCCATTTCATTCCAAACAAGTTGTGAATGTTTCCATTTCATTCCAAACAAGTTGTGAATGTTTCCATTTCATTCCAAACAAGTTGTGAATGTTTCCATTTCATTCCAAACATGTTGTGAATGTTTCCATTTCATTCCAAACAAGTTGTGAATGTTTCCATTTCATTCCAAACTAGTTGTGAATGTTTCCATTTCATTCCAAACTAGTTGTTAACATACTTTTATGTTATCTTTCTTCTTGTATATGCCACATGCATATTTGATCATTTGAATTCAACATGGATATAGGCATGCATAACATGTTATATAACATATCAAGATCAAATACATGTAGTGTTAAATAAATCCTAGCATGCTACTAAGAACATACATAAGAAATGAAACCTAACATGCTACTAAACCAAGAAAAGATGTGCACCTTTCTTCTTTGTTATCTTTGGCAAAAACTTGAGGAAGAACTTGATCTTAGAGGAGCACCTTGAAGCTTGAAATAGAGATGAACAATCTCTATGTAAATCCACCCACAATGCTCTCAAAAAGTGTTTAATATTTCGGCCTCTAAAGGAAATAGGAGGAGAATAATTTTCTCTCAAGAAAATGGAGCAAATGGAGTGCCAAATTCGTGCTTAAAATGGCCAGCCACTAAAGGCTATTTATAGATGACCAAAAGGCACACCTTTACACCAAGAAAGGTGTCTTTTAAGCCAAAGAACACTTCCTTTGGCTAAGGGTCATGTATGGTGGCGAAAATACATGTCTTTTAGCCAAGGAACACTTCCTTTGGCCTATAAGACACCCCAATAGATGTCTCCTTTGGGCGAAAATACATGTGTCTTTTGGCCAAAGGACATCATTCCAACCATCATGGCCGAATATACATGTCTCTTGATGTCAAAGGACATCACTCTTGGTGCAATAACCACCCCAACCACCTCATGGCCGAATATACATGTCTCTTGATGTCAAAGGACATCATTCTTGGTGCAATAACCACCCCAACCACCTCATGGCCGAATATACATGTCTATTCACTCAAGGAACACTTCCTTTGGATGAAAGGACATGTTCTTTTAGCCAATAGTCATCTCTTTTGATGAAGAGACATACCTTTACACAAAAGATGTGTCTCTTGGTGGTTTTGAGCTAAAAGCAAGGTGAGCTGGCACAAAGCTAGCTCACTATGCTACTTATGCACCATTGAGCTCCTTTGAGCTCCAACCAAGCACCATGAACTGAGGTCCAGCTCCTAGAGCTGACCTTGAGCTGGAGTTAGCTGCTCTCAGCTGAAGTGAACTGAAGTCCAGCTACATTCAGCTACCAAAAGCTGAAGTGAGCTGAGCTGACTTGAGCTGACTTGAGCTGAACTTGAGCTGAAGTCCAGCTACTTTGAGCTACTTATAGCTGAAGTGAGCTGACTTGAGCTGACTTGAGCTAACTTGAGCTGAAGTCCAGCCAGCTACTTGAGCTGAAGTGAGCTACTTTAGCTGAAGTGAGCTGAAGTGAGCTGAAGTCCAGCTACTTGAGCTACTTGAGCTGAAGTGAGCTGACTTTGAGCTAACTTGAGCTAAAGCTAACTACTTTGAGCTAATAGCTTAAGTGAGCTACTTATAGCTGAAGTGAGCTGACTTGAGCTAAAGGGAGCTACTTCTAGCTGCCTTAGATAGCTGTTCAAGCTAGAGTTAGCTCAATGAGCTCAAATCCTATCTTAAAAGGATCTTGGTGCGCCAAGAATTCCAACAAACTCCCACTCGCACTAAGATGCTTTTAAACTTCCAGCTCCCACTCAAAACAAACTCCTTAATCCTTATAGCCGAAATAATCCAGACACTTCTACATATATAGAGTTGTGGGTGCGACCTCAGGCACACACACTAAGTCTCTTCCATTGAGGTTGTTAGACTCTCAATAGAAGATTGTCCTCTCCTCATAGTTTGAACTTCTTCAAACTTTCTTTGAACACATCAAATTCAAGTGTGTTGCTTAAACACATCAAGCTTGCTTGAACACATCAAGTTATGCCTTTCAGACCCCAGACATATGATACACTTCTTAATCACAATCAGTCTCTTTCTTAGAATTTCAACTCCTTGAAATCCATGATTGTATTAAGCATTGAGTACTCATTTCAATCACTTGTCATTCAATCTAGCATACTACTCACAGTAATATGTGGGCCCAAGATTGAATTTAGTGAACGTGTATCATCTTAATGTCTTTCCTTTTAGCTTCAACTACTTAGGTCAATGAGTTAACATGATTACCCAAAAGGAGGATACTCCAGTCTCATTTCTCTAAGACCTTCGACAACCAATCAAAGTAATCATAATTAACTCAACTTCCTAATAGCAAGCCATAGTCACTAAGAGTCTGATTCGAAGAATCTCACACTAAGCAAGAATAGAGACAACTTGCTTAAATTCTTCTCTGGTCGTATTTCATGGTCATGGAACACTTGGAAACACATCCATTAAAGTTCCATAATACACTTCTAAGGTGTTTTACTCATGTCACTCCCACTTGGAGTGATCTCCATTCCAATTGAGGAGTGTGTCATTTCTCCCTCTTAAAACACCATGAAGTGTACTCCTCTTAACATATAAAAGGAGGACATGTCAATAACCATGAAATTTCTCCATGTAAGCCTTAGCTTACATCTAACATAGGCTAGGATGTATGAATGGTCATACAAACTGAATGCACCAAAGCATTGAATCTTGATTACTCATAATCAAGGCGACCATAAAAGCTAAAGTGTCATGTGTTGGAGCATGACTCCCACTTAAATGTATCATTCACTTAAGTTTCATTTAAGTCTTTAGCCAGTCTCATCCTTAATCTTACACAAAGATCAAGGGCGAATGACTTGTGTGAGAAAGTCATCCTCTGCCTATGTTTGACATGTTCATTTGTTCGTTGTGATTCATAAAATTGAACTGAGTATTTCATAAAATAATCTGTATTATTTCAAAGAAATACATAACATGTGTGACACCAAAGAGGTGAAGTACATCCAACATTTACATTCTTCTAAGACCCATTGCTCTAACATGTCGAGCAAATACAAGTGGTGGCAATGGCTTAGTGAGAGGATCTGCCACCATCAGGTCTGTAGAAATGTACTCAATCCTAACTTCACCCTCTTCAATTGCATCCCGCACAAAGTTATATTTCATGCTAATGTGCTTGGTTTTTCCATGGTATTTGGGGTCCTTGGTATAAGCCATGGCTGCCATACTATCACTGTAGATAGTAATAGGTTTCTCAATAGAAACCCTGGACTCCAAATTCTTAAGGAAATAACCTAGCCAAAGGGCTTCTTGTACAGCTGAGGCACATGAAATAAATTCAGCCTCCATTGTGGACAATGCTGTACAAGTTTGTTTCTTACTGTTGGGTTTCGGGAGCCAAACAACGTAACGGAATTTAACCGAAACCCTCCAGGATCCAAGTGAAACGGGGTAAACCGGGTTGTTTGAAAATTTTCATACGTAATTTTCGGTTGAGATCTCTCACTCAACTACTGGGCCCATTGTTAATACAAAATTAAAGTGAAAGCATAACCCAAATAATTAGCCCATGCACTCTAATGATCCAAATAACTCTATGTGTGCGACCCAATAGGCTCTTGTCACGTTAGCAATGATCATAAATCACATTTATGATCATAGGCAATGAGCGGTGTCTAGCAACACATCATTGCTACCCAAGTGACAAGATTGTCGGTGATTCGACTAAACCTTTATGATCATCACCGATATATGCCATTGTCCCTTTGTCCAAGATATCAAGACTAAGCACGAGACATGGAATGTGTCACTCTCGTACAGCCCAATCTTTGGTTTCTTGATTACCGAGTAGACTAACTTAAGCTGATGACATTGATATCGTATATCAACTCATCTGAGCATGGCCATGTATTTTCTAAGTCTCACTCTATCAAGGGGCCCGAAGATATCACTCCCGTTACATAGGAGGGACAAATCCCATCTTGATCACACAAATCCCTCCGCATGATATGTGACATACCCAATGACCTCCTTCAAGTTCATTCAGTTATGAGCAACAAAGGAAAATATCAAAGTATGTGACTCACATGTAGGGAACCTTGATGATCTTAGGTCGAAGGACTACATATACCATGATCACTATGAGAATCACTTATGACACTCATATAACGATCCATGAAGTGTTCTCATGGTGGGTCGGTCCAGTACACAAGTTCTCCAACTTATACCCATATGTAGACTACATATCTCATGTTAGTCTCCATATATGCTAGTCGTTATGTGTTATTGCAACCCGCTCCACAATAATACTAGACTAGGGACTTTTAAGAATATCATTTTTCTAGGGTTACAATTATGTTTATTACATTATGCAGAAACAAAACAACGAACATAATTGCTGGATTAATGCCTTAATAAAATATCATGACTCGATGTGCAAAAATACAATCATCTCATGATTGGCTTTTGGGCACAACACTAACACTTACTACACCAAGTAGTAGCCCCACCATTTAGCATGAAAAGATAACCAGATGTAGACTTGCTGGAGTCTCTATCTCCTCCCCAATCAGCATCAGAATAGCCACGTAAACCAAGGTCTTTACCTTGGTAACAAAGCCAATAATCCTTAGTACCCTTGAGGTACCTTAGGATCCTCTTGACACTCTTCCAATGCTCCAGACCAGGGTTGGAAGAATATCGTGCTAGAAGTCCAACCGCTTGGCTGATGTCTGGCCTTGTACATAACATGGCGTACATCAAGCTACCAATGGCACTTAGGTAGGGGACCTGAGCCATCTCTTCCTTCTCCTTTGGAGTCTTAGGACACAAGTCCTCTCCAATCTTGCAACCATATGCAAGAGGTGTACTCATGGGCTTTGCATTTGTTAAGTTGAACCTTGCAAGAATCTTATCAATATAAGGCTCTTGAGAAAGGGCCAATAGCCTTGCCTTTCTATCCCTCAGGATCTTAACCCCTAGGATAAAGGCAGCCTCTCCCATGTCCTTCATGTCAAAGGTGGAAGACAACCATCCCTTGATGGTACTTAACAATGCAAGCCCATTACTTGCAATCAGTATATCATCTACATATAGAGTCAATACTGCAAAACTAGACCCAGAAGAGTACAAGTATACACAATGGTCTTCATGCATCATCACAAAGCCATAGCTTGTGATTGCATGGTGAAACTTCAAGTACCACTGTCTTGAAGCTTGCTTAAGACCATAGATAGACTTCTTTAGTCTACATACCTTGTCCTCTTGACCCTTTTGGACAAACCCCTCAGGTTGTCTCATATATATCTCCTCACTCAAATCACCATTGAGAAAGGCGGTCTTTACATCCATCTGATGTAACTCTAGGTCTAGATTTGCCACGATGGCAAGTAATATCCTGATGGAAGTGAATTTCACAACAGGAGAGAAGGTGTCTTTGAAATCAACACCCTCCTTCTGTGTAAAACCCTTGGCCACCAAACGGGCCTTGTATCTTTCGATACTTCCATCAGAGTTCACCTTGATCTTGAGAACCCACTTGTTCCCAATTGCCTTACGGCCTGGAGGAAGATCACTTAGCTCCCAAACCCCATTGAGATGCATTGAATGCAACTCATCCTTCATTGCATTTAGCCACTCTTCCCTCTGTGCACCCTCAAGAGCCTCCTTAATGTTACTTGGCTCATCTATCTCAGATGCAACCAAATTTGCCTCACTATCCAAGATCCACCTTTAGGTGGTCCAAATTTCCTCATTGATCTTCTCAATGTAGGTTGAGATGGAGGCAACTCATGCTCCATCTCTTGAGGCTCAACATTTTGCTCTTGAGTATCCTCAACTCCCTCTTGAACAAAACCTTCCTCTTGGAGGTCTTGCTCATGTTGGTCCACAACAACAGGCATTTCTGGAGCCATTGCTCCATGTGGTTGAGGTACTCCCTCTAGAGTAGGTGCATGTGTCCCAGGTGTCCTTATGACACTTGGTTGATCCTCATCTAGGATCTGGCTTAATGAGGTTAAGTCACCACGCTCACCAACTTTGGGGAACTCATCCTCCACAAAGTTAGCATTCCTTGCATCAAAGATGTTCCCAGTTTTGTGACTTATATCCAAGAACACATAACCCCTAGATTGTTCAGCATAACCAAGGAAGGCACACCTCCTCCCTCTTGGACCCAACTTTCCCAAAGGGTGGTCCGTTATGTGAACATAAGCTAAACAACCCCAAGGGCGTAAATAGCTTAGGTTAGGAGTTTTCTTCTTCCATAACTCATATGGAGAAGAGTTCACATTCTTGGTGGGTACTCTATTAAGGACATGAACTGCACACAGCAGTGCATCACTCCAATAAGTGATGTCTAAATTGGCCTTTGCCATCATGGAACGTACCATGTCCATAAGAGTTCTATTCTTCCTCTCAGACACTCCATTCTGTTGGGGTGTCCAAGGAAGAGTGAACTCCCTCTCAATACCCTTCAAGTCACAAAATGCCTTGAATGCATTTGATGTATACTCTCCACCCCTATCTGTCCTCAAGGACTTAACCTTCTTACCTACTTGGTTCTCAACCAAGTGCACATACTTCTCAAAGCATGCCAAGGCCTCTGCCTTGTTTCTTAGTAAGTAGATGTGGGTGAATCGAGTATAATCATCTGTGAATGTGATGAAGTACTTGAATCCATTTCTGGATTCAACCCTCATTGGCCCACACAGGTCAGAGTGAACTAAACTTAGTGCCTCACTTCTCCTAGTTGCTTTGCCAAAAGGCTTTCTTGTGGCTTTGCCCTCTAGGCATGATTGGCAACTTGGAAGGACAACCTTGGTCAAGGAACCTAGCAAGCCACTCTTGGCTAGCTTGTCCATTCTATCTTGACCAATATGACCCAACCTCTCATGCCATCTCATTTCATTTGTGACCTCTGTCACATAGCAACTAGGACTTGCAACAGAATGGTCAGTTGGCTTCAACTCATAAAGCCCATTATTAACTGAGCAAGTGCATACTATCTTATTATCTTTAATAATAGACACATTATTATTAAAGAAATTAAAGCAATAATTGTACTTCAACATACAACTTATAGAAATCAAATTTCTACAAATGTTTGGTACATACAATACATCTATTAGATACAAATATCCAATATCTATAGGAATTCTACATGTTCCTATGCCTTCTACTTCCAGCCTGGCATCATTTCCCACTGAAACGTGCTTAGCTCCTTTTGAGAGCTTCCTGTAGGCCACGAACCAGGACTTGTCCCGGGCTATGTGGTCTGTTGCTCCCGAGTCTACAATCCACAAAGAATTGCACTCAGTTAGTAATGTACATGACACAACATGTACAATGGAAGTAGAAGGGTATGTATGTACCTTGGGTGGACCCTTGCAATCTTTTGCAAAGTGTCCTTTATACCCACAGTTGAAGCACTTCAGCTTGCTTATGTCCCGCTTCTTCTTGAACTTTTTCTTGGAAGCAGGACCTTTTCCCTTGCCCTTCCCTGGCCCTCCTTTGCCACCATTCTTCTTCCATCCCTTCTGGATAGAGGATGAGGCAACATATGCCTTAGAATGGTCCTTGAGGGCCATCACCTCAGCCTCAAGGAGGAGGTGACGAGCAATGTCATCAAATGACATTATTTGAGGGTTATGGCGTAAGTTGACCTTCATCAACTGCCATTCCTCATCGGGCAAGGAACGGATTATTGCTTGCACTTGTTGCTCATCAGTGAGCACATGCCCTGCTGTCTTGAGTTGGTGGATCATGCGTGACATCTCACGCAAGTGAGCACTCATAGAGTGATCAGCACGCTTCACATAATTCTCAAACCTGAGAATCATTGAGCGTTGTTTCTCTACAGAAACATCTCCATACTTGGCCTTGACTGAGTCCCATATGGCCTTGGCCCCCTCAAGCATGGAGAATTCCACCATAATCTCATCCACCATAGTGGAGAGGAGAGTGACTCTACACATAGAGTTCTTCTTTAGGAATGCCTCATAGGCAGTCCTATCCTATCCCTCAGCAGGAGGCATGATCTCTTGAGTGAGCACATCAAGAGTATCTTGCTCAGTTAAAATGAATTTGACCTTCTGTTGCCAAATTGAATAGTTTTCACCATCCAATTTGAGGTCACGGTTTAATTCTGCAACTATATTCTTACAAGCCATCTACATTGATGCAATTCACATGTTTTAGTTCAATTTACACAACAAGACTCAACAAAGCAACATGTGTATGAAACAACTTCTAACATGCTCATATATGGCAAAAGAGATGCATATAGCATTCAATCAGAAATACACAAACATGCCTTCATTGCTTCATACACATATCCTTCATTAGCCTTATCAAAATCATACACATATGTATGATCCTAAATCATGCTTACTACATGCAACATATACATATTCATGACCTAGGCTCTGATACCAATTGAAGATTTCAGGATCTCATGATAACATACTTTTATGTTATCTATCATGTTATCATGCATATTTGTCATTTATGCCACATGCATATTTGTTCATTTGAATTCAACATGGATATAGGCATGCATAACATGTTATATAACATATCAAAATCACATACATGTTGTGTTAAATAAATCCTAGCATGCTACTAAGAACATACATAAGAAATGAAACCTAACATGCTACTAAACCAAGAAAAGATGTGCACCTTTCTTCTTGGTTATCTTTGGCAAAAACTTGAGGAAGAACTTGATCTTAGAGGAGCACCTTGAAGCTTGAAATAGAGATGAACAATCTCTATGTAAATCCACCCACAATGCTCTCAAAAAGTGTTTAATATTTCGGCCTCTAAAGGAAATAGGAGGAGAAAAATTTTCTCTCAAGAAAATGGAGCAAATGGAGTGCCAAATTCGTGCTTAAAATGGCCAGCCACTAAAGGCTATTTATAGATGACCAAAAGGCACACCTTTACACCAAGAAAGGTGTCTTTTAAGCCAAAGAACACTTCCTTTGGCTAAGGGTCATGTATGGTGGCGAAAATACATGTCTTTTAGCCAAGGAACACTTCCTTTGGCATAACTACCTTATGGGCGAAAATACATGTCTTTTAGCCAAGGAACATATAACCACCTCTTGGTGCTATAACTACCTTATGGCCGAATATACATGTCTCTTGAGGCCAAAGGACATCATTCTTGGTGCAATAACCACCCCAACCACCTCATGGCCGAAAATAATAAGGCCAAATAACCACCCCAACCACCTCATGGCCGAATATATATGTCTCTTGATGTCAAAGGACATCATTCTTGGTGCAATAACCACCCCAACCACCCCATGGCCGAATATACATGTCTATTCACTCAAGGAACACTTCCTTTGGATGAAAGGACATGTTCTTTTAGCCAATAGTCATCTCTTTTGATGAAGAGACATACCTTTACACAAAAGATGTGTCTCTTGGTGGTTTTGAGCTAAAAACAAGGTGAGCTGGCACAAAGCTAGCTCACTATGCTACTTATGCACCATTGAGCTCCTTTGAGCTCCAACCAAGCACCATGAACTAAGGTCCAGCTCCAAGAACTGACCTTGAGCTGGAGTTAGCTGCTTTCAGCTGAAGTGAACTGAAGTCCAGCTACACTCAGCTACCAAAAGCTGAAGTGAGCTGACTTGAGCTGACTTGAGCTAACTTGAGCTGAAGTCCAGCTACATTCAGCTACCATAAGCTGAAGTGAGCTGACTTGAGCTAACTTGAGCTGAAGTCCAGCTACATTCAGCTACCATAAGCTGAAGTGAGCTGACTTGAGCTAACTTGAGCTGAAGTCCAGCTACTTTGAGCTTAGCTACTGAAGTGAGCTGAAGTGAGCTGAGCTAAGACTTGAGCTAACTTGAGCTGAAGTCCAGCTACTTTGAGCTACTTATAGCTGAAGTGAGCTAACTTGAGCTAAAGGAAGCTACTTCTAGCTGCCTTAGATAGCTGATTAATCTAGAGTTAGCTCAATGAGCTCAAATCCTACCTTAAAAGGATCTTGGAGCACCAAGAATTCCAACATCCGTTTCATCCCAAACAAGTAGCTAATGTTTCCCTTTCATTTTAAACAAGTTGTGAACGTTCCATTTCGTTCCAAACCAGTTGTGAATGTTTCCATTTCATTCCAAACAACTTGAGAATGTTCCATTTCGTTCCAAACTGGTTGTGAATGTTTCCATTTCATTCTAAACAGGTTGTGAATGTTTCCTTTTCTTCCTAAGAACGTTGTGAATGTTTCTATTTCATTCCAAACAAATTGTGAATGTTCCATTTCGTTCCAAACTAGTTGTGAATTTTTTGATTTCATGCTAAACAAGTTGTGGATGTTTCCATTCCATTCCAAACAAGTTGTGAATGTACAATTTCGTTCCAAACTAGTTGCGAATGTTTCCCTTTCATTCTAAACAAGTTGTGAATGTTTCCATTTCATCCCAAACATGTTGTGAATGTCTCCATTTCACTCGAAACAAGTTGTGAATATTCGATTTCATTCCAAACTAGTTGTGAATGTTACCATTTCATTCCAAACAAGTTGTGAATGTTCCATTTCGTTCCAAACTTGTTCTAAATGTTTGCATTTCATTCGAAATAGGTTGTGAATGTTTCCATTTCATTCCAAAAAAGTTGTGAATGTTTCCATTTCATGCCAAACAAGTTGTGAATGTTTCCATTTCATTCCGAACAAGTTGTGAATGTTTCCATTTCATTCCAAACAGGTTGTGAAAGTTACCATACCATGTGAAACAAGTTGTGATTGTTTCCTTTTTCATTCCAAACATGTTGTGAATGTTCCATTTTGTTCCAAACCAGTTGTGAATGGTTCCATTTCATTCCAAACAAGTTGTGAATGTTTCCATTTCATTCCAAACAAGTTGTGAATGTTTCCATTTCATTCCAAACAAGTTGTGAATGTTTCCATTTCATTCCAAACTTGTTGTGAATGTTTCCATTTCATTCCAAACTAGTTGTGAATGTTTCCATTTCATTCCAAACTAGTTGTGAATGTTTCCATTTCATTCCAAACTAGTTGTGAATGTTTCCATTTCATTCCAAACAAGTTGTGAATGTTTCCATTTCATTCCAAACTAGTTGTGAATGTTTCCATTTCATTCCAAACTAGTTGTGAATGTTTCCATTTCATTCCAAACTAGTTGTGAATGTTTCCATTTCATTCCAAACTAGTTGTGAATGTTTCCATTTCATTCCAAACAAGTTGTGAATGTTTCCATTTCATTCCAAACAAGTTGTGAATGTTTCCATTTCATTCCAAACTAGTTGTGAATGTTTCCATTTCATTCCAAACAAGTTGTGAATGTTTCCATTTCATTCCAAACAAGTTGTGAATGTTTCCATTTCATTCCAAACTAGTTGTGAATGTTTCCATTTCATTCCAAACTAGTTGTGAATGTTTCCATTTCATTCCAAACAAGTTGTGAATGTTTCCATTTCATTCCAAACAAGTTGTGAATGTTTCCATTTCATTCCAAACAAGTTGTGAATGTTTCCATTTCATTCCAAACAAGTTGTGAATGTTTCCATTTCATTCCAAACTAGTTGTGAATGTTTCCATTTCATTCCAAACAAGTTGTGAATGTTTCCATTTCATTCCAAACTAGTTGTGAATGTTTCCATTTCATTCCAAACAAGTTGTGAATGTTTTCCATTTCATTCCAAACAAGTTGTGAATGTTTCCATTTCATTCCAAACTAGTTGTGAATGTTTTCCATTTCATTCCAAACAAGTTGTGAATGTTTCCATTTCATTCCAAACAAGTTGTGAATGTTTCCATTTCATTCCAAACAAGTTGTGAATGTTTCCATTTCATTCCAAACTAGTTGTGAATGTTTCCATTTCATTCCAAACTAGTTGTGAATGTTTCCATTTCATTCCAAACAAGTTGTGAATGTTTCCATTTCATTCCAAACTAGTTGTGAATGTTTCCATTTCATTCAAACTAGTTGTGAATGTTTCCATTTCATTCCAAACTAGTTGTGAATGTTTCCATTTCATTCCAAACAAGTTGTGAATGTTTCCATTTCATTCCAAACAAGTTGTGAATGTTTCCATTTCATTCCAAACTAGTTGTGAATGTTTCCATTTCATTCCAAACTAGTTGTGAATGTTTCCATTTCATTCCAAACTTGTTGTGAATGTTTCCATTTCATTCCAAACAAGTTGTGAATGTTTCCATTTCATTCCAAACTAGTTGTGAATGTTTCCATTTCATTCCAAACTAGTTGTGAATGTTTCCATTTCATTCCAAACAAGTTGTGAATGTTTCCATTTCATTCCAAACTAGTTGTGAATGTTTCCATTTCATTCCAAACAAGTTGTGAATGTTTCCATTTCATTCCAAACTAGTTGTGAATGTTTCCATTTCATTCCAAACTAGTTTTGAATGTTTCCATTTCATTCCAAACTAGTTGTGAATGTTTCCATTTCATTCCAAACTAGTTGTGAATGTTTCCATTTCATTCCAAACAAGTTGTGAATGTTTCCATTTCATTCCAAACTTGTTGTGAATGTTTCCATTTCATTCCAAACTAGTTGTGAATGTTTCCATTTCATTCCAAACAAGTTGTGAATGTTTCCATTTCATTCCAAACTAGTTGTGAATGTTTCCATTTCATTCCAAACAAGTTGTGAATGTTTCCATTTCATTCCAAACAAGTTGTGAATGTTTCCATTTCATTCCAAACTTGTTGTGAATGTTTCCATTTCATTCCAAACTAGTTGTGAATGTTTCCATTTCATTCCAAAATTTGTTGTGAATGTTTCCATTTCATTCCAAACTAGTTGTGAATGTTTCCATTTCATTCCAAACTAGTTGTGAATGTTTCCATTTCATTCCAAACTAGTTGTGAATGTTTCCATTTCATTCCAAACTTGTTGTGAATGTTTCCATTTCATTCCAAACAAGTTGTGAATGTTTCCATTTCATTCCAAACTAGTTGTGAATGTTTCCATTTCTTTCCAAACATGTTGTGAATGTTTCCATTTCATTCCAAACTAGTTGTGAATGTTTCCATTTCATTCAAAACAAGTTGTGAATGTTTCCATTTCATTCCAAACTAGTTGTGAATGTTTCCATTTCATTCCAAACTAGTTGTGAATGTTTCCATTTCATTCCAAACTAGTTGTGAATGTTTCCATTTCATTCCAAACTAGTTGTGAATGTTTTCCATTTCATTCCAAAACTAGTTGTGAATGTTTCCATTTCATTCCAAACTAGTTGTGAATGTTTCCATTTCATTCCAAACAAGTTGTGAATGTTTCCATTTCATTCCAAACTAGTTGTGAATGTTTCCATTTCATTCCAAACTAGTTGTGAATGTTTCCATTTCATTCCAAACAAGTTGTGAATGTTTCCATTTCATTCCAAACAAGTTGTGAATGTTTCCATTTCATTCCAAACTAGTTGTGAATGTTTCCATTTCATCCCAAAACAAGTTGTGAATGTTTCCATTTCATTCCAAACAAGTTGTGAATGTTTCCATTTCATTCCAAACAAGTTGTGAATGTTTCCATTTCATTCCAAACTAGTTGTGAATGTTTCCATTTCATTCCAAACTTGTTGTGAATGTTTCCATTTCATTCCAAACAAGTTGTGAATGTTTCCATTTCATTCCAAACTAGTTGTGAATGTTTCCATTTCATTCCAAACTAGTTGTGAATGTTTCCATTTCATTCCAAACAAGTTGTGAATGTTTCCATTTCATTCCAAACAAGTTGTGAATGTTTCCATTTCATTCCAAACTAGTTGTGAATGTTTCCATTTCATTCCAAACAAGTTGTGAATGTTTCCATTTCATTCCAAACAAGTTGTGAATGTTTTCCATTTCATTCCAAACAAGTTGTGAATGTTTCCATTTCATTCCAAACAAGTTGTGAATGTTTCCATTTCATTCCAAACTAGTTGTGAATGTTTCCATTTCATTCCAAACTAGTTGTGAATGTTTCCATTTCATTCCAAACAAGTTGTGAATGTTTCCATTTCATTCCAAACTAGTTGTGAATGTTTCCATTTCATTCCAAACAAGTTGTGAATGTTTCCATTCCATTCCAAACATGTTGTGAATGTTTCCATTTTCCAAACTAGTTGTGAATGTTTCCATTTCATTCCAAACAAGTTGTGAATGTTTCCATTTCATTCCAAACAAGTTGTGAATGTTTCCATTTCATTCCAAACTAGTTGTGAATGTTTCCATTTCATTCCAACTTGTTGTGAATGTTTCCATTTCATTCCAAACAAGTTGTGAATGTTTCCATTTCATTCCAAACAAGTTGTGAATGTTTCCATTTCATTCCAAACAGGTTGTGAATGTTTCCATTTCATTAAAAACTAGTTGTGAATGTTTCCATTTCATTCCAAACAAGTTGTGAATGTTTCCATTTCATTCCAAACTAGTTGTGAATGTTTCCATTTCATTCCAAACTTGTTGTGAATGTTTCCATTTCATTCCAAACAAGTTGTGAATGTTTCCATTTCATTCCAAACTAGTTGTGAATGTTTCCATTTCTTTCCAAACTAGTTGTGAATGTTTCCATTTCATTCCAAACAAGTTGTGAATGTTTCCATTTCATTCCAAACTTGTTGTGAATGTTTCCATTTCATTCCAAACTAGTTGTGAATGTTTCCATTTCATTCCAAACTAGTTGTGAATGTTTCCATTTCATTCCAAACTAGTTGTGAATGTTTCCATTTCATTCCAAACAAGTTGTGAATGTTTCCATTTCATTCCAAACAAGTTGTGAATGTTTCCATTTCATTCCAAACAAGTTGTGAATGTTTCCATTTCATTCCAAACAAGTTGTGAATGTTTCCATTTCATTCCAAACTAGTTGTGAATGTTTCCATTTCTTTCCAAACTAGTTGTGAATGTTTCCATTTCATTCCCAAACAAGTTGTGAATGTTTCCATTTCATTCCAAACAAGTTGTGAATGTTTTCCATTTCATTCCAAACAAGTTGTGAATGTTTCCATTTCATTCCAAACTAGTTGTGAATGTTTCCATTTCATTCCAAAAAAGTTTGTTTCATGTCTTCCATTTCATGTTTCCAAACTAGTTGTGAATGTTTCCATTTCATTCCAAACTTGTTGTGAATGTTTCCATTTCATTCCAAACTAGTTGTGAATGTTTCCATTTCATTCCAAACAAGTTGTGAATGTTTCCATTTCATTCCAAACTTGTTGTGAATGTTTCCATTTCATTCCAAACTAGTTGTGAATGTTTCCATTTCATTCCAAAACTAGTTGTGAATGTTTCCATTTCATTCCAAACTAGTTGTGAATGTTTCCATTTCATTCTAAACATGTTGTGAATGTTTCCATTTCATTCCAAACTAGTTGTGAATGTTTCCATTTCATTCCAAACTAGTTGTGAATGTTTCCATTTCATTCCAAACAAGTTGTGAATGTTTCCATTTCATTCCAAACTTGTTGTGAATGTTTCCATTTCATTCCAAACTAGTTGTGAATGTTTCCATTTCATTCCAAACTAGTTGTGAATGTTTCCATTTCATTCCAAACAAGTTGTGAATGTTTCCATTTCATTCCAAACTAGTTGTGAATGTTTCCATTTCATTCCAAACAAGTTGTGAATGTTTCCATTTCATTCCAAACAAGTTGTGAATGTTTCCATTTCATTCCAAACTAGTTGTGAATGTTTCCATTTCATTCCAAACATAGTTGTGAATGTTTCCATTTCATTCCAAACTAGTTGTGAATGTTTCCATTTCATTCCAAACAAGTTGTGAATGTTTCCATTTCATTCCAAACTTGTTGTGAATGTTTCCATTTCATTCCAAACTAGTTGTGAATGTTTCCATTTCATTCCAAACAAGTTGTGAATGTTTCCATTTCATTCCAAACAAGTTGTGAATGTTTCCATTTCATTCCAAACAAGTTGTGAATGTTTCCATTTCATTCAAAACTATGTTGTGAATGTTTCCATTTCATTCCAAACTAGTTGTGAATGTTTCCATTTTCATTCCAAACAAGTTGTGAATGCTTTGTTTCCATTTCTGTTCCAAACAAGTTTTGAATGTTTCCATTTCATTCCAAACTTAATTTGTGAATGTTTCCATTTCATTCCAAACAAGTTGTGAATGTTTCATATTCATTCAAACTAGTTGTGAATGTTTCATTTCATTCCAAACTAGTTGTGAATGTTTCCATTTCATTCAAACTAGTTGTGAATGTTTCCATTTCATTGAATGTTGTCCATGTTTTCATTGTACAAACAAGTGTTGTGAATGTTTCCATTTCAGTTCTAAACAGGTTGTGAATGTTTCCATCTCATTCCAAACTAGGTTGTGAATGTTTCCATTTCATTCCAAACAGGTTGTGAATGTTTCCATTTCATTCCAAACAAGTTGTGAAAGTTTCCATTTCATTCCAAACTAGTTGTGAATGTTTCCATTTCATTCCAAACAAGTTGTGAATGTTTCCATTTCATTCCAAACAAGTTGTGAATGTTTCCATTTCATTCCAAACTAGTTGTGAATGTTTCCATTTCATTCATTCCAATCAAACTACTTGTGAATGTTTCCATTTCATTCCAAACAAGTTGGGTGAATGTTTCCATTTCATTCCAAACAAGTTGTGAATGTTTCCATTTCATTCCAAACTAATTGTGAATGTTTCCATTTCATTCCAAAAACAATGTTCCATTTTGTTCCAAACTTGTGCATGTTTCCAGTTCATTCTACACTAGTTATGGATGTTTCATTTTCATTCCAAACAGGTTTGGGAATGTT